>JAPMOR010037143.1:1358847-1462579 GCA_026543865.1 Argiope aurantia | reverse complement strand
TCTGTTGACAAAACTACAAGGAATTTATATCACATTCAGATTATTTAATATGTTTTAATTGCAACAAATTCATATAAAGCTTTGAAATAAAAAAAAATCCTTAAGCTATTTGTGGGTAAAATAGCTTTTTTAAAATTGCAATCTCTTGATAAGTATTTTTCATAATATTGCTGATTTTTTAATTAACAGTGCTATTTTGTAACATCTACAAAAAAAATGCTATATTTTGCAAAGTTTAAATATGTATTGAACAAACAGAAAAGTTAACCAAATTATAATTTAATTGTGACAAATTGTTAAAATGCTGGTGTTATATAAGCATTTCTCAGAATTATTCAGAAATTTTGGCATCAAGTAGTATAGAAATGGTATATGAAATAATTTATAAAACTCTTTATGAAATAATTTATGATATGTAGATCAGCAGAATCTTATTGATTATGTGCCGTTTCCATAATTTAAAAATTATTTTACAAATCTGTTATAATATTATAGAGAAATTATGCTTCTGGAGACTGTATTAAGACGACAGTTTTACCTGCTGTGTCTGAAGAAGTTCGAAATCGAATAGCAAGTATCAACTTAAGTTCAGTGCAAGCAAATAAAATTTCACCATCTAAAAATAAGTAAGTGAAAAAAAATGATTTCTTATATTTGCCTGAATAAAAAAATATATATTAAAGCCTTTTCTTAATTTTTTTTATTTTTTTTCCCCCTTTAGAAATGACCAGCCATCCTTACCTCATCTCAAAAAATCTGTTTTCACTCAAAGCTGTGAGTTCAGCCTTTCTTTATTCAATTTTTTGTGATTTGGTTTTTATTGTACCTCAGTAATAAATTTTCAATCATGCCTTAATATTAATTTAAGAAAAGTTACCTATGAGAAAAGAAAATGACTGTAAATGATAATATAAGCTTATTCTTATGATTAATTGCTGTATGATATATTATAATCAAATATCTCTCAAACTAATAGCTCAAAATGGTGGATCATTGCAAGAACTACCTGACAAGGATCTTCTAAAAGAAACTATCAGGGAAGTTTTGCAGGAGTTCCAGCGTGAATTTCCTCAGGAATTCATTAAACTTTCAGCAGACAAGAAATTCATGGCAGATCAGAATGTAAACTTTTTATATTTCTTATACATAAAAGTGATTGATAGTATAAAAGCAAATAATAATAATGCAGATAATTTATTCTTTTGATATTTAAAATCAAACTGTCCAATTTCCCTATGATATAGGACAATTTAGGTATTTATAAAATAAAAAAGTATAAAAAATTTGTATTAATTGATTGGTACTTTGGACTTCTTTTAAAAATGAAAATAAAAAAGATAGGTACATTTTTAGTACTTTAAATGATGATGTTCTCTACAATAGGATAAAACATAAAAATAAATTAGATTTTCTGACTAAAAATCTCAAAAAGTGAACTTAAAATGAAAACAAAATAATTTATCTCTTGCTTTCACTTTCATAAATCTAACATCTTAAAAAAAATAATAATTGCCAGATATTTGATTCTTTATTTACTTTTTGCTAGTAACAAATTATCATACTTCATTACATTCTTTAAATTTCAAAGTTCTATTCACAATAAAACAAAATGAAAAAAAAATTTAATAAGCTAGGTAATTAGGATAACTTGATCAAGACATGTTTATTCTGGCAATTTTGAAAATATAATTATTTTATAATATTACTATATAATATTACTACTTATACAATCTACTAAAATCAAAGTGTGTACGGAAATAAATATGTATATCAACATTGCATAATGGGCATTAATTTTGCCTATCTGTCTGAAAAAGTTTCATTGTTATGTATTTACAATCAAAATGCCAATCAAAATTTACATTCTAATTCAAATTGCAGACATTGTAGGTATCTAATTAAAAAATATACTTAAAAGTTTTCTAAATATAGCTTTTAGTTGTACTTTTTTTCTTCAGAAGTTTCCTTTCTAATATAGTATCTGTATTCAATATGTGATATATATATTAACTACAAATACTATATTAGAAAGGAATGTATTATAAAATACTTATATTACAAATATTCTTACAAAGAAATTTATATGTTGCTAAATAAATATCTCTTAGAATAAAATTGACTAATAAATGTGTATCAAAAGGCTGGTGTCAGTTTTTGTTTTGAGTTATTTGAAAAGCATTTTTTGTTTTTAAACTTGCTTTTACTAATAAGATAACTATTTATGGTCTCTAAAACTTCAATTTTAAAAACTGAAACCAATAAATTATTTTTAATTTCTGCTATTATTATTATTATAGGAACAAAACTTATCTTCACCTGAGAATGACTGTGAACTTGACTCTTTTATTGGCAATGCTGATTCTCTTGCAAAGTAGGCTTATTGAATATCTCATATGTAGCTTTAGAATCCAGGGGCATTTAATTTGTTTAATTAGCAATGGCTGTATTTTCATAATATTTGTACTTAAATATTAAAAAGCCTGTGAGAAGCATATTAACACTAAAGCTACCACAAGCCGGTCAAATGACCGGCTTCCAATGGCAGTTTCAATGTATCGGTGAAATGCCGGTAGGTTTAGTGTTAAAATCTTTATTTTATTGATATGGCTGTATTTTCGTAATATTTGTACTTTTTTTTGACTAATCATTTATCTCACATAATTATACTGAATAAATATCTCTTGCTTTCCAAATTTTGAAGAAAAATCAGGGTGCATTGCATCATGAAAAGTGCTTAAGTTTGAAAACTTTAAAAGTGCTTAAAAAAAAAAAAACTTAAAAGGTGTTTTGTTTGCTAGGGAAGTGCAAAGTAAACATTACTTTTTAATTTCTGCAGACATTAAGTTATATTCATTGAAAGCGTGATCATAAAGATTTGTTTACTGGTTGTATCATGAAAGAAAATTGACAGAAGACAATCCTGGGTGGGACAGATTCAGGGATTCAGGATATAAACATGATGAAAAAAATTGTGTTGGTTCCTTCTACAGTATTTTAACTATTTTATATTTCTCAGAGTTGACATTTTCGGGAATAACGTATCCATCTGAATTGACTGGTAATTTGTTAATTTTAAGAAATGTTGGAATAGGTTGCAGATTTTTATTATTTATAAAAGTTGACTTAATTATTTTGGTAATAATAACTTGCATGAGTATATTTTTCTTCTATTGTAAATTTACATTTGAAAAAAGAAATTTTAATACATTACATCATAACTATGATTAAATCAAAATATATTGTATACAGTATAATGACTGATGATAATAATGATGAAGTATAATGAGAAAGGAAGAAAACAGCCTGATTCCTTTTTGTCCCCTATGAGAAGGATTATCTTTGTTCTCACAGGTCATAATAAGATAATTTTTCTGTAAATAATACTATTTTCTATATTTTTTGTGATATAAATTGCTATTAATTTTCATATATATGATGAATTGGAACTAATTATATATAATAAATTCAATTTATCTACATTAAAAAAAAATTTATTCACCTGAATTCAAATATCACTTCTGAATTTTGAATAAAGTTGCAATTTTCTCTTAATTCTCAGTTAATTTTTGCAAATTTTTAACTGTATGAATCAAATTATCTCATGAAACTCATGTATTTAAAATAAATGCTTGTTCAGCTAAATTATTGTAAAATCCTTGTTTGAAGCCATTTAGATGCATTATCACGCTTTCTTTTTCTCCCTTCTCCCTTGTTATTGTTATTAAAGTACTGATTAATGATTTGTCAGATGACTTTTACAAGCTGCTAAAATGTAAACTTTTTCCTTTATTTACAGAAGAGGAATAATGTTGTGATGTAACAATCATCTTCTCATTTGCCAAAAATTTATTTTATATATGTCTATATATTTTTTTAATTTTTGTTTAAAAGTACATTTTGCAAGTCATTATTTGCTAAGCAGGTAATTATATGAGCAGAAAATTATTAGTTAGATTAGCTCTGAACTTTGCTTTCTTATAAACTAACTTATAAAAAAAATTATTTTTTCATTTTTTTTTCAGAGATGTAACAACTATGGTTTCCCCAAATATCTTTATGAAATCTAACTGCACTCAAACAAGTAAATTTTAACTTTCTGCTTTATAAATAGTGCTAATAGTTTTATGTATCAATTCAAAATAAATCACTAATAGCAATTATGTTTCGTGGTATTCAAAATTCATCTCATTTTCATATGAAGTCAAATCTCTCTAGAATTTTTGGACATGTTTTAATGGAATTTGGTATGTTATAGGTGATCTAATTACCAAACCATACAACAATTATGTTGCATGATTTTCATGTCATTGTTATAAATAAGGGGCTGAAACAGAAGTTATCAAACAAACAAATATATAAGGGAACAAGGCTTAGATTCATATTAAGGTTGTACATTATGTATTCATATTGGGAATGAAACACTTTGAGTTCCAATTCACTGTGGTTGCAGGAGAATAAAGTGAATTTGAGTAACTTTTCCAAAAGTATTTCATATTTATACTATAAAATTAAGGTCTTCAAACATAGCTGACTAATTCATCTAGCTAATATACTCATTTTCAGGAAATTTATCTGATTTAGCCATTTGTATACAAATGTTGTCAAGCATAACAATTAGGCAAGGAACAATTTTACTCTTTATAAGACAATCATAAACTAATATGGCTGAAGAATTTATGAATCCTGACAGGCATTAATTAGCATTGTTGGAGTTGAGTGACTGAGTGCCCCAAGGGCAGTCTCACAAGACGGTCTCACTGACAGTGTAAAGTCATGTTTTTTTAACTGTATAACTGTACGAATATTCTGCGCCCCTTATTATTATTGTTATTTTTCCCAGTATTGTAACTTCTGTTTTAGATCTTTCTGTGCTGATTCACAGTTTTACACGTATATCATAACTGCACTTTTATTAATATTTTAACCTCCTATGTGTGCAAATGATTAAATTAAACTTTATTCAGTAATATTGGAACAAAAATGATGATTCTATTAATATTTAATGTCAGTGCATTTGTGTTCCGCATTTTTCTTTTTTCACTGTTACATTCTTCATACATTTGTACAGTATTAATAAATAATACATTAATATGCACATTTAACTAAAAGAAATTTAACTTGCCTTATTTTTCTTCTCCTGCCATGGCAGAAATTTTTATTCATCAAAAAAGTTGAGGTCTAGATATTAATGAAACTTAACATTTTAGACCTACTAAAACTTGAAAAAAAAAATTGATTTTTTTTTTTTAATATACAAGCACTGCAAGATAAATGGATGAAATCTGTGATCAAAATTGTTAACTTGCTTCAAATTGGTTCAAATTCAGCAATAACAAGAGATACTTCAGGCATATCCTCAATTTGCTCATAGAAACTACATACAAAAATAATTAAATCTAAGATTTTTTTGAATGTGTAGTTAATTCACATTGATTAATTTTTAATTTAATTGTTTATTCAATGTGCATTGCCAATATTATCCATTAAAATTACTTGATTTTCTTTATGGAAAGAATTAAACTAAGCAATGGAATAAATGCTCTTAAAATATTACACATTTCTATGCTTCTTGCTTTTAATATTTAGCAATTTTGTGACAATTATTTTATGTATAATCGAGTGAAAAGGAATTTCAATCTTCCATAGCCCTGATGTATCCTTTATATCTCTCTTAATTATATATGTGCATATATATAGTACTATGATAGTATTTAATTTGCTTTTTTTTTCTTCTAAATTAATAGATTGTGATCAACATGAAACAGCATCTAATGAGATAGATGTAAAGAATTTGATTCATGAAGTTATATTGGAAATGCAAAAAAATTCTTCTTTGAAATTTAGCCAAAGTATGGAAGAGCCAAAAATCGCATTTACAATTGAAAAAGTATTTTTCTCTCCAGTATATCAAATTTATTCATTTATTTATTTAAAAATCCAAATGCTACATGGTATTTCTTTTAGAACGTTTTAATAATTTTAATATAAACCATCTATTTATAAAAGCTCTTATTTATTAAGACTATTATGTATAATTTATTCTATGTAATTTGTTTTTTAGGTTTTGCTTTTCATGTCCTGGTTTCATCTCTTTCATTCAATTTATACACACTTTTAAAATTGAAATATGAAAAAATTAACTTCTTTCAGGTACACAGAGATATTCAAGTTGATTTAAAACATGATGAAATAAATCAAAAAGTCATAAGTCATGCCTCAAAAGCAGTACAAGCCTCCTTCATAACTGAAAATGAAACCTTGAGCACTATTAAAACAGACAAAGCACCAGATGTAAATGACAGCTTTACAGAAGATGATTTTGAAGTAACATCAAATCCTGCAACTGTGAAAAACAGTGACATTCCAGAATGTCATGGAACAAATAGTATGTTTCAAAACATGTAATGAAATTTTTTTAGGATCCTAAAAATGAATATAATTACAATTCCATTAAAATTAATTTGCAAAATTTTACTTAGACTTTACTAAATAATAATTACGTGCTTAGTTGGGTTTTTTTAATTCCTGCTTAGAATCATTTTTAATTTCAAAAAAGTATTATTTATTCATTTATGATTTAATAATGATATGTATATAATTTCGTTTTGTAATGAGTTTCGTTTTCATGGTTGAAAGTTACCAAGCAAGATACATTTTAAATATCTGTTAATATTTAAATAAATTTGTCATTCAGATTCAAGATTTACCTTTTCACTTATGCCTTTAATCTATTTAGCAAGGTCCTAATTCTTGAAGATATTTTTGATCTGAATTTAGAACTTTTGATTGTACTTTTTTAGAGTATATTTACTTTAATTTTAAACAATAAGAAATTGTTAAATCTATCTGAAATAATAAAGGCTTACATATATGCAAAGGGTTTGATTTGGCAGATATTTGGTTTGATGTATCGTAAATAAAAATTATAAAAAGTTGCTACAATATAGCTCACACATCTGCTGGACTTATATATATATAGTAGATTAAAAAATATCATATAAGGTATATTGCAACTGAATAACTGTTAATTTCATTTTCTTTTTAGCTGATGCTGCAGCTAGTTCAGAAATTCCTACAAAACTGGAATCTGTATTGAATTTTATTTATAATCGATTTTGCAGAGAAACTGGTGAACTCTCGCTAAGTACAGAAAGGATTCTTTCAAAGTAATCACTATATTTTTGTTCCTGATATTTATTTTCTCAAAATAATTTGCAAATCAAAACAATATTGTATCAATTAAAATCTACAGAGGAATCCTTATAATATTATGTGCCATTTGTGCTTGTCAAAATAAGCATGTTACCAAAATCTTTTTTTTTTTCAGCAATAGTCCACCACCAATAAGAACTAGAGAAGTATCTATTCAATTCAATCCTGTTTCTACCTCTACCAAAAGCACAGCCACTTCTGAAGTTGTTTTGGTTGATGCTTCTAATCAGTGTGATGTTCTTTTACCACAGCAAGTTGAAGAAAAAGAAGTTAGCCATACCTCAGTTCAAGCAATGCCAGAATCTGAAATGATCATACCAGTTCTTGTTCAAGAGAAAGTCGATTCTTCTGTACAGTGGGAACAACCTGTTTCAGTTTTAAGAGATTCATATGTGCAGACAATGGATTTCCTCATGCCTTCTGAGAATTCTGCCCATACTTCTATATCAAGCACACCTGTAAGTGACAGTATCTTTCTCGATGACATGCTTTCAGAAGGGGAAGTGTTCCTGCCTTGGAATTTGCGCCTTTTGTCGCATGCAGGTATATATATATATATATATATATTTTCAATTTAAAATTACACCTATGTTTTGGTTCAGTAGAGGTCTTTATGCAAATCTTTAAACTTTAAAAAAAATATTTAAAAAAAAAGATATGTGTTTAAAATTTACATATCAACACACTGAATCAGTATGAGATTTCTGACCATCTTCTTGGATCAATAAAAGATTTCATCTTATACATGGCACTAATTGGCTGTAAACCAGGAATTTCATAAAAAAGGGTGCATTAAAATTTTCTTTGCTGATTTCTAGCTTATTGATTCCATAAAATATGATATGCTAGAAAATAGAAACCAAACTAAAATTATTTTTGAATTTGCTGTAAAAATTTATCAAAACATATTTAATTAAATTAATAAATAAAATGCCGAATGTTTAATTTATATATAAACATATTATTGCTAGTTAATTTATGTATTATGCTATCTAAATAAATAAAATTTGTTTACATGAATAATTATTTTCTTATAATTTACATTAAATGCATATTTTTATGTTAATTAAATAAATTATTAAAAAAATATTAAATAAAGGACAAAATGTTTATTAATATTAATTTAATTACCAAGCATATTATATTTTCTGTATTAAATGAACTTATGTAGAATGGAATAGAAACATAATTTTTTTAGTAATTTAACCATTAAATTTAATCTTGTATGAGATCAGGGCTAACTTGAAAATTCCTATTTTGAAAAAGCCACAATATGCAGAATTGTAAGGTCTTAATCAAGGAAGCGGTGACTTTATTTATTTTTTCTTTTTATTTATTTAAGTAAAAATAAGTAAAATAGGCAAGAATTTCATTGGGCAATAAATCTTTAAATTCCCAATCATGGTTTTAATTACGACCACTAAACTATTCTAGAGAGAGTTCAAATTTGTTAAGACAGCCCTGTAACCAGGCTGTGTGAAATATTGGAGAATTGACATATCCTTTTAAAGCTGTCATGTAATTTTAAAACTAAGTTTCTCAGGGATAGATTTTGACTATATGCTTTTCAAAATTGTTCAAGCATTAATGCTGTAGTGCTGTAGACATATTTGCACAATATATTACAGATTTTTTCAAGTTTTTATAGATCAATGGACAGTTAATATAATTCCCTGCAAGAAGCCATATTGAATTGAGAATGGCAATATCAATAATCTGATGCTGCCCACTGTTGATATTGTTAAAAAAATTAATATTTTATTTTTTAAAAGTATAAAGATACTTTCTAAATACCTTATATTTGAAAACTCATAAATGTTTTATTGCAATAAGATGAATATTAAGGGTTCCTTTTTTAAACTTTGATTTTACTTTTATTTATTCAGCATGAGTTTTAATTTCTTTACAAAGTCATAATGCAATAAAATAAAAATTCATTGTTCAGCTTATTTATATTTTAATTAAGTTTTAATTTTTCTTTTCAGACAAGACTGCAATTCAAAGTTTGAATAATACATATGAAGCTGGTGACAAAGTAAGTTTCTTGAAAATATTTATTCTTTTAAGTAATTTTTAATTTTTTTAAGTAATTTAACAATTCTTTCTCTTAAAATAAAATAACTTCCTTGTTTGTTATGTTGTTGGAAAGAATTGAAATTCTCATAAAGAAAATGGAATTTAAGATTTTTCTGTAATACATTTCCAAAATATCTTTTATACAGTGCAATATTCATTAATAATACTTTAAGAGACATATATATAGTCTCATAAAGTATTTTTTATGAATATACTTTATCTATAAAAAAGTAAGTATATTTTAAACCTCTGCTTAAGTAACTTTTTAGAAATAATAACTTTTTATAGAATGAATTTTATAATACTGATTTTTGAATAGATATAATGAATGAAGTGCCACTGCAATTATGACATACTTCATTAATTAGCTTTGATAATATTGATTGAGGGTCAACTAATTTTTACTGATATAAGCTACTTTATTGCAATAAATTAAAACTTTCTCTTTTGTTTTGTTTGTTTGTTAAATTTCTTTGAATTTAAATTATAATTGTCAGCATTATAAATTATATTAAATGTTTTTAAAATATTGAAAGATTGTAAAGTTTCTACTTTCTAAAATTGCTATCATTGTTAAACTACGAATATGTTGCAGAAGACTAAATATCAATTCTGATATTCAATTTCATTCATAAATCTTGTCGTTTGAACTTATTTAAAAACATTTCTATATTAAATCTTTAAGAACTCTTTACCTTATTTCATCATATTTTTGAAGATTATACATGTTAGAAGCTTTTTCATATTTAAAAATATTATGATTCTTCTTTTATATTTCTTTGTAAAAATTCATGGAATTACTTGTTATTTTTAAATATTTTATGTTAAATTTTTCATCAAATGAATTCTTTGCTCTGATAAATTGGAGAAGGTAGTCTAATTTTTGAAATGAAGTAAATTTCTTTATCTTAGGGTAAATAGCAGTTATCTATGGAATTGATTATTTATATATTAACAAAAAATAGTTTACTATAGTAAAAAATGCAATTTTTGTAGAAAATCCTTCCATTTCTAATATTTTAAAGAAACTATATCAGGAAATAGTTGACAAGTAAAATGTATGTATTTTAAAATATATAAAATACAAATTTCTTTTTCATTTATCTCTGCATCTGTTAGGAGAAGGATTATTCTTTAAGTGAGGGAGAAGTCCCACCAAAATATCTTCAGCAGTGGAACTTAGCACCGTCTCCTTCATATGATAGCAGCAGTGGTAACTTTTGTATTTATTTCTTTGATTCTTAAAGAAATTATTCTCATATAAGAAGTACTGTAGAATTTCATTACTATCCAGATTAATTGGGGTCATGATCCCAATAGTCAAATATTTGGATTATTGAGTAACTGATGAAAAAAAATTTCTTAATAATTTTTCAATTAAATTTTTTTACAATTTTATTAAAAATTTATTTTTTAAAAATAGATGAAATTTACATATAATATATTGATTTAATTATATATGCAAATAATAAAAATTGTGAGTTACTTATTACCATATTATTTACATTTTATTTACTTGCATACTGTATTAAAATATTACTGCTTGAGCATATCAGTCTAAGTCAATTATTTTGCTGTCTTTACTCATCTTTATACAGGGCAATTTTATTTGCATTTTTCCCCTCTCAATGTGACCTGGACAGCTAATATTTAAATAATTGGAATTCTAAAATCCCACAAGCAACTTAAATCAATAGTTTCAATATCTTCTTAGTATCTGCTTAAGTGAATAACTTTTACAAGAAAAAGGGAAAAATTAAAAGAATTACTACAATGTCGGTATTATTCTTAAATAATGGTAGATTTACACATTTTATGGCAAATAATCAGTCCTCCACCCTTGATTTTAAAAAATGCTGTTTAAATTTTTTTTAAATATTTATTTCTGTAACATTGTAAAATTTTGTATGTTTTTATTTATTTATTATGATTTATAATTGTGTGGTGTTCATGTTTGATGTAATGTTATTTAAGCAAACATAAATTATGCTGTAATAAAATTATAAATTAGCAATTATAAATATTGTAATAAAAATATAAATGTAATGAAATAGAATGAGTCTGATCAATTATAGTTAATTGATTAAGTGTTAATATCATCTTTATAATTCATAGAATTTGTACTTTATACAAATTTATTTATTTGGCAACTAGGCTAATAGCATTTTTTTAATTGACTGATCTACTTATCCCTTCAGCCTGGTGGCAGCAGACAACTGCCTATTCTTCATTTTCAGAAATTTTTCCTTTGTTCACATATGTAGCTAAAATCAATAATAAGACATAATATTTATTCAAAGGCCATCTCAGTTTAAAATTGCAACGCTTTAGTTTGAAAATAAAACAATGAAAAATGATCCATTCAACCAAAAGTAATCATATATAAGTAATATATCAACACCTAGATTGTGTTGCCCTCTGTGACTGAGAAATGCAAAAACTTCTTTTATATTTTGCAAATTTCGTTTAATATCTTTTAGAACAATAACATTTAGGAATTGCAAAACACTTAGATAAACAGATTGATACTGAACATATGTGTATCAGATTAAAAATCCCATCTTTTGATGCATTTTGCTAGCATGGAATCCCCTCCCCTCTGGTTCTTTTTCTCTCAAAAAAAACATCTCAACATTTAATTAAATTTAACACTCAATTAAAAAAAATATTTAGAGAATACTGTGTTACATGCAATCAAAGGCCTCTTCCAATATCGAACCTTGAGCCTAAAACACAGAAGAATGATATTATATTAGACTTCATTTGTTTATTTTTATTTCAAAATTTTTTTCTTGATTACAAGCACAATGTTTCACATAAAAGCTAAATAATAAAAAATTTTAAGCATCTAAAATAATAAAAATTATTATTGTAGGATATACTTTTAAAAATATTTGAAGAATCTATTAATTTTTTTTAAAAAAATGATGCAAAAATATGATTGTATCATTGAAAAGCTTTTTAAGTGTATAAAAATGGATTTTGTGCAAGAACTTGTCCTGAAGTTATTAAGTAAGAATATTAAAGTCTTCATTCATTTTTAATAGAAAAACTAATTAAAATTTGAAAATATCTTCTTAATGAATGCCTTTTACCCAAGGAATAAATCCTACCGAATTGGGTAGCTCTGTATTCAATGATGAGACTTACAGAGTGTTTCAAACGATTTTTGCTTCATCTATGTCACAATTGATTGTTAGTATTCCAGCCTACAAACATTGTCATGTATGTTTAAAATGAGGCCTCCTCTTTCCCTATAAGGAACTCTTTACTGTTAATAATATTATTCTGAATGGCCTATTATGTTGATAATTTAAAAATACAGCCAGTTATTATGGTATTATTTTCATCTTTTAACTCTTCCAGGTGCATATTCAGATCCTCCTAGATATTCTCAAAATGCAACCTCTTCAACACAGAGTGGCCATTCCCTGACCAATCCAAAGCTAGAATCTCTTCCACTTACTGCATATGAAAGGCAAAGTCAGTGTCAAGCCTCCAGTTCCTCTTTATCTGAAGGAGAAGTCAAAAATTCTAGTTCTTCACTGTCAGAAGGAGAGGTGCCATATGGTTTCCTCAGGCAGAGATTAGCATTCCAGCATGCTTCCTCTGCACCAAGCTCTGCATTTGGTACCCCACAGCATGAATCAGGAATCATGCATGGGATTGTTCTGGATAGTCAAAATCTGGGGGAAAGTTCTCAATTGCAAGAGAATTTCGGTCATTCCATTTTAGATTTATCTGAAGGAGAAGTAATTGGTCGACCCCAGACACCCTACCAATCCACTCCTTTTACGTCTTTTTTAGACACAGTTAGTGAGGAAAAATAATTATATGCAGCTTATGATGCTTCATTGTTCATTATTTTTGCTGATAATATTGCATGGACATTTAAAAATATACATATTTTTCATTTTATTATTAGCTAACAATAACAGAAACACCAATGGCTTTATCTTTCTTTTTTTAAACCAACTGCTAATAGGGAAACTGCAAATATTTTTTTAACATAATGAATGACAAAAAGCATATATATACTATTTATAAACTTTTCTTAAAGTAAATAGAGCTTAACAATAATTTTTTTTAAGCAAAAGCTCTTGAATTTGAAGTTAATTTTATAAAAAATTCATTTTATTCCTGGTGTATGTTCCAATAAATTTGTAGTATACAAATGTCCTCATGTTATTTGGACATAAATGCTTGGGACATGAAAATTTAATTCAAATGTTGCTCTTTCTATGTAATTATGAAACAAAGTGACAAGTTTTTTTTCTAATAGTTTATTACATATAGTCGTAATAGTTTATTAGATAGTTTCTTATGATTTATTACATAAAGTGCTTTTCGAAAACCAATTAAAAAGATTTATTTTCCATAGTAAGCTTTTTTTATAAAGGCCTTGGATTTTTTCTTAAACTAAAAAGGTAGTATTAATATAATATTTGTAATTGAATTTTCTGATACTCCAATGTTTAAGCAATTTCTTTTGGTCGGATACAAATGGCATAGAAGTTTTAACTTTGTTAATAAACCTGTCATTTGCAGCTTCACAAATCTGTATATTAATACTTTGACTGCTGTAGGGGTCACCGGTGTCCAGCAGGCCCATATAAATTGTACTGTAAGAAATTCAGCGTGGCAGTCAATGTGTTAATTTCATGTATGGTTTCATTAGTTATACATGTTGTATATATTTATTGTGACTTGTAAAAATTAATATACTTTCATGAACTAAAAGTATTAATTCAATCGTTACCACTCTTTGCTACTATACTATTATTCATTTTCTGATGGAGTTATTACCTGTTATATGAATTTTGAATTTGTCTTGCTTTTAGTGATTTGCAGTATTGTCAAAATGGGCAAATTGAATTAATATGCACTGGTTATAATTTCATCATACAAATTCATAATGTAAGCTAAAATAACATGTGTCCAATTCTGCAACAAAATTCTGGAAAATAAACTTTTTTATCTCATTTATTTTTTGAAGAATTCTTCAGGATTTTTTAAAAAATAAAAACAGTATCCAGCCTTGTGAGATTAAATGCTGTATTTTCTTCTAACAAAATTTTTAATTGGAAATCCTCATATTTTTGACTGAAATTTCTTTTTAGAAAATTCTGAAACTAGTAGGTAATTTAAATTTGCCTTTTTTAATTAAAAATTTTTTTTAAAAATTACATGTATTGGTAATTAGAATTCATTTATCTCAAAGTATTTTGCTGAAAATATTATACAAAAACTTTATCATGTGATTTATAATATGTGAATTTTTAGAAATTTTCTTTCTTTAATATGAAAAACTTGTGTATTTTCACAAAAAAATCAGGTTATATATTTATTGTATGTATATTTTTTGAAATTATTTATTTCTATTGACTGTACAAAATAAGTGAATAAAAGATATATTTTTCAATGCTTTATTTTAAGATGTTTCATTAGCCTGTTTTCAACATTTTTTTTTTTTCTAAATTTCTGTGAACCGAGCCAGTACTAGAAAATCGGATTGTTATTTTTCATTTTTTTAAATAAAACCAATGAATTTTTCAAGGGGAAAAAAGTGTCAGCTATTCGAATACTTTTTTAAGATGTAAAAACTTCTAAAAAGTCATTAAATGGAATTTATTACTCAAAAGTTAGCAAATCAAAGAATAATTATTTTTAAAAAAACTGCAGAACCATTCTTAAGCACTTTAGTAGTAAGGTAAACAAATTTTATTTCAGGAAAGAACAGGTACCGAAAATGTGTCACAAGGTTCTTGTTGTTGAGCAGGAGAAAGTAAACTTTGAGAACACCTTTTAAGAAACATTCTGGAAAACCAAAAGTGATTGCGAAAATCAGTTAATATTCCCGGATTTTTTATTAGAAATTCAATAATTAACAAAAAAAATATTATAATATTAATACTTTGTTGTACTCTTGAACTTATTTTAATATTTTTAGCAAAAAAACTTTGGAATTCCTTGTTGAATAAAAAGAAGTCATGATTTAGAATTCAGTCTGTTTTCCAAATTTTCGATTATCGGTGCAATTACGATTTTCTTGGACTCAAATAATCAATTGATTTTTTAACTAGAGTATAAACGAAACCGAAAAGGCGGTATTCTCGTTTTGTCTATCATCCACTAAAATTAAATGATCGTCGTCATTACAATTTTCGGAAACATGGTGAAAGTCTAAAGGCCATCACTGGCCTTTTTCGCTGAAAGTACGTTCCTGCATTGTTTATTCAATCCCACAACATTATTATATCCACTGCAGAAGTGAAGACCCGTTTCTTATTCTGTAACTACACCTTCTCGAATTCGCACTGTCCCTCCCCCTTATCTAATGAGAGTTATAGAAGAGGTAGGTGGAATATAAAGTGATAATTTGAATAAAACTACAAGGAATTATTCTCGCCCATCTTTAGCGTTTGCGGGAATTTAAATGACCAAGTTACTTAGAAAATTAAAATAATCCCTATGGTGACTGTATTATAGATAGTATTACAGTGACTCATGCCGCAATCCCTCACTCAGAGATATTGAAGATGTCATCGGAGGATTGCAGCCTAACACCATTTATTATTGTACTTTCCAGGAAAGTGATTGTCAATCGCCAAATCCGAAGCTTCTCATCCCATATTATAATACCACTTGTTAAATTAATTAGAATATATTTCCCAACAAACTCTCATTAAGGATGGTTTATATTAAAATAATTTAAATCAATCTTACCATCATAAATCTTTTTTAAATCGATTTCTTGTCATGAAAAAAATATTTAAATCCCCTTATAAGATAATCGCCATAATAAGGATGTGATTCTTCCGCTTTTTTCCACTTTTTTAACAAAATTATAATAATAATAATCTTCCTACAAAACATGTATTTATGGGAGAGGGGGTTGTTAAAAGTCTTTCCACTTCAGTCCCAAAGTCAAGATTGGATACAATGAAAAAATTTCAAAGAAATGTACTGAAAGTTAAATGTTCGTGAACATGCAGAAGATGTCCTTGGTTAATTTGCTGTTTCATTTTGTGTCGTCAGTTGATCATCTTTGTCTGAAACATTCTCTTTTTTTTTTAACATTAATGGAAAATCTTCCTGATCCGGTGACTGATGTCTTTAGTGTTGCAGAATGAGATGTTTATTTTTGGCTTGGTAGTGCACAATTATCCTACCGCCGGTTTAGGGCAACCGCGGCAAAAGAAGCCAGTGGATACTGCAGGACAGAAGTTGAAAATTCTATATAGTATCCATTAATGTCAAAAGGACTGTGTTTGCTCACCTGTTTTAACGGATCTAAGGTTGAGTTGAGATTTAGCATCATGATCTCAGCTTTCACTTCTGAAACAAATAAACTAAGTGTTAAGTATTTTGATTGCAATTAAGACTGTGAAGTATGAGCTTGTGTCCCAAAAGAGATCTGCAATTCAGTTAGCTAAAAAGAAACACTATCTTAAAGTTCGAGTGAGCTCTTTTTAAAACATGAGTTTTAAAACATACTTTTGCAGGTTTTCCTTTGCCCTTTTTGGATTTTCTCTTTTTTTGCCTCATCTTTATCATGACCTTTTGAGTTTTATTTTGTTTATAATGAATGGGTTTTTGGATTAATAATGAACTAATTAAGCAAGGTGAAATAAAATAATTTTGTAATAACTGAACACATTTTTATACAAAATGAATTTATTGATTCAAATATATACATTGATTAAGTGAATAATGTGGGTGCAATATTTTTTTATAAATATATACATAATAAATGAAATGTCATAATCAATGATGATAAATATAAAAATAATGATACATATACATTGCAATTAAATTAAAAGTTTCAAAATTACATATGTTTATGGTTGAGTTAAAAAAACATACATACATTGTAGTTCTATTTCTAAAGTATTATAAGTACTAAAAAATACTAGCTCATTCTTTATTTTCAGAATTGTTCACTTTAGATGACAAAAATAATTGAAGAAATGTAATTTTTGGAACTATTTTTCCTCAACATTATTAATACAAATATTAATAAAACATTTTAGTTTGATATTCTTACAACAAATATGTAAATAGATTTTGAGGGAAAAATTATTATTGTTTATCATAGAAATAAAAACAATTAACTTGGAAAACGATTTAGAAAATGATTTTTTATTCAGTGGATACAAATATTGTTAATCAATTCTTTAAAACTCATAGTATTTAATTTTTAACCTTTTTTTTTCAGTTCCAAAAAATGATATTTATACCATTCAATTAATAATCATATTATATAAATATTTTAGCATTCTTTGATATGCAATAATCATTCAATTTACATAAATTCAAAGCTAAATATTTGAATAAAAAAATAATCTTGGAACAGAGTTTATTTTAGTGGAATTAATAGAAATCTTATGCATATTTATATGTTACACTTTCATTGTGTTGATTCCTGAAAACATTTGTCATCAATAGTAAACATCAATTCTTTTTGCCATAACAGTGAATTTTTTTCTTGAAATAAACTAATAATTTTCAGTAAACTAAAACAACATACATTCTTTACAGATAAAACTGTGATTACCATCCCGGTTTTCTAAAATTACTCTAAATTTGTCTAATAGGCCAAACTTTGATCTCTTTTTTTTTCCTTTTGAATTAAGGAAAAGGGTGCATGTTTCTTGGATACCTTTATTTCAATAATAATAATAAAACTGACACTTGACTATTATATTTTTTAAGTAGATGGGCCTTTTTCATCAGTGTGAGATTTTCACTCATCAGAATTCAATAGTATGATACCCGATGAAGTTTAGTTTGGAACGATTGCATTAATAAATTATGTTATCAAAACATCATGAAGTAACTTTTACTTCATGATGCTCATACTAATACTAACTGTACTGAAAATTGTATTGACGAAATATATAGCAATTAAATACAAATCTCATAATGTTCGCTCTTCCTTTAAAGATTTTTTTAATGTTGACATATTAAAGCTATTATCAAAAATTATTATTGGTTGGCACAAACATCTCTCAAATTTGGCACATTTAAAAAATTGCTTTGCAATACCGCCGGAACGCTCGCGTTCCTTGAAAAGTGCACAACTATCTGAAGTTCTTTGCCTTTCAAAATTTCTACTGACTGCATTTTGCTGATTTGTTGTTACTTATAACTGTATTTCATTACCGTTCATTGTATCGCAGGGCCTTATTCTTTACCTGCCACCTTTTTGGAAGTTTTCTAGAAAACCGTGATGTTTCTACAAAAAAACTGAGTTAAATATACAAAATGAAGTATGCTTATGTTCACACCAAAAAGTTCTTTTAGTAAATACAATTTTTCAGTTTCCTAGAGAACTATACCATTGTCAATCGTTTGCGCACAGAGTAAGTGGATCTGACTGCAGATAGACCTGGAAGAAAGCATGAAGTGGGCTGTTCCAAGGTTCGTAATACTTCGGGCCGGACTCTTCATCGTCTTCCATGACCTCCTCCGCCAGTTCTGTTTCTGTTCTTTCTGGGTGGTTGTGGATGATTCTTCCGAAAGATTTGAAGAGATTGTCTGCGTCCTCTGGTTCAAAGACGAGTTGGAGGTCGCTTTGAGACATACGAGATTCGCATAACCTGTTGAAGGCTTCCGACTGTTCTTCGGTGAAGTAATTTTTCCAGTCACCGATTATACCTGAAAGAATTTTTAAATAGGAATTTATTTTTATTATTTTCGGGGTTTTTTTTAATTATTTTCCTTTTCTTGGTCTCCATTTGACTGGTAAAATCAAAATGATTTGAATTTACCACTTTTGAAGATATGAATTTAAATCCAAAATTTAAGCCGATGTGTTTAAAAAAGTTCATTGAAACTTTCATATATCAAACTTTTTCATACAGAAAATCTCCCTTCCACCCTCTCTCTCTCTCTCTCTGTATATATATATATTGTACAATTATGTCTCAAAAAAAAAAAAAAAAAAAAAAAAAAAAAAAAAAAAAAAAAAAAAAACTTACATCGTACTCTTCCAAATACTGAGTGCAATTCAACAGAGTATCGAATATATATACTTTTTAAAAATAAAACTGTCCCTTGACCAATTCAGAATTTGTCCATATTCAAAATTTTAACATAAAGAGAATATACTAAAATCCATCTCTTCCATTTGGTAACATTTTCTAGTTATCGAGTTGACATACACTCGAATGTATCGGTTACTGGCACTGTATAAATGCCGTTTCCGTTACGAAACATTTTTAAAAAATTATTAGAACTGAAATTATTATTATATGAATATATTATATGTTCTTCCTAGACATTATACAAAATGTTTAAGTATTCTATATAATTATGAATACTATTTAAGCAATGAAAAGATAAATTGATAAAGATAAATTGAAATGATAAATTAGTGATGTATTTCATATTTTGCTGGTTTGCTATTGTACAGAATGTCTAGAAAATGTGTTCCCAATAATGCAGAAAAAACTGTCATTCTAAGGAATTTCAGGCTAAGAATGGAATATGGGAATTATTTTTATATGCTCTATACTTTTCCTAAACACTGTATGTAGTACCTAGAATTTCTTTAGTTTAAGTAAAATATGAAATACTTTCAATAATACTGTTGAAGTAAGTATGAAAGAAGAAAAAAATGGCGATGCATTTCATATTTTGATGGTTTGTCATTTCGTATTGTGTAAATCGCTTAAAAAATGTCGCAATATTACTAGTCTCATAATTTCCAATAAAAATTTCTAGACTTTATAAAGAATGTCGGATTTTAAACTTTGGTAATAATATATATTTCGACAGAAAATACTAAATTTGATTTCAATTTACAATTTTGAAGATAAGAATCATATGCCAAATTTAATCCAGCTAAATGAGTGATATGTCATGTTCATATACATATGAACGGACAAGCGAATAAACTTTGTCAGAATTCCCTCTTAGACGTATAATTTTGTGTTAAGATCATGTACCAAATTTAATTTTTTCTTTGTTGCGTTTGTGCGTAATTCTATTTACAGAGAGAAATAATTAAAAAAAGATTTTTCGATTTCAAGAGAGGCCCAGGAAATGAAATCATCAATATTTCCATCTTTCAATTCTCTTAGTATACGAAAAAATAAAAATACTTATTTCATATTAAAAGAAATATGGCAATTCTTACCTTTCCTCATAAACTTGGACCTTCTCATATCGAAGAGATCAGAGATGGGCAGCACTTCCCTGTTCACCATTTTATTTGTTTTCATACTCTCGAAAGTGCAGTGACTTACGATGGCATCCACAGCCTGTGGGCTCAGTGGACGTTCTAAGAAGTCGCACAACCTCAAAACCATGCCCCGAAGATCCTGCGAATAGAGTAATTTTCAATTTAGAATTCATTCAGGATAACAAATTAAATATCCATTTCCAACTCTAAGAATAACTTCAAAGTAATAGATTTCGACTTTTCATTAAAATTTAAAATTTTGCCAAAAATTATAAGAGATTTAAGAAAATTTTCTATAAAATCTTAATAAAATGACCCTGGAAGATATCAAACATACGATAATTACGCTACCATCTAAGAATTTTGTGAAATATTACTTATCTTGAGTGATTTTGTAATTGATTAAGGAGGAGAGATGCAAATTATGTGGAAATATTTCGTATATACGAACTATTCAATATTTAATCAAATCTATTTCAATTTTGTTGCTTTTGAATATCTGAAGTCATCATCATGACTCTGAAGCTATCGTCAGCCTTTCTTAAGCATCTGTTAGCAGATTAGACTCAAGAGGCATATCTTCCTTTAATGATAACACTATCTGTCAATTGTGCCGCGAAAGGTGAAATAGGTATGATGTAGAAATCACTCAAAATGGTTTACAAGGTAGACTGTTACGCTTAGAGCCACCAAATTTAGCAAGTAACTATTCTCTGAAAAGTCGGTGTTTACTAAAACAAGGTTATTCGAAAATTTTAATTATACTTTTAATTAAATATTAATCATACATGAACATTTTAATTTATATAGAAAGAATTAATCGGAAGTTCCTCATTTGTTTTATACTTAATTACTTCTAACAAAAATAATTTTTACACTATTTTAAAATATTAACTTTTTATTTGCACCAATTTTATTTCAGTATGATTTTTCCCCAATATTTATAAATTTTTAAAAATGTTTTTAAAGTAACTTACATAGTGTTTTTCATTCTTTTAGTTATTGAATTTATATTCAGGAACATTGAAACGGTATTAAATAATGTTTTTATGTAATTTAAATAAGGTTTGTATATGTTATGTAACTAAGTTTAGTTTAATTATATTAACGTCTCATTTTTAAGCAACACTAGGGCTATTTGGGACGGACCTCGTAATTTCGAACCACAGTCGGATGATGAAGATGACACCTGAGCTCCACCTCCCTCTCTAAATTACCGCAACACGCAGTTATGTAAATAAGAATAAATTTTCGAAAATAAAATAAAAATAGATATATCACGTCTAAACCGTTATCATGCAACGATATTTCAGATTAGAAGTTCGGATATTCTTTAAATTTCTCGATAAATACCCAGTGAACTAATTGTAAATGGAAATTCACTTTTTTTCTTTCTGTTCATTTTAATTTTGCTGTAACCCAGATGCACATGTTTTCCCCTCTCCCTTTGCTATGCTTATAGTTGGACCTTAACTTTCAAGGTTATTAAAAATATAAATTTTTAATGAAAATGAAAGAAAAAAACCTGAAAAAAAAATAGAAATAAAAGTTAAAATAAATTTATTCCAGATATCAGATAAGTTAGAATTCTGGAATTACCTATTTGGAAACCGAATGCAATTGACACATAACAATGGGTAAAAACTAATTTCAACTAACTGCTTTATTATAAATAGACATAGGCAGTTCCGTTTTCTTACCATTTTGAGTTCTTCGTACGTGAGAAAGAATACGTTATTTGGATTCTGTTTGCAGAACTCCCAATAAGGTAACACATGATCGAACCAAGATCCATAGACAACTGCAAATGAAAAATAATCTGTTTTAACTAAATTAAGTCTACACCGTTCTAATTCAATTATGTAGATTCTTATATAGAAACAGAACGCGCGGATATTAATATTATTTAGTAGATTTTACCGCGGAGATAAGTTGGATAAGTTTAGCAAGTTTATTTCTTCAAGTCAGATAGGTTTCTCAGCTTGAGGTCTCTTTTCTGAAGTTGTTAGATATTTCAGTTTCTTATTTGAATATCTTCAGTTACTTTTTTTTTTTTTTTTTTGCTTAAACTTTTAGTATGCTAAGAATATTTTAATATGCTTTATAGAAACGTAAGATTGAATAAGAATTCTGATTTCGAATTTTTTTAGTAGAATATTATTGATTCAAACATGATGAAATATAATTCTTTGCGTTACTTAAAGAATTTCGCTAATTGAGATACATGCTTATTTCTTATAGTTTAAAAACTTGTTATTCAACCACCATTAGGGTAGATATCTTGCGTCCAGCTAAAAGAAAATAAAAAAAAAATCCTGTTGTCACTTTCCAGCCTAAGTTGGAAGATAAAAGATATCTGCCCCAAAAGTGATTGAATGATAAATTTTTAACCTATAAGAGATAAGCAAGATCTCAATTGACGAAATGCTTTAAATGACGCCAAGAATTATATTTCATCACGTTCATGTAAAAGTAGATCCTTTTATTCAGAGGTTATAATTACCTCCCGTTCACCATTTCTGCTTCTAATTAATAAGAAATGTAGTTATAAAGGTAGAAGGGAATGGAACTAATCGTATTTATAATTTTAGAATAATTTAAGTCAGGATTTAAAAAGCATTTTTCCTCATCTTTTAAGCAATACCAGTTAGCAACAAAAAAAAATTCCATGCAAAAGTCATCCATTTTGATTAGACGATTATTTGTCTAATTTGATTTTTTTTCCTTATTTCAATAGTGAGAATGTTATAGAGAAATGAAAATTTCTACTCTTAATTAGTATTGTCTGTACAATAATCAGTTCACTGTACGTGCTGTGTAAACTACTCAGATTGATAGACAAAAATTTTCCCTCATCTTCATCGGAGTCATTGAAATAGACAATATTTTCATCAATAATACACCAAAAGCAATAAACTAACGTATGTCAGTAATCGATGGAAAAAAGTTAAATAAATTTATTCTATATAATTTCTAAAGTAAGATTTAATTTAGTGATTCAATGCGTTAATCTAAGGAAACTTTAGTAGTCAACTTTTATATATTTTCATTTAAAAATTCTTAACATCTTTGAGGTTTTAAAAGTTTACTAACTTTGAAGTTTTAGCTACCATTTCAAAACAAAAGCACAATTTAAATAGTTAAATTAACTATCAATTAATTAAAACGTAAATTGAATAATTTCGTATACTTTTTGTATCCTTTTATCGTATATCCAATCATATGATATGATATGAAAACAAAAAATATATAAGATTAAATTCGAAAAAAAAAGTGCTTGAGAGAGAGAAAAAGAAAAATGGGAAAAAAAATCATTTCCACTTACGGTGTCCAGCCATGAAATGCTCCAAGAATTTGTCCCAAGAATCTGTTGTGTTTCCTAGAAATGTACTCATTTTGTGATGATGATAGTAGGAAACAGCTGTGTCTTTGGGATTTCGCATTACATAAATAATCTGAAAAGATAAAATGGCATATTATACGAATGACAGAAAAAACTACTAAAATAGAGATATTTGTGAAATAATAGAGAAATTTGTCATGAGATATTTCAAAATAAACAATATAAATATGATGATAACATTGCAAAAAGTACCAAGCGATTTCTATGATTCTGTTTCGTTTATAGAATATCCTTTTTTTTTTCAGGAGTTTAAGAGAAATTTGAATAAGTGAAAAAGGGACTTATTTTAATGCAAGAAAACATTTTTTTTTCTTTATAAAAATAGAATTGAAATATAGTAGTAGAGTTGCACATTCTAAAATGAATAGGATTTTGAACTTGGACCCAAAAACAGATATCAATACGTCACATAAAATTTCAAACATTTATAACCTATATAGAGATAGAAACAATAAAAAAAGATTTTATAACTGTTAGAGAGGTGGATGAGAATTATTTGTTCAAATTGAAATAAGTGTACCAGTTCATTCTGTAAAGCAGAATGAGATTAAAGTCTGTGTTATTCCAATTTATCTCTATAACAGATTTTCATTACATGGCAAAAACATGCATTAAATGTAATGGATTCAAGCATGCATTAACACATTGTCTACTAATCTCAATTTCACTAAGAAAAATTTGTATCTTATCTGTACCATTTCATAAAGCTGTTTTACACGTTTATACGATGCATCAAAATACTCTATTTACAGGGCTCACCTGTAAGCCCAATGGTATTGTCTGACTAAAATCATAAAAACTCCTCAGCTAATTACATAGTAGCCAAAGCGTTGGCTATCATGGTTGAGTTTTAGAATGAAATTTCGTGAATTATGTATCCAAATTACGAAGATGAATGTATGAAGAAATAATAACAAATTAAGCTGTAGTTTTACAATAATATATTCAAAATAATGATATTTAGCAGAATATTTAAAAAGATAAAATTACAAAATATTTCAATAAGATTAAAATATCCAAATCAAAATTATTTTTTTTTGCATAGTTAAATTGATTTTAAAAATATGATTATTTCATAAGCTCACATTTATTAATATACGAAAAAGTATACTTTTTATTTTAATCTTTATCTAATTTTTAATATTTAATTAATGATTAATTATTATAAATATTATGGATTTTGAAATGATTTATTCTTAAATAAACTACTAGATGTACCGCTTGTATTGAATAAAAAGTAATTAAATTAATCGATTAAAGAACAATCAAATTTTGAAATTATTAAAGCATTGTTTTGCCATCAAAAATATACAAATCTAAAAACGCTAGAAAATCAAGAAATGTGTGAAAAACATTAAAAAAATTCCATCTTTATAAATATGAAATAAATCAAGTTAAACAAGGTTATTTAAAAATAGAATATTGAGTTCTTTCAAGTAAACTTAGCAGTTGTCAACAAGTTTTTAAAAATAAGAATATCAGCGAGTGACAAAAAATTGGGTTTTTTTTTTTTTTTTTTCCTTTCATTATTGCGTGCGTCATTGGTCTCAAAGATTTCTTTACAATTATTTTATATCGGTTCTTTCACAACAAATTTTATCTTACTATTGTCTGATGCTGTACTCAAAGTCTAAATTTTGATTATCATTTTTTAATTGGCCCTGATCAATTACAGATCCAAAACAGAAGCAATAAAGGAATAAATGTTTTACACAGACACCCTATCGCTTAAAAATACATGATATTCCTACCAAGAAGAATATCCATAGAAGATACACGAGTGAAAAAAAAAGTGAAATGCTTCTCGTTTAAATGAATCATAATTACATGGCACTTCTAACCCTATTCCATGATAATAACGATTCTGCATTTTCTATTAGAGTGATTGTTATCTCGACTTTCCTATAAAGCACTTATACGATCTTCTTTATCTTTCTATTCTCCTTTGCATTCTCCTACCGATGTAATGCGAAATGAGACAGCATAAGGAGATAGATAGATGGAAAACCCTGGAGGCAATCGCAGACGAGAGTGCCTCTCCCTCCCGCCAGTTTCTGCGCATAATTACACCTTATGGCACATTTTTTGCTTCGTAATACAGTAAAAAATTATAAGGACACGCGAAAAATCGTCAAATCTAGAAACCTTGTTTACAGAATCGTATGTAAATTTTTGCAGTAAAAATAAAAGTAAAACTAAAATATTTTATGCGTAAAGTAATTAAAATTTTCAATTTTAAATCTGCTAAAATTTAAATTTTTATTTTTAAACCTAAATAAAAACTGAAAAAAGTATAAGGTCATTGCTTTTTCTCCAGTAATTATTTAAAAATTTGCATATTTGAAAGCATAAAATGACAATTCAGAGTTAAAAGATTCATTTGCGAAAAGAATTTCCCACTCGGCGACTTTCAGTGTGAATTTTTAAACGATGCCCAAAGGAACTCAACTTTCTGACTCTGAAAAAGGAAAAATTGTTGCTTTTCGAGAATGTGGATTAAGTGGATGGGAAATTTCAAAAAGAATCAAGAGATCTAAAACGGTGGTTTATAATTTTCTAAAAAATCCTGGGATGTATGGAATGAAAAAGCGAACTGGGAGACCAGAAATTCTCACTCGTCGACAAAAAAGAATGATTGTAAGGAGAGCTTGCGAGAAAAAAGAAACCGCAAATGAAGTTAGACAAAATTTCAGTTTACCATGCTCAACAAGGACTGTTCAAAATGTTTTGAGTAAACATCCTCAAGTTTCTTATGGGAAATTAGTGTCACGCCCCCCTCTTTCAAATCATCATAAGAAAAGAAGAGTTTACTTTGCCAAAAATTGCATTTCTCTTGGTCAAAAGTGGGCTGATGTAATTTTTTCGGACGAAAAAAAGTTCAATCTTGATGGACCTGATGGTTTTCGTTATTTTTGGTTTGATCTGCGAAAGACCAAGGAAGTGTTTTCCAGGCGTCGATATGGTGGTGGCTCGGTTATGGTATGGGGCGCTTTTGCGGCAAATGGAACCACTCCAGTTGTATTTATCAACCGTAAAATGAATTCGGGCAGGTATGTTGATATGTTAGGAGAAAGTTTGTTACCTGAAGCGCCACTAATTGCTTCAAGGGACTATATTTTTCAGCAGGATAATGCTTCGATACACGTTTCTACGAGTGCAAAACTGTGGTTTGAAGCTAATTCTGTAAATTTACTTGATTGGCCGGCGAGAAGTCCCGATCTTAATCCAATCGAAAACTTATGGGGACTTCTAGCCCGAGAAGTTTATAAAAACGGCACACAGTATCAATGTACACAAGATTGTGTCGTCGCTATCAAAGACGCTTGGGAAAAAATATCTGTGGACATTTTAAAAGATCTTTCAGGATCTATGACCTCTCGGCTTATTCAAGTGATTGAAAAAAAAGGTAGTGTTCTTGATTATTAAAACATTTTTTAAGTATTTTACAACATGTCCTTATAATTTTTTCCGTATTTCCTTTAGTGTTAAATTTTGTAAAATCAATATTTTGAAGCTAAATTATGTTTTTTATGGGGTATAAGTGTTATCACAAAATTATGCAGCAGAAGTAAGAAATATAAAAAGTTCATTTAGGTGAAATGGAAATAAAGCATATTTTCCTGCAATTACATGTTGTCCTTATACTTTTTTCGCGCACTGTATAATGATGAAAACTGAGTATGATTTTTGTATACCTTTCTTTCGATTGATTACATTCGCAGTTTAATATTGATCAACAATTTTGATCGCATGATTGCACATTGTAATTATTTTGATAATATTAATTATTATTATATTGAACGCGATTATTATTATTATTATTATTATTATTATTATTATTATTATTATTATTGTGTTCTCCTTGAATATATATACTAACAAATATTAGATAAATTTGGGCAAAAAATTAATATATATCTACAATTCTGATAACGAATCTGTATACCAAATTTCATCCATGTAACTTTTTGCGTTTTTCTGTCATCGTGTTCATACGTATACGGACAGAAAAGTAGACTTGCTTTCTACGTACTTCATCCACATTTTGATAGGATGCCACAAACTTTGTATTAAGATTACATATCAAATTTCATTGCTCTCACTTATTGTACTTTTCACTTTTAGAGATACGATTCTAAAAGTACGTTTTTCACACTCAGGGATATCTGAAACCTGGAGATTCGTTGAAACCTAGAGATGTATTTTTTGAGAATTATAATACTTTCTTTTCGTATACGAAAAAATAAAATGCATAATTTATGACTGGGAGTTTAGAAAATCCATTTTAAATTCCTTTTTTTTTATCTCAAAATTTTATGAAAACGCAAAACATTATTTACCTTGCATTTTGGTTGCCTGAGTTGTTGGGGTATTAGAGGTAGTGGCAAGTGCGTCGCCATTAATCTTGGTGACTTCAATTTGCGCAGAAATCTCAAGTGGCCGAAGGGTCGTCCTACCTCCAGATGGTGGACACGATAGACTAAAAGTTCTTTTTCTACTTTGCGTACGTCACCACCTTTGTAGATCAGAGATACGATTTCTTCTGTCCATGTGGTGCCTTCAAATGAGAAAAAAAATTATAAGCACAAAAATAAATAAAAGAATCTCTTCCATAAATTTAATGAGAATGATTAATCATCAGAATATGATTATTTTGAAATTTGAAATGACAGATTCCAGTACTAAAAGTTCATTATTGTAATAGACAGAATTTCTAAATTTACGGAATTAATAAGCAGAGTTCTAATTTAAAAAATGGAAAATCTAACTGTAATTATTATTAAAATCGATTGAGTATTCCAATTATATAAAGAACTCAAAATATTGAGCCATCTTTACTGATGATTTGCCATAAAACAAGATATACAGTGTCTCACAAAAGTGATGGGACACTTGTGCTTTACAAAAGGAAATTGTAATAAAATAAATTAAAAAACATGCACAAATTTTTTGTGGATGTTTTTCATACTTAAATTTAGTAACAATTATTACATAAGATACATTTTATCAAAATATTAAAATATTAATTGAATAAAAATACAATTGTTTAGAATGGAGCAAAAAATAGCTCACATAAGTGATGGGACACCATTAGATATGCAACAAAAATCGTCTGAAATAAGCAATAAAAATATTTTTGGTGGTTTTATTTTTACTCAAAATCAATTGGAATAATTTATAAAATCGTCTGCAGTATTTCTCTCCAGTTTGTTTTGGAATTTTTGTGTTTTTTAGCTCTGTGCAGCTATGAATGCTAAACGAAAAGAAACTTCACCTGAAATTCGAAAATTAGTTATTAATTTGCATATTGAACGTGGAAAATGCTGAAAAACTGCTGAAACAGTTAACTTGAGTCATTCAACAGTTTTAAATATCATTAAATGATATAAAAAGAATCATATTATTCAGGATAAAAGAAGAACTGGCCGACCATTAAAGCTATCCAATGGAATAAAGCGATATATCGTTCGAAATATTAAAAAAAATCCAAGAAAGATTGCTCCTAAAGTAGCTGCTGATTTACAAGCATTATATGGTATAATTGTTAATCCTGAAACTATTAGAAGGGTAATTCGATCTGCTGGATATCACGGTAGAGTAGCCAGGAAAAAATTCTTCGTAAGTGGAAAGAATAGAAAACTCAGACTAGCTTTCGCAAAATCCAGCATAAATAAGAATTCTGATTACTGGAATAATGTTATATTTGCTGATGAGAGTAAATTTAATATATTTGGTTCTGAAGGTAGAATCTTGGTGTGGAGAAAACCCAGGAAAGAATTTCGCAAACAGAACTTGGTGCCAACAGTAAAACATGGTGCAGGAGGAGTTATAGTATGGGGGTGTATGTCGTCCACTGGTGTTGGTAATCTTGTTTTTATTGACAGTATAATGGATCAGTACATTGACATTTTAAAGAAAAATTTGAAATCTTCAGTACGAAAATTGAACCTTCATAACGATTTTAAATTCTACCAGGACAATGACCCCAAGTACACTGCTTTGAACGTTAGACTCTGGCTGCTGTATAACTGTCCTGAAATAATAAAAACATCACCATAATCTCCAGACTTAAATCCCATAGAGAATATTTGACAAGAATTGGAATCAAGAATTCGCAAACACAGCATTTCTTCAAAACAACAATTAAAATCGGTGCTTCAAGAAGAATGGGGTAAAATCACTCCAGAAATCACAAAAAAATTAGTCGACTCCATCCCAAGAAGATTAAATCATGTTTTAAAAGTAAAAGGAAATCCAACAAAATATTAAAACCTTTTAAAAAGTAAAATTTTTGGATAAATATTTGATGGAAAAGTAAGTGTCCCATCACTTATGTGAGCCATTTTTTGCTTCGTTCTAAACAATTGTATTTTTATTAAATTAATATTTTAATATTTTGACAAAATGTATGTTATGTAATAATTGTTACTAACTTCAAATATGAAACACACCCAAGAAAATTTTGTACATGTTTATTTATTTATTTTATTAATGTTTCCTTTTGTAAAGCACAAGTGTCCCATCACTTTTGTGAGACACTGTATATCCCAAGTATATTACCAAAAAAATCCACTTTTTCATAAAGATATATTAAATGTTAAAATCGCAGTAATAGATCTTGTAGAAGAATAATGTATAAATCTTGAACGTTTATAAGAAAATCCCCCTCTATTACATTTTACGATAATTTTCGACAACTCAGTTCAACAACTTTCATTCATTTTCCATCGAATTTTTCATTCACACTTTCAACTAAGCTCTGAAGAAGCTATTTTGTCTTCAGCCGAGTCAACTCATTTTTTTTTAATTATTCGAAAAATATCGTCTGCAATGCACATTCAGGAAGTTTGTTTCTTTGCATAGATATTATATTTGCAAAGAAACTCGTTTGCAAGGTGTAAACAGTAATATCTTCACAAACGGTACATTGCTCCATTTTTTAATTTCAAAAAAATTGGAAAGTGCATTTATACGCATGTGATGATGATTCAAAGTTTTTTTTAATAATATTAAGCTCCACAAATAAGCACAGGTGATAATACTAATGTCGTACAATTCATTTAAATGTCGCGAAAATTATCTCTTATTTAGCATTAAAGTTTAATCTAAAATTAAATAAAACCACACATTTTATGTAGTTTAAAAGTACATTTGTAGTTAACATTTTTGTGCAAATGATTTAAGTTTTTAATCTATGAAAACGGAATATATGTAAGATATTTTTTTTTTTAAAAAATCCTTTATTGACCAGAGTCGAATCTGTCGATACAACAGTTTGGTATCCATAATTGATTGTTCACATTTTTCATTGTCTTTATGCTTTTAATTAGGTTCTGAAAGAAAATGCACCTTGACCAAAATAAATTAGGTTACTTTCAATCACCCCTCTTTATTCCCTCCACCTTTCAATTAAGTTACGTTCCATTATGATTATAATTTTATTCTGGTGGTAACCAGTGAGATTAAAGTGGCCATGATTGAAATCAATAATAAATATTTAAGTAATATTTGGTCTAGGAATTAATTCGTGCGGTTTTAAATAAAAAATTAAAGCTTTATTTCAAAAGCAAAATGCATAAATACGTTATCAAAAATATTGTCCATCGCTAACCACTACTTTTTCCCATCTTTCAGGCAATTTACGAATTCCGTGTCGAAAGAATTCCTCACTTTTCGAAGCGATCCAATCAGAAATCCATTTTTCAATATTTTCTGAAGAAGTGAACCGGTGTCCAAGCAAATCGTTATTCATGCAATCAAGCAAGTAGTAGTCTGAAGGAGCAATGTCTGGTGAATACGGCGGGTGGGGTAACAATTCCCATCCGATATTTTCCAAATATGTTTTGACCGGTTTTGCGACATGTGGTCGAGCGTTATCATGTTGAAAAATAAGTTTATTATGTCTGTTATCTCATTCTGGTCGTTTTTTGGCCAGAGCTTGTTTCAAACTCATCAATTGAAGTCGATAACGTTCTCCATTAATAGTTTCACCAGGTTTCAGAAGATTCAAGTTTTTTTGGCTGTCCAGGTCGTTCTTGGTCTTCAAAGCCGTAATCACCACTTTTAAACCGTGCAAACCACTTCTGACACGTTCGCTCAGCTAGCATGGTCACCATAAACTTCCACCAAAATACGATGACTTTCGGTAGCACTTTTCTTCATGTTAAAGTAATGAAGAAGAACCCCCCGGAAAAACACTTTATCAGGCACAAAATTTGACATTTTCAGTTGAATAAAAATTGTTGTTGTTTACGCTTAAACCAAATGACATATACTAAACTAAATGCGCAATAACAGTAGTTTTAAATGCATGTTTGAACAAACGAAACTATAGGACAATAAGCTAGTTACGCCATCTCTTGTAAAACCGCACGAATTAATTCCTAGACCAAATACTTGATAAAGATTTTTCTATTCATGTCAGCACAGCTGACTATTTCAACAAAAATCTTAAATAGAATTTCAAAAGAAACAAAAAAAAAAGCCTACGATTATGTTTAATCTTTCTCTCTCTTTTTCCTTTCTTTTTCCAAAATAGGCTAACAAAGGTATTCACGTAAGTAAATCTTTGTATCGAAAGTGCTTCGTGCGTTAGTTCGCTGTTTCCGTTCGTGCGTTAGTGATAAAAAGGTAACGAAGCTCACGGGTTATGTGGAGAGGGACATTACGTCATTATTGATAAGTTACATGATAAGTGTCGAACATGATAAGACTGACGCGGATTCATTTTTAGTTGAAATTTGTTGAACTCAAAAGATGGGGATGAACATTTGACTTGATAGAGAATGAATTAGAATCTTAGGTTATAAATGAATGATAGAAATGAATTAGAATCTTAGGATATAAATAAATGTTAGAGGTGAATGATAATCTTAGGTTATAAATGAATGATAGAAATGAATTAGAATCTTAGGATATAAATAAATGTTAGAGGTGAATGATAATCTTAGGTTATAAATGAATGATAGAAATGAATTAGAATCTTAGGATATAAATGAATGTTAGAGATGAATGATAATCTTAGGTTATAAATGAATGATAGAAATGAATTAGAATCTTAGGATATAAATAAATGTTATAGATGAATGATAATCTTAGGTTATAAATGAATGATGGAAATGAATTAGAATCTTACGTTATAAAAACAATCAAACAAGTTCGTCATTGAAGAATGAATTTTGGAAATTTAATTTGTCTTCGTCAGATGGTTGTTTTAACAATTAGGGAAGTACCCATTTTCGAAGTAAGGATAATTAGCAGCAGGCATATAATATGGTTATTTCCCCTTCTAGTCGTTATTATTATCTTAGCAAGTATAAATGGCTCCCCAAAACATCGCGCTGGTTTTCAACCCATCCACCCCGTAAAAATTGGCTTTAAAAAGTGAAATAATATTTTTGGCCCCATATAACTCTTGGAAGGATATAAGTCCCCGGAGCATTTATATCCTTTTTCTGAATCACACTACTACGAAACTGGATATATCCATAAATGTCAGAGATTAATTTGAATTTTCGAAAAATGCAATGCATTAATTTTTAAAATTGTTATCCAATATCGAAATAAAACTATTTTTATGGTCTTGCTTAATACGTAACGAAATACATGAATAATGCATGAAATTAAAATGTCTTTATATCTTTTTCATCCTTTCGTAATTGAGGATGAGAAGTTTTCGGCATGGTGTTTGGTTCTCGCCATCCTGAAGGTTACACTAAAAGATGGGGGGTCTGGCTCCTCCCATTTATGAAGGGGCTTATTTCCATAGGGAAGGGTTGTACCGTGGCCGGTAATGACTCTTAGGACTCAACCACAGTTCACGCCAGTGTTGCTGTAACGGCGCTTCGGTCATTCAGTTTTTATTCATGTGCCTTTGGGGGGTTTGGGGAGTCAGTGATATGACATATCTTTTTCAAATTTATGTCCGAAAACATTTATCTTACAAGTTACAGAAAAAGTTGGAATAAATTTTGTTTACATGCAATTTTATTTATCTGCTTCGCTAAAAATATTATTAGCAAAAGATGAATAATCACGAAATAATACGAATAATAACATTCGATCAATCGAAAAATAAGAAGAATAATGATAAATTACAGTTTAATTAATAAATAGCAGTAATGAAATAAAAGATAATGCATAAAATAAATAAATATAAGAGATAATAAATAAAAAACATAGCAATTTTTGAAGACACGCTTTTATAGATATAATGAAAAACATTTTTTCTTTCTTTCCAAAAGCGTGGGCATCAAAACAAAAATGTGAGGTTCAGATAAAAACACTTAGCGAACTCGAACTTTAATCACATTTCTACCTTTACTATAATATATATGTGTGTGTCTAATATCTACGCAGTTTACAAGGTGATTTTTTTAAAAAAATGTAAATTTATAATGTCGCAAAGTTTAGAAGATAGGTGAACCAAATATTTGCATTTTTAACAGCGCTATGGTATTAAGGGACTGGTCTTCACTCGAAAGGCCAATGTACACAATAACCAGAACACATGTAAATCATGGCCAATCATGGACATGAAGTTATATCGAAATGATTTATCTGAAATTTAATACAATCAATGTTCCCATCTAAACAGCTGGAAACCTGAGGCGATTAGCCAACAATAAAATATGGTTGGAATCCATTATCCCATATCCACTTAATATTGTTTAAAAAAAACCAAATCACTAATGCTGTAGAAAAAAATTATGATATTGGAAAAAGTTTTGGCATTCTTGACTTACTTCTTAATAATATTATTTGAATTTATTTGAGAAACATTTCTGTTATGATTTCTCATGATTATGAGTTTGTTTGTTTGTGTGTGTGTGTGTTTCTGAAATTAATCAAAGATTGTGCACTACATTTTTGTATCACCTTCTTTAGCAACCTGAGACACAAAAAGCACACCTCACCTGATTTTGGGTAAGTAATAACGAAAACATCGTCTTCTCTTATTTCCATATCATCCAGTCCTTCCAATACATTGGGAGGTACTAGGTATCCTTGTAGTAGAACTCCTCTATACAATTGAGCTTCGGGGATTGAATGAACATATTCTTTTCTCAAAGGGTCGTTCTCTAGGGTAGGATCCTCCAAAGCAGATGCCACTGTATCCCCTTTCTGGCGCTTTTTGCGCCACCCTTTCACCAGGGAGGACAAGGGACTGTTATATAGTAACTTCAAAGAAAGCATCTACAAGAAGAAAAAAAGAGGATTATGTAGTCATTATAAAAAAGCTAAACGAATCACTAAGCGTATATTATATTTTCATGCTTTATGATCGGTTATAAAATGCAAATAAAAAATGAATAATCCATTTCATGTCTTTTTGTTCCAATCAGTACCAAAAATGATTAAATTGTTGATTTCGATATTCGCATTGATAGTGATCATACAATATCGAAGTTAATGATTATAGGCATGATTATAACACTGTAAATGGTTAAGATAAAAAGAATTCAGCAAACTGATTATTATAAAATATCTCCATCACATATAGTAAATTTTAAAAGATAAGGGGCAATAGCAGCATTACTCCATAGACTAATAATCTCAGAGGTGTCAATATTTAATGTAAAACATTATGAAGTATTGCATTCAAGAAATGAAAAATCGTCAAGACATATTTTTTTCGATATATACTATTCAAAATAAGATAATGCAAGATATTCTGTTTTCTAGATTAGTGGTTTCTATCATATTTTTATCCTGTATTTGTTAATTAATCGTTATAATTTTGAGTCTCTATTCGCAAAGATTATTCATAATGTCAAGGACGTAGGCTAGTTTAAGAGTCAAACGACTCAAATTAAATTGATAACATTTTTATTACATTTAGTTCAAATGAAAAATATATAATTTCATGTCTAAAGATGTATCAAGAGACTGCTTTATTTGCATTTTATTTATTTGTACTTTATTTGTTGCAAACACATTCAATAAACCAATAGTTTAAGATTTTAAGCATCAAAGGTGGAAATGGTAAAAAGCAGATAATTAAAAGTTCAAACAGAACATACTTTTTGGAATTCGGACATACGTTCTGAAAGATATGTAAATCGCACAATTTTCATTATTTTTTTTCCTAAGCAAGCACTGATAAAAAAAAAAAAAAGCTAAAAAAATAAGGATTAAAATTTTTCAGCACAAACAGATATACATTTCAGCATTTTTTTTTTCATTACATTTTATCTCAAGACATTTCCGTTACCGTGCAAGATTACTTAAAATTATCTGCACTGAGAAAAAATAATACTAGAAATACAAAAAGAAACCCTTCTGGGACTTTCATAAGATAAGATATTTACCAGAGCCTTCAGAACATTACGTCAATAAAGGAACTATTCTTTTCCATAAAGTAACTGTCGAACACATTTTCTTAAGAAAAGGACTGAAAGGGCAAAGACTCCTACTTATCTTTTTCATTATAAATCAAAATTCTAAGTTTTAGAAGCTTATTTTGAAGTCCAAAATCATTTCATCATAATCTAACCATATTAAAATTACAGAATAAAGCTTTATTTTGATTCATGATTAACTTCAAGATAATTAAAAATTTAATCTGAAAAACGAGGATATTAGTAATTCTTGGCTTTCCGATACACCAACTATATATTGTACTTAAAATTGCCAAAAAAATGGCAACAAGATCACACTGGCACCATTTTTATATTACTATGGAACTCAATAATCGAAAATTAAATCAATACGAACTGTAATGGAAACAGAATTTGATATTTCCTTCATAAATAAGAAGCGCAAAATACAAATTAATAACCATTTTTAATGGCATATTTTTAAAAAAATCGAAAAGCAAAAGTTAATAACATATAAACATACAACATATAAATGTGATAAGAATTAAATTCCTATAGGATTAATGAATGAATAATTACTTCTTAGTATGTTTTAAAAACTATAGGCAGATTTAATTTTATAATTTTGAATGGGCTTTATTTTATAAACTTGGCAGATGATCATTTGTAATCTATTTTAAGATTAAATGAGGGAATAAGACATCTAAGTTGCTCTGTGGGCATCTTCTACTCCAGCTTTTTTTGGAATTTCAAGAATATATCATATTAAATAAAAGATATCTCAAAAATAAGCACAAATGCTACATAATTCTGAAACTTGCTTTAGCGAAGTCCTTGATGCCTTTCCAAACTGCATACATTTATATTTCTAGGCTGAAATAGGTATCCAATGGTAAAGAATTCGAATAAAGCATCGAATATTTTTCAAATTCTACATTAATAAAATGTTAATAAATATAAAATAATGTTTTTGTGTATCTTTATTGATTTCTTACCCTTTAACACTAGTTCATTTTGTATAGAAATGTATAAACATAAGAAAAACTCTTTCCATAGTAAAACTCTTGCAAAACTTTCAGATAGAGCTCTAATAATCAGCATTTTTAATATGAAGAAAATCGTTACTTAAATTAGCATTAACGATCTCCGATTGTCTCTTGTAATTTATTTCAAAATATATTTTGTAAGTTAAAATCGAAACTAACTTTTTAAGTTTTGAATCTGCAGACAATCTATCATGAAATCAACAGGAGATCTATACTTAGATTCAATGAAATGCATGTACTTTTACGCGTCAACGATTCTAAAAATAGATCATAGTTTTTATAAATAGTATATCAGAATCTTGTAAACGCTTTTCAAATACATTTTTAAAAAATCATTCTAAATATCTATAAACAATAGAAAATTTCCATGTTATATTGTTTTTTGTTATTTATGCTTTTATTAGCTTAAAAATATTATTACAAAAATATATTTCATTAGCGTGGAGAGTTTTTTTTCCCACGTTGTTATAATAATAAAAATATTACAAGTAACTGAATGATTATTAATTGAATAATTAAAAATTACGTCACGTTTGCATCATATTTTAAAATAGTTTATTCGGTTATAAAGCCTTTCAGTGACAGTTCTATAAATTCATAAAAAGAATTTATTATCTCATATTTATATGACAGAATTTAAAGAATTAGTATAAATTATTATTATAAATATGATTTATAGACTAATAAAAGTTATTTGTTTTTTACTGAATCTAAATATAATCCTTTATTTTGATTAAAAATCAATTTCTTTAATTATTTTTTAGGAAAAAGAAGGATTCCATTAATAATGAAAAAAGTATAAAACATAATAATTTTTCATTTTCGTGTATTTTTAGTAACACATTATTCACTATTTTAAATCAATTATTATTAAAAAATATTCAACTTTCATTTCAATTATTCTAAATCATTTCATATTACCAATCTGTTTCAATTATCGTAAAATTTGTGGTAATAAATGATAACAACATTTCAGATTCATAAATAATATATTATAAATAAATTTTTTAAAAAACATATTCCCTTCAATACGAATCAAAATAATTAGGCAAAGTTTATCACTTCAAACATCTTGTTACAAGCATTTTCAAACATAATAAGGAAATGTGTTTTTATTCGTTAGCTTGCTGTTTCAGAATATTTCCTGTCATCTGATTGCATGAATTAGCTGAAATCGAAGTGCTTATAAAAAATGACAACTGATTTTTGGTACAGTATTACTCATTTCCAAAGTTCAAAAATCAGGAAAGATTCGTACAAACTTCACAAATGTTCAAAGGCACTATATGAAAAATTTTGGAAAAGCTGTTTTCATTCCTTCTCTTAAATATCTCATAAATGGTTTATAATACCAGATAAACAATTTAGTACTGTCTATTATTTTAATCGAGTTTTTCTGAAAAAGTTAGTCAAATATATTAACTTGAAAATTAAGATTGTTATTAAAAAAAGATTTGTTTAAACCATAACTAATAATGAAAGAACACGGGGAAATAATTATTGTTGCATACTATATAACTTGTAACTGGAAGTGATTAAGACTGACGGAAGGACATTAAAAGCATGATTAACACTAATGAAAGCAGGAAATCGATTAAATGTTTTCTCTCGAAATTGTAGAAAAGAAAAGCCAAACGATTAATCAAAATTATAAATGAAAAATAATTGCTTATCTTCATGAAAATAAAGTCATAAAAATGAAATGAATAATATTTTTTTAAAAAAGTTAAATAATTGGGTTTTGTACATCATTATATGTTACCTGTTTTCATTTCTTTTATAAAAATAATCTATAGCTAATTTTCTCTGATAAAAATAAGGCAGCACAGAAATCTCTAATTCTTTCTAAAAAGTAATTTGTAAAAAAAGTAGCTTCCAATTGAAAAAAATATAAGGAAAAATTCTAAATATAATCTTAAAAAAACATCCATTTATAGTTTTATAAAAAGCTAATACTTTATATAATTTAATTTTTTGTCGATTTTAAATTTTTTTTTCATTCGCACTCTCAAACACGAGCATTGATTGCTTGAATTCAGTTGCTAAAATCAAAATTATCAGCACTTCAAGTTTAGAAACTCATATCAGCTATTTTTTTTTATCAAACTCTTTACTTGATTAAAAGATGCGAAAATGTGATAAAAACCTTTTTATCAACCCGGTTAAAAATTGCAAAAGGTAAATAAGAAAAAAATGATTCATATAAGTACTATCATTCTCAAGTGATCTCCATATGCTACCAATATTGCTTGCTATATGGCAATTCCAGTCATTTTAAAACTTTTCCTCATTTAAAAAAAATCACAATCTGAATGTGGAAATACTATAGAATTGCATTAAATAAGTAAAATAAAGAAAAGGAACTGAAAACATGAAAAAAATCTGAAACGAATGAATTTTATAATAATATATAACGAAAAATGACTCTATAACGAATGAATTTAATTATTCATCTTCAATCTTCACACTTTTTATTTAGATTTTTATCATGATTGCATTTGTAAATATTTAGTTATACATTCGTCATAAAGTGTATTTTACTTTTTTTAATAAATGTAAATATTTTAAAAATACAAAGAGATATACGATATTAAAAAGGTCTTGGCTTACATAAATAAAATATCCTTCTATGATTTAAAATAAATGCAATGCGTTTGAAAAAAAAGTGACTGCCTGGATGAATATTGATTAAAAAAATTTTTTTAATAAATAGGGATGATTGTAAACCTTTCAACTCAATCAAGAAAAACTTATCAACTGAAAATATACAGGATATCAAAAATATTAATTGATCTAAAAACAATTTGACTATTTCAACACCATTATATCTCTACTAGCTGACCCGGCAAACGCTGTTCTGCCATATAAATTATTTTTAGTGAATATTTTGGTTGTTAATTAAAAAATGACGAATGTATTGTAAGTGTGCGGGGATGGGATCTATGACAGAAAGAGGAATGGAGCGATATGGACTATGATCGCCGATAAAACACATACACACACCAAACATTCATTTTATCAATACAATGTATTTCATGAATGTAACGAACATGTACACTGTTTGATCTCTTAAAAGTTAAATGTAAAGTAAAAAAAGTAATATATTTTTTATCCTAAAGTATAAAAATGAAATAAAGAAAATCAATGTTCATTTCGAAGAGCAATTAAGTGTACGATTTTTTTGTCAGTCCGTCTTTAGCCAACATAAATAAGCTCGATGGTTTGCACACGCGAGAACATGCCACGTATAATGGTCCGTGTGAAAAACATGGTGTGCCCAAATCTAAGCCGCAAACAGATATCGTTTGGTCTTGGGACTTATTGATTGTCATTGCGATTGCCAATTTAATAGGCAATTGAACGAGTTTGAATTCAATTGGCACGTCTGTGAGAATCATTGGAATTCGTGGCAGAAAACATTCATGCAAAAATACTAAAATCACGATTTAAAAAAATGGGAGGGGGGGTAGGAAGGTAAAAATGTTGGGTTATAGATATTTTTTGATGCCAAATAAAAAAATGTAAAAAAAATAGGAAAAAAAATCTGGATAGGGACACCCTAATTACCTAGCGTTATGAAATATACTTTACGACCTATTCTCATACCTATCAAATACACATAAAAAATTTCATAAAAATCGGTCGAGCCGTTTCGGAGGAGTACGAACACAAACACCGTGACACGAGATTTTTATATATTAGATTTCTACTTATACTAATGTTGGATGCGTTTGTTTGTCTGTGCGTGTGTGTGTTAGTGGGAAACAGTCAAACATTTATGAAATTTTAAGCATTACATCTATACTTATAATAAAGCTCAATGTGTGTGTGTGTATGTTGGCGCTCTACAGGACAGACCATTCAACCTACAGCTACCAAATTTCGCACGTGTATACCTTGGAGGCCGGGAATGTCCACCTGGGGGTTATTTTTTCAAATTTTTAACTAGAATATTATTTATTTAAAAAGTAAGCGAAATTTTGACGTGTTTCTGCTATAACTTTCGAAAATATTACCACACAAAAAAGATTTTTACATGAAGTTAAAGATCAAAAAGTTATCTTTTAAATGATACTAATGTTTTAATCTTAAAATTAAATTTCTATTTTTAATGAATTTTTAAATAAATATTTTAACTATGTTTTTCAATAATTTTTTTCGTAAAAAATAAAAATTAACATTAAGCACGTTTCGCATTCATGGAAAAAATTAGCTTTTTTCAAAGTGTTGCCATCACATTGATTAAAGCTCCAATTAAAAATAAATTAAATCTTTTTGGAAATGAAATCTGCAAAAATATAATTTTCGGCACGTGTTTGTAGGAAATGAAACAAATATGAAATATTATTTTTTCTAAAAATAAATTCAAGAAAAATTATTTTATGATCTTTGACACTCTCTATACAGGGTGTTTATTTAGTCCCGGACCCATTTTGATGTTTAATGACTCATAAAATAATGAAGATATAAACAAACTTATGGCATTTATTGATGGAATAACTCATATTTTCCTTTTCAGGTTTGAATATTTTTACTTTTGTGAATGTCGTCTGCGCGTGTGGTTAATTTCAGATAATTTCATTTTCCAGTATAAATATCTGTACTTTTATAAATATCGTCTGCTTATTAATTGCATTTTTCTCTCTTTTGTTTTTGGCAACTATAGAAATGTTATGTTTACTTTTGATGTGTTTGTTCTATGTAGTACTTTTGTATGTGATGTTTTATTCGAGCGGATATTAAGGAGAATGCATACACCACAGAGAAAGCACAGATTTTATGGTGGTCATAGAGTTAATTTCCAATCAACTAAATCACTGACATTTAAGAGTTAATTTCCAATCACTTAAACTGACTGATTTATGAAAATTTGAATATCACTATTCAATAAAAAAAGGATAATTTTAGATTTTCCATCGATCGCTTCAAAGAAAATACTCCAAACAGCGCGCAGGTTTCTCAAGATTAATTGCCCTAAGTTTATGAAAATGTTGAGTTTTTCTAAATTTTTAACATTTAAAACTTCATAAATAAGTCTTAGTTGATCGTGGAAAATAGAAACATTTATTCATTTATTTAAAATTTGGTGTGTCCAGAATATTTCTCAGAATATGATACCTTACTGCATTAAATTTAGACTTCATAATTTTTGAAATATATTTATAGGCAGGAACAAAATATTATTATTGATTTCATTTCAATCCTTTTGAAAGCAAAACTAAAAACTGAATTTTATGCTAATCTCAGAAATTTTTGTTGAATTATTGTTTGAGATATTACATAAATGATGAAAAATATTTTGTAGTTAACATAAGACTTAAATACCGAGCGATTCTGTTTGCAATACTCACATTCAATAATAATAATAATTAATAAATAACAATAAAGATGATAAACAAAATAAAATGCTTGGTTTTATTTAAAAATATCTTTATATTAATTGCAATTTCATCATTTACATTTTAAATTAAAGTTGAAGTTTTGCCGGAAATGACAATAAATTAGCAAAATATATATAGTAAATTGAACGAAACGATCTAAACAATATAAGTTTGGTATGACTATCAAAATTTGAAGATTAAAAATTTTTTGTTTGAGAATCCTTTAAGAGACCAGTTACTTAAAATATTTAATTAAAAATTGTAGCGAGCGGTAATACTGGCAACCGGCTGGTCGCCAAAGGCGGCTAGTCATAAATAATAATTTAAAAAGTAAGCAAGTTATTTGTATTTTTTTCGTGATAACTTCCGAAAGCATTACATCACAAAAATAAATTTCCCATCGTTTAAAATTTAAAAAAAAAATGTATTTTTAATTATACTATTTTGATAATCATACAAATTCTTTCAGAATTTTGGAAATTTGTTTTAAATTTTTTTGTCTAATTTCCAACAATAAATTATGTTGTTGCTCTAAAATTTAAACCATTTTCATTATTTCATCATATATTTAATCGCTCGATTTTCTTTCATTGTTGTAAATTAAAAAATAAGGATTTTATTTAAATCTATAAATTTGAAAGATTAACAAAAGGAGGAAATTGCAATATCGCAAAATTCAGAAGATGAGTGTACTGCATATTGGAATTTTTAATAGCACTATGATGTTATGGAGTCTGGTCTTCATTGGAAAGGTCCATGTATACAATGAACCGATCATATTTAGATGATAAAAATATCAGGTCTTTAATATCTGACGCATGAGTGAATTATGGACATGATTTAAATAATTTGACTGAAATCAAATATAACCAATATCGTTGGCGAACCAGCTGGTAGCCAAAGGCTACTAGTATAAAATAGAATTTAACCTGTATCAATACATTATGTGTACATGAGAGAAATAAGCTTTTGTCAACATATTGGCATCAGGTTTACAAAAGTTCCAATTAAAAATATTAAGTTAATTCTTATTACAAAGTGAACCTAGAAAACTTTAATTTTCAACAAGAAATAAATATTTGCGAAATTAAATAAATATAAGTGTTATTTTCTAGACAGAAAAATATAAAAGCTTTCCGGTACCTTTTAAATTATGTATATTAATAATTCTGTATTATTTAAGACAAATAAGGTTTTTATATACAGGATATCTATTGTAATCGATAATAAATACGAATAAGATCAATATAGATCGAAATTATCTGTAGAGTCTAATAGACAATTTCTCAACCATTAGTAACAGACATGTGCATCAAAGAAAAATGGCTTGAATCAAGTAAAGAATTATGTTTCATGTAATTTGATCTTATGAATTGTGAATTTTAAATTTTTAAGCATATCCTCTTTCCCACGAATTATATCTAATAAATTCTTTTTTATGAAGTAAACTTAATTTTATGTTGTATGAGAGCAACTTTTGTGGAATAATCTTCTGGGGAATAGCAGAAATTATTAAAAAAAATATTCTATAGAATACATACGATTTTAATGTTGAACGATTCTATTTTCTGTATATTTTTAAAAGAATATATCTGATTTACATAAACATTCATAAACGTATTTTAAAGAGCATATTTTAAAAAAATTTTGTATTAATTGAAGTTTAGTCGCTTTTTTTTTTCAAATAAAAGTTATATTTTAGGGGAAATGACAGATAATTAGGGAAATGTATACTTCATTGAATAGAATACTCTAAAGCTTCTAAAACAGTATAAAGTATATGACTATCAGAATTTGGAACTTAAAAATATTTTTCTACAAATGCTATTAAAAGAACAAATGACATAAAATATTTAAATAAAACTTTTAACCGTCATTAATCCTGGCGAAACACCTAGTTCTCAAAAACGGCTAATACTACAACAAAATCAATTACTAACAACATTGTGTTCAAAGATTATTTTTCCATCTTAATACAACGAATTTAGAAAAGACACCAGCCTTCTAACAATCTTTTTGCTTTCTAATTTTAAATGCTGTGAGATTTATGTTGCTTAAATGAATTAAAAGATATTAGATATTATTGTTAACAGTCATTTGAGCAGCACTTTGTTTTTCTAGAAATTGTAAATGAGACCAGTTTTTAAAAAAACATGAAAAAGTACCTGACTGATAGTAATTATAGCTCCTAGCAAAACAAAAGTAATTATAGCTCCTAGCAAAACAAAATTCCCAAAAGTATGACAGAAAGAAGTTATGATGTAGTATATATGGTATATTAATTTTTCTATAATGCTACTTACATGTATTGCTGAAATAGTCTCACAATGTACTAAAAACAAAAAACTATATTAAATAAGCAAGGCATGCAATTTTGAAAGGGCCCGACAAGTTTGAGGGATCCCAGTGAATGGGTTGAAGGAGGGGGAGAGAAATGACTGTATTTTCTTTAATTCTGTGGCTCCATTTGATTTACAAGGGTCATGCATTCGAATACATTCAAATTAAAATAAAATATTTAAATTTCAGAACATTATTCTGAGAAATATTTTTATATTTTTAAATTCAAATCAGTAAAATACTAGGGGCTTGTGTGTGTGTGTGTGTGTGCATGCGTATTTTTTTTTTTCAATTGACTGATTGATCAAATATTTAGAATTCTTTAAAAATAATGCTTTTTTTAACTCGTATGCGCAAATTGCTTTAAAACTTTAATAATCTTTGAATATGTGAGGTATTGAAAACGACTCTCTTGAAGATCAATCGCAATTAAATGTTTCTCTAATTAAATATTCCGTAATGCTTGTTACTTTAAAATTGTTTATATAAATTTTAAATTAAAAATCAATAAAAAAAATCTGTTTGGGGAATTTTGAAAGGGGAAAAAGGACTTCCAAACTATAGTTGCCTAAGGGCCCATACAGAGTCTAACCAGAGTCTACAGAGCTTGATTAAAGCTCTAATGGCAATTAGAACTTTAATCAAGTTTCTTCGTTAGCTTAAGGCACATACAAATCGCAGTTTTTTTCTTAATGTCCTTATGCAAATATATACCGATTTCATACCGATAAAATTTCATACCGATTTCAACGTATATTTCTTAAATTCGGATGGAAGTTTTCATAGATTTACTTTAATGGAAGCATTTTATTTAATCAATACGTAATCAGGCCAATTCCAAGAATTAATAGCTTCAGTAATATAAGATTAAGAGCATCAAAGAGATAGGAAAAACATGAAAACGTCCATTAGTCAATCGGATGTTGGACAACAAATTTTGATAATGTGCATATTATGTCTAATAATTTTAATAAGTTTAACTGACATAGTTTTATAGAATATATTTCACAAAATTATATAGCTAAAAGTAATTTCATTTTTTTACTACAACATTTTTATTTAACATGAAACAGGATTGTGTTTTTTATTTTTATACTGAAAAATCTAAATCATATATAAAATACAAATGATAATAATAATAAAATTAGTCTCTAAATCGCTACAATGATTTTGCTAAAACTTTTGAATCATTAATAATCAATCATTAATTGAATTTTTTTAATTATTACTATTAAGGATAAGTTAAAAAAGATCATTACTGTTTAAATATTTATTATTTTACGTGAATATTTATGTTATATTTCTTTTTTAAAAAGGAAGGAAATAAATTAAGAGGAAGGAAGGAAGAGATTAATAATTCTAAATTGGAAACTGACAGAGTGCTACTTTAGGAAATAAAATCCTTCAAAGAGAGCTACTTTTCTGAATTTAAACACAATGGTGGTTTTAAATTTGAATTACAAACATTTTACTCCCAAGAAAATGGCGTGCTAACATACAATAGAAAAACAGGAATATATAGAAAAATATATAGAAAAACAATAAAAGTATTAAAAAAGTCTTAAAAAACGGTAAAGATATAGTAAAAAAAATGGCACATAAATTAAAAATACGATTTTCGATTACACCCAGATTGGTTCAATTTAGAGCAAAATTTTAAATACAATAACTGAAAACGAATTAAGGAAACTTACCTTTAAAAATAATTCTTCAACTTGAAAAAGAAATTAGAAATCCAAAACTTTACGATAGTGAAAAAAGAAAGAGGAAAAAGTGGTTACAACTTGCTCAAGCAAAAACAATGGGGAAAAATTCGAATATTTTCGATAGTCTCCGTGAGTTGGCGATTTCCAACAAGTGCGAGAACTGCCTGCTAATATGATTGGCGGGAACAATACCTGGATGATTATAAAATGGATTGCACCGCATGAAGGGTGCGCTTTTTCATATCGCGTTCGACGATGACTCCACCTTATCACATGCCGCTGTAAACAATGACAAAATGTTCTATTCTGAAAGTTACGTTACGAATTCAGTCAGATACAACGTAGGAAAAAAAACTCATTTGGTGTTGACTGTAAACAAAGTAATAGTAGTAATGTATGAGAATTCCGTGTAGATGTTAACTTAGAAATGCAAACTACGTAGAAATATGAAAGTCTGTTTTTCGTTGAGATAATAGGTCAAACATAACAGAAGTCATTTCCAATATTAGATAAACATCATCTGTGTTTATAATTGTCACGACTTATCGGGAAAAAAAATAACACTATCGCTTTTGATTTTTTTAAAAATTTAATATGCTGATTTTTTTTAAAATAATTAAACAATATAGTCAAAAATAAGGCATTTAGAAATAAGCCAGTTTGTAATTCAATTTGCTGTTGTTACGTCTATTTTATACCAATATTTTTCTAGAACTTATTTTCATGAAAAGATAGGAAAATACACTTCTTTAAAAAAAAAAAAAAAGAAGGGGGGAAAAAATGACATTTTTAAAAAGATTTTTCTCTAGTCCAAAACATCGTAATACGATAACGCTAAAGATTTGCTTTATTTATCTATATTTTATTCTTAAAATTTGTTTTTAATTATAGAGCAACAATAATAAGCACACAAAAAATGTAATTGATATAGTCATAAATGTGCAAGTGTATAAATGCACAAATTAAAACAATTGAAAAGTATTATTATAAAATATATTTCAAAATATGTTTTTAATTTATTCGAATTACAGGGGGAGGGAGCAGAAACAAAACTGGTACCGCTGAAATATAAAAATTCTCTTAATTTTTAATTAAAATTTTGAAAAGCCTTTTAGTGATTATGTACTAACCCAAAAAACGCCTATTTGATAGCAACCACTTGCCCTGTACAGAGTTTTGAACACAACTGTCGCTTCAAAAAGTGGCATCACGCAATTTACGTAGTATTCTAGCTTGTTTTTAATATTCTTAAAGAATATTAGTGTTTCCCAAAATTATGTCAATTCAAAGCAAGGACAATTATTTATAAATGTTGAGCAGTAAATAAAATAACAATGTATAACTTTTTGCTTGTATTTTATAATATAAAAAGGCATATTTACCATTAAAAAATTCTGGAAATATTAAAATATTTTACAAGCAAAATAAATTATTTACTGGCTAATAAATAAATAATGCATACAATAAAAATAGACATAATTAGAGTTATGCATTAAAAATGTTAGCACATTTTTAGTAGGAAAATATATTATTTACTTATTGAAATAGTTTACTTTTATAAACGCCAAACAAAACTAATTATCTAATTCAACATAAATTTTAAATTTTTTGTGAAAATTTTTTCACATGTGTAGATTTACTTAATAGATTCCCATGCCACAATTGCGAGATATTGAGTTACAACACATCTATATAAACATTAAATGTAAGGTTATTTTTGAGTTTCCTATGTTAACAGAGAACCTAACTGATGTTTATATGCCCAGGACAAATATTTTATCCATCCTTTCAGTCAGATATTGAAGTGCAAAATTTGTGAAAATTATTTTGTGTAGATAAGGTTCATTGAAGTAAGTATCAAAAATTTATTTCTTTTAAAAAATGAACTTTACCTCTTGGAACAAATGTTGATCGAAATTTTAATAAAGATAGTGCTTTGATTTTTACTTAAATCTTCATTTTGCTTTGATTATGGGATAAATTGCATCATGTGATTTTTTTAAGATAACAGAAAATATATTTTGAATTGAAATAGTTTCATAACAATATAGATATTTTAATAGTACATAATTTAAATATATCCAATAATTACAAATCGAGTCACAAAATGACTACCAGTCAGATTGGCGTAAATACAGCAAGACTGAGAAACCTGTTTGCAGAAGGGCATATAGGGGTGGTTTCAGAGTACATGTTTGCATAGCAATAATTGTTGTAATAGGCAAGTCATACAATTTAACAGATATGGAAAAGCGCAAGATCATCAGGTATGGAGCACGCCATGGCAACATTTCCGACATGGCAGCTAGCAGGTAATGTTCACATGGTATCATCATGAATATTTACAACATAGAGAACTAAATTAGTATGCAGTCTAGGTGTTTATACTGTGGGGCACCACAGACCATAAATGACTGGGATGAGCATCACTAGAAATGCTTGGTTAAGAGTGATCAACATGCTATCATAAATACACTTATAGCCCAAATTAATCAGCAATACACCAGAGCTATCCAGGACAAACATTCAACTTACTTTATTGCATATTGGTTTCTGCAATAGACATCCGAGTTCAGCATCCATGTTTACAAATGTACATTGCAAGAAACATTGTGCATTTGCATTACAGTATAAACGTGTGACCCTGGAAAAATGGAAAAAGGTTGTTTTTTTAAGATGAGTCTCATTTTCTATTGTATTGGATTGATGGGCAATGACTTATTCACAGACAGACATAAAAAACTTAATTTCCAGAAATCACTGTTGGACCCTAAGAAGGTGGTAGAGGTGGCAGGATGTGTCTTGGGCATACTTTAGGTCCATTAATTCCTGTGGCAAGTACTTTCAACAACTATGCATACATTGCCAATCGGTTATACATCCTTACATGGCTACTATGTATGCTGCGAATGATATGTTTCAGGAGGATAATGCTACATACCAAGCATCCAAACTTTTGTATGTACATGCATCATTCAAGGAGCTTAATTAGTTTCCTGACCACCAAATTCCTCAGATCTTAATCTCACTGAAAGTCCACAAAAACATTTCAATTGACACATCAGATCTTCTACCTCGAAAATTTCACAAATACATGATCCTCTGCCGTTCTCATGGTCACAGAAACTTGTTGTCACTTTCCAAGCACACATTGAATTAAGTGCTGACTGCTGTTTTGGCAGCAAGATGGGGCTATTCTGGCTATTATATAAGTGATCATAATAATGTGGCTTGACTTTGTTGGATAAAAAACTAAAATGCAAGAACATTTTTAGAAGAAAATGACATTAAATATTATTGTTAAATCTATCTGAATGAAACAACTAATGAAGAATTAAAAGAGAATCTGTTTAAAATACATTTTTTTTATATTTCCATTACAAAATAATTACAAAATTAACATACAAATAGTGCGAAACAAAACAGTAAAGAAAATTATATGCTGAAGAAAGGTTCCTTTTACACAAATAGAAATATTTTTTTTTCAAAAGAATTTTTTTAACTTAAAAGAGAAAAGAAATTCTTCAGTGGAAAGAAAAAAGAGCAACATTAAATACAAAACATATTTTCTTGTGCTCTTATTATACGGATTTCATTTTCATTCACTGATGTTAAAAATAAAACACTATCTTCAAAAATCAATGAAAATTTCTAACATTCAGAAACATCAATATTTTGTCATTTCCATCACCATATAATCAAATTGACAAACAAATAAATGAATTCCAATACTGAAAAATTTCTAATCTCCATGCAAATATACATACAAAAAAGAATCCATTCATTGTTCCATATAAAATAATTTTAAAGAGTCATCTTTTTCCGAATTTAAAATTGATATTAATTTCGAGATAAATTTTATTTCACATCATTTCAATTCAATGAAATAATTATTCAATCATAAAAAAATAAAAACTTAAGTAGATATACAATTTTAAAGTAATATTTACTCAAAACAAATGGTACTAAATTAAGAACAAAAGTAAGCTTCATGAACAAATATTGCAGAAGAGTAGAAATTTGATTATTTTAAAGGAATGTATAAATACGGTGCATTTCTACACCTGCTTTCATTATGTTAATTGTCCAATTAAAATGAAAAAAAAATGTAGAGTAAAACTAAATATTTCCACAATTTAAAAATTTTGTTTTTAGGCTTTAGAAATTAATACATGTCTTTAGCATTGGCAAAATTAAATGGAAAGAAATAATCATACCAAATTTTGAAAGCAAAAGAAAAGATTGAAATGAACACAAAAGTTTTTGTTCAAAAATTGGAACCAGAATACTTATTTACACACAAGAAAAAAAAACATTATGTAATCACAATATAAAAAATGAAATAGCACATTTTATTTTTTTAAACAAAATTACAATTTCCATCACAAAGAGACATTAAGCAGATCCACAGAATTTCATTCCACATGTATCATCTGCATATAGGGAAGCAGAGAAACATTTTCCTTGTGAATGACCTTACAATAAAACACATTCTGCTGATGAATTTCTTATCACATGAGGATGAAGTCACCATTATGGTTGTCATTTTGACTCTGTCCGCTGCTTTTTACTATTCTGTAAATGGAAAGACATAATTAGAAGACTTATTAATACAAAAATTTGGAATTTACTTACATTCTAAATTTTTATAATAATGATAATTGTCAATAAAATGATACCTTTAAAAGAGTATATAAATGTAAAGGCATGAATAAGGTTTTTTAAAGTAAAACATATCTATTGGTGTATGTAGAAAATTTAAGAGCAGCAAAAAATTCTTAATGTGTATGTTATGGTCAATGTGAATATTCGGTTATTATTTATACTAAACAGTTAGTATTAATAATAACTGATTATACACATTGACCGTAACATATATATAGATATCATATCAGAGGATTATAAAGTTGAAATTCTAACGGAAAAAATCAATAACATGTATTTGAGAAAATTTAATTATGAAAATAAAACAATTATCTAAAAACACATTTTAAATAATTAACCTTATAAACTTAAATTAACATATTTATTATTAATTACAGGTAAAATTACAGATTACGACAAATATTTTAAGATTTTCTATTAATCTCCTCTATTTCTCTAATAATATCAAAAGAAATATCATTATTAACCACTTGTTCAGTTATTCTGAGTTAAATCAGTCATCAAAAATAATTATCAAAAACTTCATCATGTTCATGAACAGAACTTTTATTTTTTCATTTATTCAGAATAAACTCACAACGTGTTTTGAAACAACACTTGTGATTTTCACGATGTTTTGTTAGGTGAACATGCCAGTTTTAAGTCATTTTTCTTTTTACTTAGCGTTCAAGCATATTGACTCAATTATGAGACTTAATTTTATTTTTTGTTCATCAAATTAGTAATTTAGCATGTTCTGCAATTTGACTGAAATATGCCAATATTAGAGCTTGTAAATTCTTTCTTTTTGTCTCCTTCAATTTTGAATTAAAATTTTAGTGTATTACATTTGAGTTTGCATGAGTCTGAGTTTAGTGTGTTACAGTGAGTGTATTACATTTAGTGTTTTACATTTGAATTGATTAGAATAATTTCTCTCACATTTTCTCTATAAAATATAAATGTTCAATTTGCAGTAATTAAAAGCACATAGTAAAAAAGGGAACAATTTTTATACAGAAATTGAAAAACAGAGAATTAATATAAAGTAAAAAAAATATATATATATTTAAATAACTAAGCTTGGAAAAAGAGTGATTAAGGTCTTGATTTATCTGAGATGAGTTGATTTATTGTAAAGAAAACAGGAACATCTAAAAGAATTATTCAAATGATTTTAAAGATAAAAATGAGGTTGAAAAAACAAAAATAGGGAGGGAAATTTAAAGCTATGTCAGCAAGAAACAACAGAAAAATTTTGAAGTGAGCATCAGCCAGAAAATTCTTGATTACAGAAACTATACAAATAATAAGTATTTGCATGAAAAACATTTCATAAAAACAATTAGTTGATCTGGGAGTTCTAGAACATTGTTAAGTTGCATAAAACCTGATTTAATAATCCAAATCCAAACATAGCATTTACCAAATAAAAAAAATAGGTTTAGAAATTTAAAATCAAATAACACCTTGGGACAACAAATGGTTGTAAGAAATTATTTGTGATGAAAGGAACATAGAAGCTCCTGATCACTGAATATATTACTAGTATGATTTTAAAGATGGGGATGTAAAACTTTAATTAAATAGTTGGTCTATTATGGCATGAGATCCCTTTAATTTAATGCTATGCAGTCTCTAGAAGTAATTATGATACCAATACTGTTTTTGGATAAATGACTCCAGAAGCACATACAGGTATTACTGCTGATTTTCTTTAAAATGCTACAAAAGATGGATATACTAGAAGAATAATTCATTTATCTGTAAAAGTCACACAACAAAAATCAGATTTCAAATTATCTGAATTAATCATGTTAAACTCTAATCTACATCTTTGTATGGTGATCTAGCAAGAAAATATATTAAAATAGAAATCATTTTTACTTAGTTGTAAAACTGAGACCCGCTACAGATGATGAATGATATAAAGCAGCATTGAACTGAATTAAAAAGAAAGAATGGATATTTCAAGTTGTTATGAGTGACGAGTGCAGTTAGTTGATAATACAAGAGCTAGTATTAGCTATACAGTGCCAACAAGATAGATGAGTATACAAGAAATTAAATTTCTGACTGATATTATCTTCATTTTGATAGCTTAAGAGTTTTTGGAACAAGCAGAAATATGTATTTTGCAATATACTGTTATATAAGTATTTTAGGATATATTACAGTTGCTTTATTTTCAAAATGAAATACCAACAGATATATTTTGTTAACTTCTTTTAATAACATTTCAGTTTTATGATAATATTACAGTACAATTTCTATCTCTCGTTTCATATTTATTTATAAATTTTATTGTTTAGATGGCCTTGAAATTTATATTAGAATTATATCCTAATAAACATTTGAAGAAAAGAAGATAAATAAAATTCAATACTGATAGGACAATTTTTAGAATGAATTTGTATGGATCAATTAAAAATTAATTTAAACTATTTTATAAAAATAATAAATAAATAATAGATTAACATCACAAGTATGCTCTATTTACCTGATATTTCTTTAATTCTGTTTGTAATGCATGAACTTTAGACCTTTCTTGTTCTAAAGCAGTATGGTATTCCTTTAGCTGCAATAATAATTCACGAGATGCAAATAGAAGAAAATATTAATCAATATTAGTCTGTACCATTAAATACTACTAAAATTATACAACATTAATGAGAATACTTACTTCTTCTGTTAATTCGTCTTTCACACTTATAAGTTGATCAATTTGTAACAGTATTTCAGCTTTCTCTCGCACTAAAAGAAGGTTTAAATTACTCAAAAAATTATTTAAGTAATAAAAATATATTGAGTAGTAAAATTATCCCATTATTGTTTTTCCCCCTTATTTGTAAATGAAAATAACATTAAATACATATACAACTTTTAGCATTAAACATGAACTTAATAAACAAAGAATTTAATAAGCTTAAAAACTTAGTGGACAATATTCACATTTGAAATCAAAATATGCTTTAGGAGTATTATCATACCCAACAAATCTTCTTCAAATAATTTTTTTAATTTGAAGAATTATCCTAAATATGTTTTAATTTCTTTCTATGTAAGCTTTATAACACCAATAAAATGATGGTATAAAAAAAAGAAATATAACACATAGATTAAAGTTACAAATTTTACACTTTAATATCAGTTTCATAAAGTGTTGCTGGTTCTTGCAAAAACTGACGGTTTCAGAAAATACAGAATGGCAACTCATTTGGCTATTTTTTAAATAAGTTCTAACAGCTAAATAAGGAGGGACACATTCGAAACAAAACTTCATCTTAGAAAATGCAAACAAGATCTGACAGTATAAAAAATCACTGAAATTATATTACATTCAAGATTTGTAGTGTCACTAGAGTTAACTATCTGCAACAATAGCAAACAAGAGATAAATTTTAATATATTATATATATATTTTTAAATCTAACAGAAATAATAAATATTTAGCTTCGGAGTAACTGAAAATTAAAAAAGCTTTTTGTGGCATTTTTCTTTTCAAAATTGGAATAAATACAAGGTTGTCACACAAATCTGGGAAAAAAAATCTCTATGTTTTTCCGATATTATATGCAATAAAAGAGGAAACATGCAAAAAACACCCATGTACTAATAATAATAGAATCATGATATCTAATTATAATAGTTACCAGGAAACAAATATTTGATGATTATCTAACAAAAACTTTACAAAGCATCAATTTATGCAGATTTTTCTGTCGCTATTTCATTTCCTTTTCTTTTGCAACATTTTAATACACAAAGTTTCTTTGCATTTGTTGAACCCTTCTTTTTCCTGAATTTCTTTCTATCTTTCAAAAGCTTCAAAATACCTCATACATTAATTTTACATACTACAAATCTCTTGAGATTGGAACATTTAAGACATATCTGTAAAAATTTCAGTATAATTCATAGTTCTTAGATCTTTAAGAATCTTCTTTCAGATTTTCAACAAGCATATCTTCAATAGTAAATTAATTTTCCAAAGCCGCAGTGTCAAGTGATAATACAAGATTTACTTTTATGATTTTCCAAAAATTAGAATATTTTTTGCACCTCAAAATAATAAACAGAAATTATGTATGTTTCAGCTTCTTCAGAATAAATTCACTCTGCGAAAAAGAGTCTCTCTCTTTTTTCAGTAGTTTTACTAATATTCATGTAAATTATAGTCACTATTCCAACATAAGTATTTTTCTCTATTGGATTGATCTATGCAAAAGAGAAGGGGAACGAGTAGAAAAATACGAATTTGTTATTTTGTTTTTAATCTTTTATTATTACAATGTTTAAAGAATTTTTGTAAATATAAAAAATGTCAAAAAAAGAAATTTAAAATTTTCTGTATTTTTCCACTTTTTAAGGAAAATTTCTAAATTCCTGGCATTTTTCTTGTTTCATATATGATTTTTAAATTCCCTGCATTTTTCTTGTTTCATATATGATTTTTAAATTCCCTGCATTTTTCTTGTTTCATACAAGATTATTAAATTCCCTGCATTTCCCCAGTCCTCTTGGTGCAAAGGCAATAGAAACACTAGATCACAGATATATACCTGCAACTATTTTAGATCACAGATATATACCTGCAACTATTTTAGATCACAGATATATAACTGCAACTATTTTACTAATGGCATTTTGTTTATTTTTATGCATATACTAAATCAGAAAATAAAATAAAGAACAATACATTATTTTAAATACAAATTAATAATCCCATGCTCAGTAAGAACATAAAAAAAATAAAAGAGGGGGAAAAACATACTTTCTCCTGACTCCAGTATTCCATATAGCTTTTTATTTCTTGATCTAACATTTTTTAATTCCTCCTGAAATTAATAGTTTAAGAATACATATAAACATTTTACAAGCTGGTACACATTTTTTAACACAAATAACATATATTATTATACTTCATTAGATCAATACAAACAAAATCCTTCTTAAAAAAACATATTTTAAAGTTATATCAATACTAAAAGTACCTTTAGTTTGCTAACTTTTTCATTTAAAGATGCTATTTCTTCATCTTTTTTTCTCAATTCTTCCTTATATTGTGAAAACAAAGGAGATTCCTTAACAGGCTGAAATTAAAAGAAAGAAATTAAATGCCTATTAGGCTCAATAACTTCATATAAGAATGCATTTTTATAAAGAATAAAGTGGCACCAGATTTAATAAGTAACACTGTTTACAATAGCAATTTGTTTCCAACTTATCAATGTCCAAAAATTAAGAATCTTTGAGGTCGAGAGCTCGACAATTCATGACACATTATTTTCAAATTATACAAATTTTAAGAATATAAAATGTTAATTGATTTTATTACTATCTTAAACCTTAGATGTTGGTTTTTTTTAAAAAATTACTGAAATGTAAAAAAAAAAGAGATAATTAAAAACATTTCCGTTGTTAGCATCCTCTATTGATAAAATCAATATATTTCAATAAAAAAAATTAATATCTAAAATACAGTTATATTTATATCTATAAGATTTTAAAAGATTAGCATATACACATTAAAAACAACGTCCACTCTAATCATAGCTCGATGGATAATTTCTAAACCATTAAAGAACATTTTTGAAAGTTTTTTCCCAAATGGAAAAAAGAAAGAAAAAAAATTCAACACTTTGGGATTATGCAGTTTTAAATAGCTCTAATTTAAATGATTTTAGACCATTTTAAAACATCACAAAGAAAATGTACCACCTAATATGCAATTCCTGCAAGAAATGCTTATTTATTGGCTTAAAATAATGACATTCAAAGATTTATAACTTGTACTCACAAAAATGTAAAACTTTTTTTTTGTTGTTTAAAATATTAGTATGCAAAGATTATTTTACTAAATATAACTTGGAGGAAAATCATGATTTTAAACAAAAATTAATTAATTAATTAATCAATAGTTATAATAGAAAATTTATTAACTTAAATAGCATGAAATATAATTCACATTATTTAAAGAATTTTTCTGGCAGAAAGCACATGCTTATCTTTAACAATTTAAAAATTAGCTTTTGGGCCACACTTAAAATGGATAGTTTATATATGTGTGTGTAATAATTTCTAATTATGTATGTTTTAAAAATAATCACTAAAAATATGGCTTCACATTAACCTCACAGTTATGAGGGCTATTAATTTTCAAGTAGTTTGAGATGTTCAAAATTTTTCCAGTTATCATCAATATTATATTGTTGACATTTATCTGTACAATACTTCATCAAGAATTGAACATCCATATTATTATTAGGATCACAGTGGATTAAATAAAAGAAACGATTATCAGGAGTCTGATCGATTTTTACCTTAAGAATTTTTTTAAATTCTTAATCACTTTTTAACTTTGTTAACAAAAAACAAAGAACACCAATAACTTTAAAATATATTAAAACTTAAGCTATCAAAATATAAATATATATAATAAATGACTTCCAATTTTTCAAAATCCAATATTACAAAATTTATAGCACACAATTAAAGTGTGAAGTTTTATGAAGTTACAGTAAAAGGATCAAGTGAATAGAAAATGAAATCAAGATTGGTAGTTGAAGTCAAGAGATTCAAAATTCCACCTCTCCTTCCCAAGCCAATGATATCTTGCAAATCTTTTGCAAAACATTATTTAAAAAAGCGGGTGTGCAGGTTTTTTTTTAACGATTTCTATTCTCATAATTTTAGGGAAAAAATCTAATTTTTATTCATTATCAAAATTCTTTATCAAACCCATGTTGTGAATGATGCAACATATTGAATCAGATTGAAGGAAGCAGAAAGACAAATGCATGAAAAGACATTATGAACCAGTATTTTGGTTCTATGGCTTGAACAGCTTGAGCAATATCAAAATTAAAGTAAAAACCTGAATTCGAGTGATTAGGAAATTATTTTCTGAATTTAGATAATTAGAAATTATTAGATTTATAATATTTATATTTTTATCTCACTATATATATATATATTATATATATGTGTGTGTGTGTAATAATCTCATTTTGACTACATTTATAAAATTATTTCTAACCAATTTAAATTCAAACTTGAAAATACTTGAACTTCTCAGTTATACAATTATGGAATTTTAACTTTCTAAAGCTGCTGCTCAAACAATTCTATAATTATATTTCTAGTTGTAGTTCACAGTTAGTAAAACAACTGTGCTCTATTTTTATATCAATAGTAATGGCTCTGATTCACTGACAATAAAATGGAAAACCAAAATTTCTTTTCATTAAAAATAAGAGTTATGGCTATTATTCAATGTCTACACATTCTTTTATAACTCAAGGACATAAAATACTTTAACTGTTACATATAATTAGTAGAAAATTATATAAATAACCATTTTTTAATTTGATGTATATGCTCATATCAATAACATATATGCTCTAAAAATGAGCATATATGTTATTTGAATGAAAATATCAGTCTTACCCTGCAACTACACTTAAAGAAATACTAAATAACCAAACAAAAATGTATGATAATGCACATGAGGTATGATTTTTTTTTCTCTGATTTATAAGATTCGAACAAATTTATCATACAATGCATTGAGGATGACAGCAAGCAACTAATACAAAAAACTGTTAAGGAATATATAAATATATGGAAATTAACAAATATATTCATTTTTATATTAAAAAAGAATTAAGAAATTAAAAAAAATCAATTAGATTCAAGAAACAAATGCTAATTTTGCACAAGTGTTATACTTGGAGATATGTAGATCTGAACATATAATTTTGATGAAGCATTACTTCTACACATTAAATTATTTAATATAGAGTTAAAATTTATTAATTTTATGCTGCTATCATATGAAATTTAACTAATATATTAAAAAAATTAATTAAAAATACATACATCAAATGATTTATATTGCTCCTGTCTTTGTTCTTTCGTTATTATTTTTTCTACATCTTCCTCAATCTTATCAAAGAAATCTGTTTCTTCTGTAGGCATTGGTTTATGGGCTATTACATCAAATTCATCTAGATCTACATAAAACAAATCAGAAACAGATTTTTTTAAAACGAATTAAAAATTCAAAATGCTTTACAACAAGAAAGCAAAATCAAAAATAAGCCTGAAAGTATTTTGAAGTTACAAAATAATTATAAGTAAATAAAAAGTCAAACTAAAATTAAAATTTTTGAAATTCAACTTAGAAAATTTTGCTCTTTCTAAAACATTCATTTATAATGGCCGTAAATTTTGGTACATAAATAATCTTACTAGTATTAAAGCTGGATTTTAATTTTATCCAGCAAAGCAATTTTACTTAAAAGTATAAAATTCTTCCTTGACAGATATAAAAATTCCTTGTATAAAAATTTGATGAAAAATAAGTTCAGTAATATATTATGTACACAAAACAATACTTTAAATTTTCAACATCGGGATGAAAAATTACCAGTTTGCAAGATAAAAAGAGAATGACAACAAATAATAACATACAATACTGTAAACATATAATACTTTAACACATAATATTGTATGAACATATAATACTGTAACTAAATAATTATAACCTCTATCTAGGTATTAACATACTTTTAGCATGACATCAGAATCGGGCACATTGTATTGAAAATTCATTTACTATTGTCCAAATTTAGCATTTAAACTATGCATAAGTTTATTAGCTTTCTGATTAACTGCCTACAGATTTTATTCAAATATATAAATTGACTATATTCGCAGATCAAGATGAATGAAAAAACAACTTCAAATCTTGATATCATTCAGTATTGTTTAAATTATTAAGCATGTTTATATAAAATTCTATTAATACCTGAATTTCCTTTCATGTAATTTCCTGTATCCATCTCTGCTGAACCCATGTTTTGGAACTCATCTAAACTCATTGTGCCTTTGTCTTTCTTTTGGTTGTTTTTCTTCTTCTTTTTATTAATATTAAGTTTATTTTGTTCAGCTTCTTTCTTAAAGGCATCATATACCTGATACATATGAAAGAAAACTTCTGTTAATGTAGAAAAGTGAACATTTACAATTATAAATACCTAAAATGAAGATTTTATAATAATATTCATCATTAAAAGTAAACAATATTATACAATAAATTAGCAGAAAATAAATATATAAATTCTATTTTATTTATTTATTTTCCAGTGCACGATTCAGTTCTGAAATCAGTGTATTGAAAAAATGGAATTCATTTTAAAAGTTCTCTTTTATCCTTTGAATAAATATACTTTCAATTCCAGATTGATTTTACTTCATTAAAAGAATTGCTTCGTGTCATTATGCTTTTGTGTAGAAGTTAATAAATTTTCATCCATATATATATATATATATATAGTTAATGATTTTATTAATAAACTAGCCACCTTTGTAAACTAAACAGTTTGCTGAGATAAATCGTCACAAAAATATTCAACTAAACCTTTTATGTAATTAGTTCTTCATTGATTTCTCAGCAAAATATTTCTAAACTTCAAATTTTGATAGTCAAACTCATATTATTATAGAAGCCTTATACCACTGTGTTCATTATGCAAAAACTCATTTCTGAAATCACGTCTTTTTAAAAAATATATGGATAGAAAAGTGAATCATAGAAAACTTATGAAAGTTTAGCATTGAAGACTTATATGTACTACAAATTATATATGTATTTTTTTAATTTAATTGATATTTTTAAAAAAGGATTTTATAAAAAATTCTCCGAGTTCAATTTTCTGTTTTAATTTCAAAAAGATTTAAGTAACATTAATAATGCTATTTTATTTTGTTTCATATAAACATGTTCTTGAAAAAAATATGTGGCTTAATTTTATACAGTCCTTTGATCATATGAATCACGTTCATTGAAATTTCTTGACACTCCAGATTTTAAATAAAAAATAATAATAATAAATTTTAATCTTTTATAATCAAATAAGACCAAAGTTATGAAGTTTTAGTTATTATTTTAGGACAAACAATCATTTCATAATTTTTGATCAATAAGCCTTGGAGAAACTCCGGGTGCTGATAGGTATATATATTCTTGAAGTCGTCTAATGAAGTAGTCTAAACAATAATAAAGCATTGTTATATGACAGAGATATTCAGATTTTGTCACAAAAGAGTGAAACTTTTATTTATTAAATAACTAGTTTATTAAATAGGATTCAAAGAGTAAAGGATTTGTATCAAAATTTAAAATTGTGTAATTCATCCAAACATTTATTGACTCAAACTACACAAAATATAATTATTATCTTCATTTAGAGAATTTTTCTATTAGATGTATATATCTATTACAAACAGTTTAGCAATTAGTTGTTAAGCCACATTCTGAGTGAATACCCTAAATATATATTAAAGCGTTTTTGTCCTAAATAATACAGAATTATTGAATCAATAATATAGATATTCTAAAAGTTGACCAAAAAACCCCTTCATTTTCTTACATTTATTTTTCTAGAAGATATGTTTTGTATTTATTTTATTTCCCATAGACATATGCTGAAAATTATATTTTCACAGTTTAATTTGCAATGACAGTTAATTTAATCTTTTAATTTAAACTTTTGTTAGCATGATGGCAAAACTTTGATAAAAGATTGGGTTTTTCCCCCCGTTATAATAATAATGCATTCATTCAAATTAAATTTTATATTTATTTGATGTGAGATATACTGTTTGAAAATAAAAATATTTTTAATATGAAAAAATATATGCAGCAAAATAGTAGATATCATTGAAAGTATATATTTTTTTTTAATTTCAAGATGATATAAAATTAATTCTTAAGCTGAATTATCTTCAGAATTTATTAGAGAGAAGTGCCAAAATTTTAATAATTGTTCTCAGGTACACATCTTCACCATGCAAAATATATACAGGTGGTTTACAAAATAATCGAAACACTTTAGATTCATAAAGAATCTTTTATTAGTATGTTGTAGGACCACCTTTGGCATGTAACACAGCTTAGATTAACCTAGAAATTGATTCATACAAGTGTTGAATAGTGTTTAGAGGAATATTGTACTATTCATTCTGGAGATATTGTAAAAGTTCTGGGAGAGATGCTGGTGGAGAATATTGATTCCATATTGAACCCTCTAAAACAGACCATAACAGTTCAATTATATTGTGGTCGAGTGATTGTGCGGGTCAAGACAGATGTTGAACCATGATTGGATAAGTCTTGCCACATGGATAGGTGCATTATCATCCTGGTTAAATTCCATTACTTGCAGGACACAAAATCTGCATCATAATATGGACCTGGTCCACTAAAATTTCTCTATACTTCTCCCCAGTGATCCTTCCTTTCAGAGTTATGATTGGTCCAGCAAGAAAACCATGACATGGCTGCCCGTATCATGACAGACTCACTTCCATGCTTGACAGTTGAAAGAAAACAATCATGAACATACGCTTGTACAGGTGTCCTCCAAACGTGTGGAACACGATTCGTCAGACCATATTGCTTTCTTCCATATATCAATTGACCAGGTTTTGTGAGTGTGACATCAATGTAGGCAACATTTACCATTAATATCTGTGACAAGTGGATTGGGAATTGTGGCTCTGCTATAAATGTTCTGTTTATGAAGGTGCCTTCTAACTATAATCACAGATACTATAGAATCCAGATGGGTATTGAACTCTGAAGTCACTTTTGTTGCAGTTGTTTGCTTTTTAGACATTACAATTTGCTTCAATACTTGACGGTGTCTTTCACTAAGCCTCTTTTTCTGCCCACTATTGTGTTTTGCAAAGCTTGTCTTACCACACTATGTTTATTCTATCATAACTTTAGACACCGTACCTCTAGAACTGCCTAAAAGTTGGGTTGTTTTGGTCACACTTGCTTCAGCATGAAGGATTCCTAGAATTTGGCCTCTTTGCAAATCTGAGTGATCCAACATTTTATGCTTTTGAAAAAAAATTCCAAGAATTACAGAACTTTAATAAAGCTACTACCAGAATATATACATTGCTATTTATATATAAAAAAATTGATGATTATTATTATGTTTTAATGCTTACAAAGTGCATTCAAAAATTTCACTTTTATTCACAGGTATCTCCATTATTTTAATAACCACCAGTACATGCCAAGTTTGGTAGCTCTAGGTTACACGGTATAATCTATATAATGCCAACACACTGATATACACACAGTCATCTTTATTATAAAAGATTTACAGTAATATTCTTTTTTTCAGTTAAGTTAACAAAATTATCCATGAAACAGTTTTGAACTATTTTTTAGAAGAAAAAAAATTCATAATATGATTGCTAAAATGAATTATAAATCTATCTAACAAAATTTTTTCAGAATAATTAATTATCTTCGATCAGCATTGGATTTTCAGGACAGCAATTTAATAGAAATCCAGAATTCTTAAATTGCAATAAATACTTTCTCACACTAATAAATTTTGTCATATTTGAGTTTATCTTAAAATGCAGCATTACACAGCATCATAATTGTCATTATTTTATTCAAGCAAAAATATACAGAAAAGCAGCTAAAAATAATCATTTAAATCAAATATCTAATATCTGTCTAGAAAAAAAAATTGCTTCAATGAATAAATTCAAATACGATGCATAATTAAATTAAATTACTAAAATAAGATATTTTGCTCATTTCATAAGCAATTATGAAGTGAACTTCACTGACAAAACAAAACAATGTTCTATGAATTATACAAGATTAAAATACTTTATTTTAAAGCACATTTTTCATTATACAGATATTTTAATATTAAAGTTGTGCAGAACTGATTTTCTTCGATTAAATTAACAAGATTTCAATTCATTTCATTTTATGCATCAAATATTATGATCTCAAACAATGATAAAATCTACTACAAGTATCTTAAGGCAATTGCTTTGATACAAGGGAAACACTGTTATAACTTACATCTTTCTTTTCTTCATAATCTATTTTGCTTAATAATAAAGCTTCTTGGAGGTCTTGCTCATATGTTTCTGAAACAAACTGTAAAGATTTGCAAATATTTTAACAAACAAACATGTAAAACATTCCACTATTAATACTGAGCTTCCAAAGAAGTTAAGTTAAAGTAAAAATTATCATGGCAATTACATTATTCTACTGTTATAGATATTATTTAGTTTCCTGAGATCTCACAATGTAATCTAAAAGTAGTTATATAATGAAAAATAATCACATATTTTTCACACATTGCCTACAATAATAATAATAATAAAAATCCCTTAATCTTCAAAACATCCATCACATATCACTTGTAAATGAGCAATATTAACTACTTAAAAAAAAATACTATGTTTTTTATTAAATGCTATGTTTTTGTTATAGTGTTATGTTTTTGCTCTAAGTAAAAAAGGCCTTTAAAAAATGTTCTAAGAGATTTTTTTTAATACCTCTATTTGATAACCACCAAAAACAATACATGTCAAATTTCTTTTAAATTGCAGCAAATTATTTATATAAAAATGAAATAATCATATGTATTAATACATTTAATATCAAGCCTTTTTGAATAAGCATAATCAATCTAATTAGCATTACAATACAAAGTCATTAAATGACCCTTCAAAATAAAGAAATTCCTATCTAGAAATTGTTATAGAGTATTTTAGGACCAAAAGTTTAAACAAAAAGCAAAATTTAAATTCATCCTAAAAACAAAATTACAAGTATGGCATTCTTTATGTTACAAATATCATTAGGAATTGTTTAATAATTGATATCAAAACTGATTCACGGGTGGGGGGGGGGATTACAGATCTCTAAGTATTGACCATGAGAAGACATGAAGAATGGGTAGAATCAAATTAATTTTGCAAATAAAATATCACAAATACAGTAATTTTTAAACACAGAGACAAAAGGTATCATTCTGTTTCATGTCTAGACAACCCTCCAAAAAAACAAAAAAAAAAAGACATGACTTATTCTTATTCACAATAAACAATTCATTTTGATTCAAACTAATTAAAAAAATTTCTAACCATTCAAAAGAAAGAAAGTAAAGAATGCATTTCTGCTATATATATAAATGAAAATAAAATTTTTTCTCTCTGCGACATAAAACCAAAAAAAATGTCATAATACTTAAAAAGTATCATGATAGCATATATTGTCAATTTTTTAATAACTTCCATTGCTGCATAATTTTTTTTATTTAATTAAAAATTGCCCTAAATAATTACTCTGTGTCTCTTTATGTATGCATAACTGCATTTTTATGATTGAATCAGCAAAAAATAGAAAAGTAAATCCATGGTATGAAGGATGTGCTCCAATTTATCAAGGTTTTGTATATATTAATAACACTGCTTCAATTTACTTCAAATATTATTTGAAATCCTGCCATTTAATAGAAATAGTTTTAATAATTTAAATTTCCTAGTTTTTATCAGCTCATTGCAAATTTACTTATATTGATTTTGAGCAAATATACAAAATAATAAAAATAAATTCACATGGTAATTCTTACCTCACTATCTTTGGCTTTCCATTCTTCCCATTGTTTTTGGCTAACTTGATTGCTTTTGGAATTCTGAGAAGAGGATTTGTGCTTCGATTTATTGCTATGACCAGCAAAAGCAAGATTTTGAAGCTGCAAACAAATACACAATAAATTCTGATGTTTCCCACTTGAATCTTCCTTAATGTACAAAAAAGTGAAAATTATTACTAATTCACGAATAATTTTTATTCTTCTATAAATTTATATTAGTTTAACTGTTTGTTTGTTTTAAATTCTGATAAAACATTTTTTTTCCATTTTTATGAGCATTTTTTTTTAATTAATAAGGCATTTTAACTATATTAGTAAAGAACTAGCAAAGCAAAAAATTAGGTGCAGAAGTACAAACACAACATTTAATAGTTCTTATCTAGTGTTAAAATTTACAAGTTTCTGATGAACCAGACATGTAATAATGATTCTTTAAATATTAGTTATAGATTTAGATAACTCTTTCGGGAAAAAAAACTAGCTGAATGAAAATGTTTAAAAAATGGGAGCAAGAAATGAAGAATAACAGAATTTGAAAGTAAAATGAATAATTTAATAAACAAGTCTTACAGAAGCCATGAAAGCATATTGAAAAATGGTTTCAATTTCTAAATGGCTCCCACTCAGCTATTTTCATATACATATATATTATTCTTTAATAAAATGTATAGTAAGTGTTCAATAAGTGTTAAATGAGATTTTAAAAAATGCAAATTTAACACTTTCAATGAAAAAACTTGTCAAGATTCAACAATGTTATTTCCAACCCTTTCAAATCAAAAACATATATGGGGATATTCATGTTTGGGTAATAATATTCTCTTGATTTATCTTTAGATGTTTGATAATGATTTGACAGTTTTTACCCAACATTTATTAACCGAGAAAAAAATTCATCCTTTTTGTGAATAATTATCTTCTCCTCAAGGACAATCAGATTGCAGTACACAAAATTCACATAGACATTACACAAGTCCATAATCATAAGAAATATTTTCTTAGAATTAGTCTGGATATTAAAAATATTTTTTTTATTACATCAATGGTCTTATATGAAGTGTTTCCAGCTTGACATTAAAGAAGTAAGCTCCTGCACAACTTTTAACAAAATTGTACTCTTCAAGTTTGTTGGGGGGTTTTCTAATACTAAAACTGTTCAGAAAAGTTTACATCAGTGTTATATTGTCTTATTTTGTTTATTTTTCAAGTTTCTTTGCAGATTTTTTTGAATCCCTTGATGCTGATGTGGAAAGCTTAGTTTATGCTGATGACATTTTATCTTTTGTGCTCATTCACCTTTAGATTATACAAAGGCACCTCTCTTAACAAGTATAAATCTTTTAACAATTTTTACTCATAATGTGAAACACTTGTTAGGAGAAATATTTCTTTTTCTCATAGGAATCAAAGCAATATAGGACAATGCACTCCATTAAAAAAAATACTCAAACATATTTACATTATATAGATTAAAATGATGCAATTTATTAGATATACTGTATGCTTTTTTTTTTTTTTTCCTTATTAGATATGCTGTATGCTTTTTTTCCCCCTTAAATACATTGTATGCTTTTTTTTTTCCAAAACAATTTCAAAAGACATTTGTTTTTAGTTATGCTTAATTTGGTAAAAATGATACACAACATTATTGTTAAATAAATTTGTAGGCATAGCTACTGCCTTACCAGGACGATGTTTCTCAATGTAAGATGCAATTATTTATCCATGTTTTTAGTATCTCTCTTATTTTATTGGAAGGTTATTCCTCTGTTATTTTTAATATTTCTTCCTCCCTTGACCAAAATTCCTCTGTAGCATTTTGCTGCGACACGGATTACAACTCCATAATGTATGCTCTTCATTGAAATCATTAATGCCTTTGTTACCCAACTCTAAGCTTATAAACTTGGCCCATGACAAAATCTTGTAGATAGTCTCCAGAGGCACTTGCTCAAATGCCTTAGAATCATGTTCAACAACGCTATATCTCCACATATTTTATAAAAAATTGTTTTTTTAAATATAAACTTGTTTTTCTGCGAAAAGCACTGAAAGTAGGCTGATTACATGCTAATCTTGCATATAACATCACAAAATCTATTGTTCTGCAAAATAACGCTCATTAAGTGAGACGTTTTTAGTTTTTGTTTTACTTGTTATGCAAATCATTCATTATGCAAGATACTTTTTAAGCAAAGGTTTAACTGTAATTCTAAACTGAAGAATACAATCGAAAATATCCCTTGAAATACCTTGTTATTTATCAGTCAAACTTAAATATTTAAAAATTAGAGAGAAATACAAATTATTTTTTAGTACAAAAACTAGGGAATATATTTCTTAAGCTATTTGTAAGATTTTGAACTAATCATGTAATGAACCACTAGATTAGATTTTTGTTTTATATCTCTTTTCAGCCTCAAAAAGAAATCCTTTAATTTTTGTCAATTCTTAAGAAAACTTACCATATTTTACTGGTATATGTTTGATTTCATATATGATTTTTTTTCAATCTATCTTATACAAAAATATAACTATTTTAAATATTTTAAATGCTAATAATAATAATGCCCTAATAATTTAAAATGCAACTGAAAAAAAATGTAAGAGTGCAGAAGCTTTAGTAAATTGTATTAATAAAAAAAGTGATGCAACATTTGAAAATTTTAATGGATAACCATACAATATAATTAAAATTGGAAAAACAGAGAATTGGGTACCAGACTTATTATGGCAGAAAAACATTCTAGCCAAATCTATGAAGAACTACCAAACCTGCCAAATTAACTAATATAAAAAGAAATTTAAACACTGATTGATACATTTGGCGACTTATTATTGTCTGGTGACCTGACCCATTCACCATCAAATATTTAACTGCCTTATCTCTGGGGGGGGGGGGGGAATTAAAACATACGAGATTTAAATTATTCAAGTACTTCCAAAATTCATAGAAATGATGGCATATTTTGGAAAATTATTTTCCAATATGATTTACAGTTTGTCACAAAGCAATTTTACTTAATAATAAGACGATTTCAATATGCATTAAATTACTTTGTTCTTTCTTACACTACTTAGTGTTACATTATTTCTAAACATATCAAATCACTGCACATATTGTACTTCCAACACGAAAATTATGTCATACACATAAACATCTTAAAAATCAGTTGTTTAGTTTTTCAATTGATTCGCAGTTCTGCAATTCTAGTTTTGAATTTGCCTGTTTGAAAATTGAAACACAATAACAGTACGGACTCAATTTCTTACTTATATCAATTTCAGAAAATAATAAACACATTAACAGTAAGATTCAAATTTTTTTATGTCGGTTCCAAAAAATAATTAAGTGGTTGAAGCTTTGAAGAAATAATGCAGTAATGTAAATTGTTGCTGAATTATTGGTTTTCAGAATTTATAGAAAAAACATATATTTATCCAAAACATACTCATACGAACAAAACATTACACACAAGATTTCAAATAATGAATGTAATACAAATATAAATACTAAAAATGATAATTGTTTTCTATGTTACATTTTTTTAAATTCTTGTTAGCAAACCACATTAGTTAATTCTTAGTTCAGATTTTATAATTAGATTTCGTTTGTGCTACACTCCTAACTTGCATTTAAGTAAAACATTCACAAGAAATTTATATTATTCATTAAAATATTATGCAAAAGATAATGATGCATGACCAATTTCGAAAACATCAAAAAATCATTTTTATAATTTTATTATTAGCTGAACTCATGTAACATCGAATTTGAATATTGCACACAGAAAATAGATTTCAGACTTTATAGTTGGGACTGAAATCAAAAAAATAATTCCACAACAATATTATCTTCCAGTTTGAAATTTTTTTAACGTAATAAGAAATGAAAGCATACTTCAGCAATTTCATTGGAAGTCTTCTTTTTCTTCTTTGATTTAGACTTCTGTTCGTTTGATCCACCCTTCGCATTTGCCTTGTTTTTATTTCCCTGTGCATTAGTCTGGACGTTGGATGCATTTGGTTTTTTAGTAACAGGTTCATCCATATCATCATCTTCAAGTTTTAATACTGCAAATCGCGACGCGCAAGCTACAGCCATTGTTTTGAGAATTTAAAAATTTTAAATTACACTTAACAACAATATAAAAGCAATTAAATAAAGAATGACTTCTTTGGATTTATAAAAATACTTATCAGTCTTTTCAGTATGAAACAATAAATTACACACACTCTCTCAAATATTCGCCTCGCAACAACAGAAAATAAGTTCTGGTTTAGTTTTCGAAAATATAAAACTGAGGATAACGATTAATCGATGCAAAGAATTATTACTTTTCCAAACCATAAAAGAGTAATTACTAATTTAATAGAAGTTCATTTAAAAAATAAATAAATTATTATTAAGAACACACAATACATTTCAAACCATATATTTTATTTTTTAAATTTATATGAGCAAATGTAAATAAAAATACAAATGTAAACAAACACAACTGAATCGATATCGTTTATCCAGCTGGTTTACACATCTGCATGCCGTTACTGACGAAACTGCAGCTTGGTTTCTACTTGAGTTTGTTTCGAAATAACTACCGTTTTATTAAAATATATTTAAACATTTTGGATAACAAGGGTCTCGCCTTCGGTTCAGTTTTAATCTTATCTAATTCCAAAGTTCGTTTGGTGGGATAGATAAGAGATTGCTTAAGCGTGTCTTTAAATTAAGTTTATTTTTCATAAGTTTATCGAGTCGTTTTTCTCCTGCTTTTTTGAAAATGTCAGGTGTTGCTACCGGTGCCCTGAGAGCGGCTAAAGCCGCATTGCGTAGCGAGTTGAGAAAGAGAATTGCAAGCATTCCTCACGAAGAACTTTCTCGACAATCTAAACTAGTAACTGAGAAAGTATGTAATTTTTCATTTTCTAAACACTAATCCTATTATTCTAATAATTGCTTTGTTTTAATTACATTCCCATCTTTAATGACATTCTCATCAATTCCTTATTAAAGTATAGATAAGAATAAATGGATGTAAATTCAGGATTTTTCTTGAATTTAAGAAAAAATTCTGAATTTTTATAAATATTGACAATCAAAGACAAAATGAATCAAACATTATTTAACTTCTTTATTAATTCCAAACACTTGAAAATAATATTTTTTTATGCAGGTAAATCTTTTTATAACAAGACAAAAGTATTTTTTCATAGTGTGTGCAAAATTTATGGGCTTTTGTTATTTTTATAGCAGCTTGTTTAATAGCACTTAGTTATGGACTGCATTATAAGAATTTTTTTTAGGCATTTTTAATGCTTTGATTTACAGATACATATGTATATTGAATTTTTTTTTAATCCTATTTCGAATATGTGATTAAGAAAATGTAAAAAAAAAAAAGTTTTTATATTAGTGATATTTATCTTATGTGTAGAAATAAGTTATAAAATAATCACTTATTAATCAATGATATATCATAATTATTAAATATGATAGCATTCAGTTATGGAATATTGTTGAGTAATCTTCCAAAGTTTAAACTTTTAGTTTTGCTGTATTGATTGTGTAACTGTTTAACTTTGATTTGTAAATTTAACTTAGATGAAATTTTAAATATTTTTTTTTAAATTTATGAATTGTAATATTCTTCTGTTTTTATTTTCTTAATCAGTTAATGAAGATGTACTTTTGTGCTATTAGTAAGTTCTTTTTTTTTTATTACACTTAGATTATAAGATATTTTTAAAAAATCTTAAGAATTCTTAAGTTTATGTTTGATTCAATTTATTTATTCTTTTTCTTATTCATACAGTGTAAAAAAATTCATTATATAGAATATTTATGCAACTTAGTTCGTACTGCTTGTGCATCTTTAAAAATTTTCCTTTGGTTCTTAATCAGATTTTTATTTGAATAATATTCTAAAAGTATACCTATAATGAAAATCAGCAACGAAAATTAAATCTCAAGATAAAATTTAGTAATTAAGCTTGAAAATTAAAAGAATTTCATATTCTTGGGAGTAATCATTGAATTGACTTTATTGAACAGTTATAAAGTAATTTTTTAAAAATTTTGAATGACTTTCTTCTAACCTAAACTACAAATGCTTAAATTATTTAATATTATATAGTAACAATAAAATTATAAAAAATTTACATATATTCAGAATATTATTATATATTTTTTTTCTTTCTTTCTTTTTTGTAATTCCTTTCATGTTATGAACTGTACTTTATTTCAAATGAATTCATTCATATCTGTTTACTAGTTTTTACCTTCCATGATCTGAAGAAAGGAAAATTTTGTGAATTATGTACATATATCTTTCATTTTTAAACAGTATTTTCTGTCTCTTCATTGTTAAGTTAGAAATGTGGTTAACATTTTCTTTCCCTCCCCCTTCTCCTTGGATTTACGTTTTTGTATGTTATAAGTTCTCTTGATATTTCAAGGTTTTGGAAAATCCTCGTTTCAAAAGTTCTCACCGTGTTTCTCTATATCTAAGTATACCTGAAGAAATAAGGGTGCAGACATGGGGAATACTGGAACAAATGCTGGAACAAGATAAAGAATGCTTTGTTCCAAAATTTTAGTAAGTAATCTCAGTTACTTAACCATTATACAGGAGTTTTCAGCTTAAAAAAATGATTTTTAGATCAAAATATTCTTTAAATATACAGAAATTAAATTCTCTGCAAAATAAAATTATTTCCTGAAATTTTATAAAATTCCATATTAATTCATTAAAAAATAAATCACTGTAATGATGAAATTTAAAACTTATATATATGATTTTTCTAAAAAGTATTAATTATTTTTAAAATTCAAATCATAAAAATATAAAATCTAAAAATAAATAAATAACTTTTATTTAAAACCCTGCCATTATTATTTTTTTTTTGTATCCTTAAAATTTGTAAATAAATAAGCAAATAGAGTTCAAAACTTGATAAAATAAAGTCAAGTTACTTATCTCTAAATGATGTTCAGACAATTATAATAAGACTGGCTGTATTCTATATGACTACTAAGGTTTTTTACCTATATTTCTATAATTAAAAAGTGAGAAATTTATATATGTCATTTGTAATTATAAATTTTTATCTGAAAGTAATGTGTACCTAAAGAATTAAGTATTTTTAGTTAACAACTTTACAGTTGTTTAAACTATAATTCATTTGTTTTTAATAATATTTAATTTATACTAATAATAATGTTGCATGTGTTGGTGCTCTGCAGGCCAGGCCATTTGACCTAGAGCTACTGAATTTGGCACATATATTTCTTGGAGAGTGAGAATGTGTATCTGAAAGCTATTGTTTTGTATTTTTGATCAGAATTTTAATTTATTAAACATTTTGGTGAATTTGGTGTTTTTCCATGATATCTTCCAAAAATATTATTCCACAAATCTGTATTTTATACCATTTCATAATTTAAAGAATTTTCTTTTGAGTTATACCTATTTAATAATCATGCAAATTTTACCTAAATTTTAGCAATTTTTTGAAAATAATTTTTTTGCCTAATTTTCAATAATAGATTACATTGTTGCCTTGATATTCTAACTGTAACATTTAATCCTTTGGCTGCATGGTTTTTTAAAATTCCTATCTAGATGCAATGTTTGCAAATAAATTCAAATACTTTTCAAAGAAAGTAAATTTATTCTATATGTTACATGATAATAATATAATAAAATATGTAATCATAAAAATAAACACTCTAAATTGCGAAAAACGCTGGATGCACAGCTGGAGGGTTAATACTTCCATTTTCTTCCATTGTTGAATGTTAAAGAAGGATTTTATTTAATATCTGTCTAGTTATCAGACAAATAAAGAAAACTGAAAGTTCTAGACCGTGAAATTCAAAAGATAGATAATTCAGGCATTTATGTTTTTAATAATGCCATAGTGTCATGGAATTTATTTCCGATAGGAAAAATTCTTGTATACAATGAACACAGCATATGAAATAAATTAAAATAACAATTTGTAATGTCTGATCGTTTGTGGCAATCAGAAACATGTATTTATATAACAATTTAATTGAAATTAAATATAATAAATATCCCTGGTGAATCAGCTAATTAGATCCCTCATCAATGGGAAAAAGACTCAGTAATGCCATGTGACCTTACACTAACAAGAAAGGCTTAAAAAAAAAAACCAATGAATTAAAATGGTGCACTCTATAACATTTTAACAAAAGTCTTTTAAAAGGTAAATATTTACTCTCCAAGATGCCATACAAAACATCTTTTTGCAATAATTATTTTTCAAACATTCCCAGACTAAATAAAATTAAAGGCGAGCAAAAGTACTCAAGTTTGACTGTATGTTTATTATTTAATTAAATATTTTAAGAAATAATTAATTAAAAATAATAATTATCAGAATTATCACAGTTATCTAGAAATGGAATCCAGAATAGAATGTGCAAATTTCATTTTATAAATGTTTATTAATGTAAAAGTATTTTGTTGAGGAAATCATATAGACAACGATTAATCCCAGTGAATTTGCTGGTCACCAAAGGAGCTAGTATTTAATATAAATAATGCATTGTTTTTAAAAATTGATATAGATTTCTTAAATGAATTTTTATTGTTATATCTTAAGAATATAATAAGCTGATTTCATCCCTTTTGAAAAAAATCAGTTGTGAATTTAGGCACTCCACACTGAGTGCAGTATGAGACCCTCTTTTAATAGCTGGTGAATTTATTTTTACTTTTTCCACCTAAAGAGCATGCTAATAATTTAATTTGATTTAACTTATATATTTGAAATTACATGAATATATTTCCTTTTTTAATCTATTTAAAATTTTTGGAAATCTTACCATAATTATTAGTTAATGCTTTCCATTTTTTGCAAATAAAACTATTTATTATTATAATAGGCATATAAAGAAATAAATTTTTAACAAATATAACATAAAAATATTATAAGAACTATCAAATAAAAATATAACCTAAATAGTTAAATGAATATTCAATATTTCAATCTGTTATAAAGAGAAAGTCAAGTATATTTTAAGTTACTTAATAATTATTTTAATAATTCAATGTAAACTTTTATAATACTAATATTTTATAACTCATTGAGTTAAAATATTTTTATAAATTTATATATTTGGCAGTTAGACTCGTAACAATTTTTAATTGACCTATGTGCTACCTCCCTCAGCCTAGGATCCCTAGCCAGCTGCTTAATCAGAAATCTGCCATAAAAAATAATGATCAATTATAATATTGTTTCATATCAAGAAAAAGATGAACCTCTATTTAAAAAATAATTTTAAATCGATTTTTGAATATTTTTTAAATTTTTCTCTTTTAATTCTTAAAACTCTAAGTAATTAAATAGCTTTAAGTGAGAAGTGATATATTGAATTTTTCTTTTGTGAATTTAAAGGAAATCTAAAATTTAATTAAATCAATTAAAGCTATTCAAGTAAGTGTTATATTTAAATCAAAATTTTTAAGTTATTGTAATCAATCAAACTTGTTGTTTTGACTTCATTGTTATCTAATCAAGCATTCCAATAATTTTCCTATAGTGTTTTCAAAGTTACATGCAGTAACAAATGTATTGTTGCCTCAAAGAAATTCTGACCTTTTTTTGTGTAGTTAGATAACACCATTTTTATTATTGATTTATATAATTAAAATTTTAGCATAGTATAAACATAATTACATTTTATTACTAAAAAATATCATTTAAACCTGTGCATGATAGATAATATTACTTTTTAGCAATTGACCTTCTTTTACCTCTTCATCAGTTTATAATTTTAAAAACACAAATTTTAAAATTTCCAACACTGTTATATAGAAACATAAATTTTAGAATTGAAGGAGTCAGTCCATATATGTAGGACTTGAAATAAGTTTGATTTGATATAATGCATTTCTTTTCAAAAAAAATTTGATAGATTTTTTTTTTCTATATATAGAGAGAATGAAGTATGTTTTAAATAAAATAAAAATTTGAAATTTTCTTCTTGTCATTTGTATGTTTATTCATAAAATGATGAAAGGGTCAAAACATAGATAAATATCCTTCAGTAACAGCAGAATTTCTATAGCTGTTACAGAAATTAGTATAAAACTACAGAATTATGGACATACAATGAAAAACTACAAAATATGTTGAAAATACCCTTTTCATGAATTTTTGCTCACAGCAATGCAGATAGTAAAAATATTTTTAGCTTGAATAGGAGAAAAAAAGGAACCTTTTCCAGCATGAATACAAAAACTCTGCAGTCACTCCTGATAACAAAAATGAACATAGGAGTTTGCTATGATGTTAAATTGAACAATGATGATTTAAGAAAATCGGAACTACTTGCTCATTAATGAAACAAAATTGTAAATGTCAAAAAATAGTGCTAATTTATTTGATCAACAAAATCGTGTGATTTTTTTAAGAAAAATTATTTATTTTATATGCTTAGTTAATAATGTCTTAAATAATTTTGAATAATGTTTAAAAATATTTGCTTTAATTACTTCAAATTCATTAGAAATATCTATTCTTCAGCAATTTGTTCATTTTACATTATATGTATCTGTAAGAAATGCTACTGATGTCTGAGAAACCATTGTTGCAGAGTATGTAGATAAATGGTATGCCATCAAAAACATAACTTGTAAAAAAAACTAAGTCTCGCAACTCAGTTCTTCTATCGTAAAAAGTTGTGAGATCCATGTAATACCAAGTAGGTCAATTTATTCAGTCCCTACTTAAGGGTCCTTCTGTCTTAGGTTATTACGTAATTAGCTAACTTAACATCTTATAGTAACTATATCAATATTAAAAAATCTTTTATGGTTAAAATAAATAGATTGACTTGGCCATCCCATAGATTGACTTGGCTTCTCGGTCAACTTCGGGATGAGACCCCATCGTATGAAATCACAATGTATCTTTACATTAAATTAGATTACATTAACATATTATATTAAATTAGATTGTTTAGTGCGATTGCCAAGTCAATCTATTTATTTTAACCATAAAAGATTTTTAATATTGATATGGTTACTATAAGATGTTGTTAAGTTAGCTAATTACGTAATAACTTAAGACAGAAGGACCTTTAAGTAGGGACTGAATAAATTGACCGACTTGGTATTACATGGATCTCACAACTTTTTACGATAGATGAACTGAGTTGCGAGGCTTGGTGTTTTTTTTACAAGTTATCTTTTTGATGGCATCTCATTTCTTTTTGTATGTAGTCTTCCTCTTTTTCTTTTGCGGTACTACTTCTTGAGCTTCAGCTACATTTTTTCTTAAAGCCCACTCCCTGTCTCTATGGGTTTTTCTCGTAAGCTTTGATGTTACAATTTTTGACAAGTCTTAGACTTGTTAGAATGTTGTATTCACAAATTGATGATTCCTGCGCTTTAATACTTCCAAAGTCGACATTAATTAGATGTATGCCATCCAGACTTGTAACTCTCGAAAGTGAAACATAAGCTTGACCGGATGTGAATACTGCAGAACCTATATCCATCAGTGCTTTATTTAGACTTAGGCCTTGACTTTTGTGTATGGTTATAGCATAGACTATACATATGGGAAACTGTTCGCGATCAACATAAGCTCTATTAATAATTTCAAATTTAGTTTTGACCGGGCTAAGCTCGTAAACATGTTCTTTATTAAATGTAATGTATATAATTATTTTTGTATTTTCCGGATTAACCTTTACTCTTTACACTATACCGATAGAACCATTAACTAAACCAAGACTCACGTCAATATTTCGCCTTAACATGACTTTTGCTCCTATTTTTATAATTATGCTCTCTTCGAGACCGGCAGTCATAGAAGCATCGTCTTCATATTTTTTTTATGCATTCACGAGCTCTTTTTGTTAGGTATATGGGGCAATCTATGCTATCTACAGCTGAAAGTATTATTTCGGGATGTGGAAGAGATTTAAGCATTGCAGTATTTAATTGTTGACACATGTTTTTTGTAGGTAATAAGCAAACGGTATCATCAGGAAGTTTCGAGAAGTGTCCAATTATTTCCATTAATCTGTTTTCATTTGAATTGGATTTGTGAGTTATTAATCTAGTCGAGAGTAAGTCGCTGTCTTTTTCTGTAGTCACACCTAATCTTATTCTATTTAGCATTTAAACAAAGTTAGAATCATTGAGCTGTCGCATGTTAATTGTAAGTTTATCGTATATGAACAGTTCAATCCACAGATTCGGTATACTGAGGGAATCTAACAAATTGTTAGTTTCAGCAGTTGATAATTTTTCAAAAGGTGACTTTTCTCTTACCGGCGGAAGCTGTAAGAGATCTCCGAAAACTGCAAGATGTTTTTTTCCTAACCACCCATTCTGATCGTCGCTTGTGTCGAATATTTCAGATAAGCGTAAATGAATATATGTTAAAGTAACATTGGATATCATCGACACTTCGTCTATGATAAACAACACTACTTCTTTCAAATCTGATCTCAGAACTTGGAGCACTTCATCAGAAAGTGACTTGTACTTCGGTGTTTGCTTGTGTTCTACAGGCAGCTGCAATAGTCTATGTATAGTCAATCCATTCACATTGAATGCAGCTATTCCTGTTGGAGCACTAACTGCCACTTTTTTGTTTAAATACGTCTTAACACAAACTTTCAGAGTTTTTATTAAAAAGCCCTTTCCAGTGACACCAGTTCCACTCACAAAACAGCGTAAAACGTCAGCGTTATTATCAGTTGGGTCCATTTTATTTGTAATCATATCGAAGACTTTTTTGATCGGCAAGTTTTGCGATCATACTTTGAAGATCAGTTTGCTCTTCTTCTACCAGATTGATTCTCTGAAAGTCACCCATTGCGTTTACAGCTTCCACAGCTTCAAATTGAATTATTTCAAATTAGATATTGTTACAAACCTGTAATTTTGCTTCCCAGCGAGAATAGTGTCATCATAAGAAAGACCGTTTTACATTAATCTGTATTGGATGCTGTCAGATGCCGAGCCAATGATCCCAAAGCTTGGAGACAAACTTGGCGACGAATTTGTCGACAAAATAGATAATGCTCGAAACTTCGAGAAATTTATCGATCTGTCCATTATTACACGCATATTTTAGTTTTTCCTTGATTATTACACACATATTCTAAATGTAAAGCTTTTATGTCTGCTAGAAGTGTCTTAGAGTTTTGATGATCGGTCAGTCAATCAGTCAGTCAGTGACAAAATTCACAAACTTTGACTAGTTATAATTCTTTAACTATTATTTCAAATTTAATGAAATTTGAAATATACCGTGTTTATATAATGCCTGCTTGGTTACTGAAAATTCAGGTTTCTAGTTTTATTCACAACGAAGTTATAGGGGATCGAAAATGGCCTGAACTGCTTCGAGAAAAGGATGGTACGGCGTGCCGCTTGTTTTTGCTCGACTTGGCGGGGGCACTGCCGTGCCCCCAGATAAAGATGTAAAAAAAACATGTGAAAGTAATTGTTTATTTGTGAAATAACGTATTTAAAATGGATTAATGGTTCAAGAGTAAAGATTTGTTATATTTATCAGTTAAAATTTTTTTATTTTAATTATCAGAACATATCAATTAATTGTTTTCTTTAATTGAATTGTCTGTATTGTTCTTTAATCTCGTGTCTTTTCTTGCAGTAAATATTGCTGACCATGTATTTACCATCACATGTTTTTCCCATTGGAAGCTAAATTTAAATGATCAATTCAAATTATTTAAGTAGTCAATTTTTGATATTTTTATCTGTTAGTCAATGTAGTAAGGCGGTTTTTTTTTTTTTTTTTTTAGTCCAAACAGTCATCATATGACATTTTTAAAAGTTTATTCCATGGAAGACTATGCCAAACTTGTTGCTGATGATTGGACTGTCAAACCACCTTCTGAAGAAGACCTTCAAAGAGAAGATGCAAGTACTACTGGTATGTGAAACAGATTATTATTATATTCTGAGAGATATTTTAAATTTGAGTTCTTAATTGAAATTTTCACAATTAATATCTGAACTTGAAATACAAACAAAATAGTTAAAATGATTCTGAAAAACAGATATCATAAACATCACCAGATAACTAGAAAAAATTATATATTGTTATAGAGTTTTGAATGCTTTCGTAAAAAAATATTTTAAGATGTGCAATACTCTATTTCAGCTTTCACCTATGAGATATATGTCTCAGAGACTTAAATTTTAATTAAAAACCTTTATTAATCCTAGCTTCTTTTGTTAATAATATTTCAGAATAGAGTAATTTCAACAAACAAAAGAAATCCAATAAAAAAAGTAGTTTAAAATGGCAAAGATCCCAATCTCATCCATTTTAAACTTCAATATAATCACTGATATAAAAAAAATATTTGAAAATTTATCATTGATATTTTTGCCCTGAGATCTAAACTAGGTTCATTGTTCCAATATTTTTATGTGTAACTTTATTCCATTTTTAAAAGCCTAAAAGAATGTTAAATATTTATAGAATTTACGAGACAAATAAGAAGGTAAATTGCTATTGCGTGAAATTTAGAAGGTAGGAGAACTGGATATTTATTTTTTAATAGTAATTTGATGTTAGGAGACTGGTCTCTATTAGAAAGACTTATATACGCAATCAATAGGACATAAGACAGTTAAAATAGCATTGATTTTATATCCGATAATCTGAAGGAGTTATGGATTTGTAGCTATATCTAATCTTGTGTGATTGATTGATTATCTCTTTAACTGAAATTAAATATCACTGATATCTCTGACCAACCATTCTGATCACTAAAGATAATTTGTTTATATTTATATAATTTTATTTTCATCTACCATCTTGCTATATTTTCTATTTTCATCATTTATTATTTCCATCAATTGCATGTTAGCATAACTCTGATTTAAAGAACAGAAAACCCATTTATTACAATCCATACATTAATGTTGTTAATGATCTTGACAAAATTTTCTTTATAATTCATTCATTATTGTTTATGATATGATTTATAACAAAACTGTTATTTTTTTTAGGAGGTTTGGATTTGATGATTGTTCCTGGCTTAGCTTTTACTAAAAGAGGCCATCGTCTTGGTGGTGGTAAAGGTTACTATGATGCTTACATCCAAAATTGTTCTCTGGATCCTCATGGTCGCCCTTATACAATCAGCCCTGCTTTTAAGGAGCAGATTCTGCATAGCATCCCATGTGATGTTCATGATTTCATGGTTGATGAAGTCATTTATCCTGATGATTAATAAAAGCATTTGTTCTCTTTGATATAAAAATTTTACATTTATCTGTAGTTCAAGGTGTGTTTAAAGATATATAATTGTGAAACTAAAATAGTACTTTGAGATTTTGAATATCATTTTTGTTGATGAATGAATATTGCTTTTATTCTGTTGCAGTCTTTACATTCCATAATTTAGTTTTAAAAAATAATTAAGTTTAAATTTATTGGAATAATATTTTCTAATAATTTTGCTGAATGTGTTAAGAAGAAGCATGTAAAGTATTTAAATAGTTTTTAAAAAGTTATGTTTTTCCTGGTTATACTATAAAAAAATTATTTTATTATTCTGCATAATTTTCGGGGCAGATTTATTTGTTTGTAATATTTAGTATCTCTGTTTGGAATATTATGATTCTAATGTTATATCTTGGATATCAAATATGGTTTCATATCTATTATATGAAATCAAATTTTGACCTTTTGCAACATCAATATGAAAATACTGTTCCTTGTGTAAATTATTTTTATTGTACTTAAAGACATTTCCACAATGGAATATTATAATCTGAAGTGAATCATTTTAATTCCATTGTATAGCCAGATATTATTGTAAATTGTTGTAATAAGTACTTTTTTTCTTATTTTTATAATAAGTACTTTTTTCTTATTTTAAATTTTTTTCCAGGTAAAGAATTATTATTCAATATTCAATTGTTTCATGCTCTTAAAATTTGCAGTTGATTATAATACATAATTAATATATTAAAAAAAAGATTTTGGAAGAAAAAGAAAATATCATTTTTATTTTATTATGAATTAATGTTTATGTATATTATAATTGGATATGAAATGACTTCAATGCATCATCTATTATCTAAATATTGTAAATGAAATGCAAAGATTATTTTTCTAGCTATGAAATGCAAAATTGAATAAGGATGAAAAGTCATAGAGCTTGTAATTATTTTTCACTTAATATAAATGAGCAAGAGTGAAGAGAAAGATATAGTGTTGCTACTTATAATGTAAAACCATATGATTTGGTTCAGAAAGTGAATGTAAATCATTTAAGTATTTGCCTACTTATTAATGACAAATGATAATTGTGTTATTTGATGTTGAGTGAAGTATAAAGTATTTTCTGCTCAATGATTTGTTATCTTATGAATGTTAATCATTCTTTTTGCAAATTTATCTTATTTTATATATAAATATCATAATAAATGCATTAAATTAATATAGTCAATAATGCACCTCAGAGTGAGAGTTTAGTTAAAAATGTGAATTAAAAAAAGTTTATATACATGTTATAGAAAAAAGCTTTTTTCTTTAAAAATTCTTTTTTCAAATTAAGACTCAAGATTTCCATTGTTTTTGCATTTGACTAAAATATTTATAATCTTAAAAGGTATTTAATCTTATAAAAAATTTAACTGTTTTTAATTATCTTTTTCTGAAATATTTCTATAAGTCCAAATTGTAAAATGATGCAATTGAAAATTGCAATCCAAAAGTTGCTTATAAAACAGAGTACTTAATTTTGAATACTAGTATTTCAAATAATCTTGGACTATTTTGTAAAAATCAAACCATATTTAATTCTTTTATTTTTCATAAATACTAATGAAAGTTGACAGGAAAATTTTACATTTCCAATTTTGAAGAAGAAAGAATATATTTTTGAATATGTGTTGTAAATGCAGATATATCAACAATTCTAAATATTTTTGAGTATTTCAAGTTGAATTTTAAATATACTTTTGATTGTTTTTTGCCTAACTTTTGCTATTTGTTTTTTAATTTTTTCAGTTGTGAACTATTTTCTTTCATTCAAAAGTCCTGTTAAGTTAAAAAAAATTACATTTATCAATTAATTTTTAATGTTTTTAGAATTTTCTTTTTATTTACTGAAAAGAACACTCATAAATGGGCCAAAGTTATACATATCTACTCTTTGAAGACTTGTCTTATTTTTATTTTTATGCCAAAAATGAGCTTAAATATTTCTTATATATATGAAAGGTGTCCTGTTTGTAAAATCTAATTATAAAATATATATTTATTGTGCAAAATATTTTCCATTTTTTAAAAAGTACTGTTTATTATTAAAAATTTATGTGATTGTGAAAGAAATGGATATATGAACTGCTCAATCAAAAGAAAATTAAGGTGTAAGTCAATACATGTTTTTTATATGATTCCTTATTTTTCAAAATAAAATTTTGTATTGTTACAATTGTGTTTGTTTGTTTGTATTATTTAAAGCTGTAAGATATATGTCAGAAATATACAAGTATTCCAAAGTTAGATGGAAGATACCTATTTCTATGAAATCAGATACTTTTTTTTTAAGTCAGTGTTTATATACATTTTTTTAAAGTTAGTGTTAAATTTATTTTTCTCTGAACCAAATGTTTCAACAATAACTACTTTATTGATAGATACAAAAATATTTATTTTTGGTACTAGGCCCGAATGCATTCTTTGAGTTCGAATTTTGTTTCATTTTTTTTTTCAGAGACCCTATTTTTAAATTTAAAAAAAAAAAAAACTTGATTTTGCTCTGTACATACAAAAATAAAATTGTGTTTGTAGTATATTTAAACAAAATTAATACTGATATATGAGGTTTCTAGTGCTTTAACCTCTTTGTCGTTCGTAACGCGTCTATTACGTTCAAATAAGACTTCTGCAGGGTAGTCATAATGCGCTTCAAGCTTTCTTCTACATTTTAAAATTTTTAAATATTTAAAACAATTTGTCAATGTTTACTTGTTTGGGTTTTTATTTTTGTTTGTTTTAAAATGGCGAAAAACAGAAATTTTCTCTGAAGGAGAGGATGGCGAAATAGTTAATAAGGATGCTTACTTTTGAGATGTCCTGGGAAAAAAAAAAAGAATGAAATCAATATTCAATTACAGGAAGATATTTTCGTGAAATTTATTTTTACTTTTTGCTAATTTTTATACTTATGGATGGTGGAGCATTGGTAAATTAAGAAATATTTTAAATATTAGATTGAATATGAATGAGTGTTCAAAAATGTATTTAAATCGAAGGAGAAGTAATAATGGTAACAATTATTTATAAAAACAAGTGATTCAAATCGAACATCATTTAGATGTTATGTTCATTCTTTTTTTACACAAATGACAATATCTCGAAAGTCGAGCATTTAAAGGTTTATAATGAAAGGTTAAATGATTTTCATCGAGATTAAATACAGAATGAATATTTTAAGGATAAGACAAGTGAGTACCAATTCTAATAAATGCATCAGGACATTGACAAAAATAACTTTTTTGAAACTAAAAAATATATGAATCGCATGCTAAACGATTGTAATAGCAGCAGAATCCTCTCAAGTTTCGTTGAGTATCGGGTTTTTCGTATAAATTTTCTTCCAAAGGTATAAGTAACACTGTAACAAACCATCTTAAGAGAAACAATACTAAAGAAATTAGATACTTCTATTTCCAAATGAAATAAAATTTTTGTCATTAATTATTTTGCTGAAAAAATTCGCAATATTTAATTACATTAACATTTTGTTTGAAAGCAACACAAGAACTATTTTAAGGTAGACCTCGTGATTTTGAACTATGGTAAGATGAAACCTGAACAGGCCCCTGCCTATTTAATATGAATTTCATACCAATTGATAGGCGTTCATCCCACATAGTCAGATTTCTGTAACAGGCCGGGGCCTCCGAGAAAGCAGTAAAATCGTTTTAGGAATTGCTGTTTTTCTGGTGAAGCCCGGAACAGACATGAGTGCTCGGCGGATCTTTAGTGGAATCGGATTTCGTACTTTCAACAATCCTGAACCAAACAAGATTTTTTTGGTCACTGTCCGAAGCCTGTGTAAAGGAAATGAATTAATCCTTGTTTACATAATACAGATATCGAAAGTACTATGTAAAATTTTGAGTGCATCCGTTCATTGCGCTTCACCTTTCATAGGTTCATTATCTGGATGGAGAAATGGTTGTAAGTTTATCGATTGTCTTTATTTTTATTTATCTACTTATATTTTTCAGTTGAAAATGCGATTAATATTCTACTTTCATTTGTGCCCCTAGATTTTCAAACAAGCATTATCTTAAAATTAGCGGAAGACCATCGTGAGTAATCTCCCCATAACTTTCTCGCATATTCTTTAATTAAGATGTTATACCAGAGAACGCTTTTCATGGCATTGGAGTACAATAGTACCAAATATTTACCTTTGGCTTAATTTTAGCATTTTTTTCTGAATCAATGTGTTACCCTTGGAGAGTTATTTGGCGATTAATTCCCGGCATGCAGTTAATAACATCCGAAAATCAAATAAGTATTTTAGATGTGCTATAAGCCAGATAACAGCTACGAGACACGAGTAATTACTTTTTTCTTGTTGTCGTGTTACTCGGCTACGAACCCAAACATTGCGAGTTCGGTCCTTGCTATCGTCAATCGCTGCATGTTTTTTCTAATCGTTGAAACTAAAATTTGCTTGCTAAGCTACACTTTTAGTCACAAAATCCCATAACAAATTTAATATATTTAACTTATTGTGTTTTTGAGTTACTGCCATTGTATGTTTCTGAGAATGCAAACTGACCGATGATCCCCCCCCCCCCATGGGATTTGGTTCAAAATCCGACAGATGTCTACACTATAGATTGTAAATGTGAACTATAGAATTTTATCCATCTAGCTCTTTTTGTTTTATAGTTATCACATTAACTTATAATCGAACAGCTCGAAAGACAGACTTCTCTGAACGAATTTTGATCAAAATTTGATAGAAATCTACAAGTTTGGTGTAAAGATCGTACACCAAATTCATCCGCCTACTGAAAGCGTTTCTGAGCTATCTTTGTCACAGATAGATAGGCTGATATTTTCCAAAAATATGTTTTTCGAACTTAAGGTGGTCTCAAACGCGGAAATTCGACAAAATCTTGATTTCGAATTTTTTTGACGATTACTATATTTTCTCTATACCACGTGTACGAGAAAGTAAAAAAAAAGTATTTAAACTCTTTGAAAATTAATATCGGAAAAAGATTATTTCCAAACAGTTTTGAAATCAAATTTATAAAAGAATGAATTTATAAAGGAAATCTGGCAATTCTGTAAGATTATGGCTTTTTGTTGACAAAAAATATTGTTTACTACTTTATCATTTCTGTTCTATTGGAACGAACATGAAAATATTTATATTGCTGAGAGGTTGAAGTTATATATAAATTATTTTTTATAAGTTCCACCTAGTATACTATCTGTGGTTTCCAGAAAAATAACAGTACTATAGTTTTCTTTCTCATAATTTGAGCATATTTTTAAACATAGAAGGTTTTCATATACAAAGCAGAATATATTCGAGTTGTACACTTTTAATAGGCATAAAATTATTGCTATTCCCTTAATATCAATTTTTGCTATCTTTAAAATTTTATATATTCCTTTTACTAAATTGCGATTGCGATACTGTAATATTAGCGTTCAAACAGTTTTTTTTTTTTTTTTTTTTTTAGATTTTATTATAAGATGGAATTTAGAACTGTTGCTGAACTGAAACCGTTTTTAATGAAAGAAAATTTAAAAGCAACTTTAATGTACTTCATAAAAATCATGAGCCTCTCTTTGAGTGCCTAATTTATTAACTGTTTAACCTGAAATTATCATCATCTGCTTTAGATTAAAAAATATTTCCGTCATAAAAATTGAACTTGGCATATCGTATTTTTTAGTTTAGTTCTTACGTATTGAATTCTTTAAATATCATGTGTGGTTTTGTTACTTCCGATTTTGAATTGTAAATAAACTTTCTCTTTTTAAATACACATTATACATTTTCAATAAATTACATGTAGTGATTATTTTTGAGTTTATCATGTGTGAATATTGGATCCTGTGAATATTTCAACAGCAACAAATTATGTTCAATTGAAATTTCTAATTTTCAGCTGAGCAAATACTTTTGAGAAAAGCTGTTACACACCATTCTCTTAAAAATTGAATTTTCACATTTTTTTTTTCAAAGCATATAAAGATGAATTTTTACTATTTAGTGAAATATTTAAAAACAATTCTTTAATATATTGTCTTTAGTGAAAATTATTATCTTAAAATTTTATTTTATCTTGCATTTGGAACTGATTGAATCAAATAATTTGGAAAAGAAATGTAGATTTCCTTTCTTCCTCAGTGGCACGATAGCCCCGGTTGGGCCCTGGCCTCCTCGAGAATTTTCTTCCAGGTCTCTCTTTTTTTTTTTATTGGCCATGGTCTTCCAGTTAATCATTCTTAATGTAGAGAAATCCCCTTGCAGACAATCAACCCATCTGAGGTTGTGTCGGCCCCTAGTTCTTGTTCCAGTGGGCTTGGCCAGGAATATTTTCTGCGTTGTACGCTCCCTGTTCATTCTAATAATGTGGCCAGACCATTTAATCCTTTGGATTTTTATGTATTTCATGACGTTGAATTCCTTGTAGGCACAATAAAGTTCTAAATTGGAGTGTCTGTACCAAATGTCATCAACTTCTATTTCTCCTAAAATGGCTCTTAGTATCTGCTATGTAAATGTTATAATAATTTTAAATTATTTAAGTGGGAGAATACAGTTTAAAATAAATAAAAATTTTCTTCAATGCAATAGGCTTTCTTGTTTTCATTTTAGTTTATTGTACTTGGACCGAAGATGGCTTTGCATCGATCTAAGTGGCTGTATGCCATTGCTGGCAGTGGAGTTGTTTTAGGATTATTTAGTTATTTTCATAATGAGAAAAAAACTGTAAAAATGGCTTGGACTACTAATTATGAGCCTTCAGTAAAATGGGACCATAATTGGGACAGGTAATTCTTTTCTCATCATGTTTTTATCTGTTAGCAATTTGGTGAAAAATTATGCTTTTTCAAGTTTAACCATTCTTTGAAGATTTAAAATAAAAGTGATTAATTTATTATATTGTTCTATAACAGACTATTATCAAATCAAATCATGTTTTAGTTAGCTATACCATTCATTTTTATCTGTGATATTTTTAGATAATATACAAAATTTTATTTCTTATCTAAAAGTGAATTTATTTTTTCTTCAATATAGTGCCTTCTTGAAGTTTCAGATTATTTTTTGTATAATACTTGTAATTTTATGGAGTTTTAAATTGTTACTTTCAATGTATAGTGATACTACATTTTTGAAAAATCGAGGAAATAAATGATCATGTCCAAAACTTTTAGGAATTTCCTGTAAAATTTTTACAGTAAATAAAAACCAGTTGCAGGCATAAAATTAATAGGGTAATTTTAAATTTAAAAGTTTTTAAAGCATTTTTTAGCTTTGCAGTGAAGTATTTTGCCATAATTTTTCAATAATTCATTGATATTCATAAATATTAAATGTATATGTATTAAAATATAAATTTTTAAACTTCATTTTGTAGTAACTTGGCAAATCCTTTTCTTTATTACAGAATTTTAATATTAATTTAACGTATGTGTGTTTTGGTTTATTTGCTCACTTCCAATATTTTAATTATATTATTTTACTCATCTGTTTAATTTTTTCATGCTATATCTTTTCTGTTATTTTAGTCGTGATTATTCTAGTCTAGTAAAAGCTGATGATGAAACTAATCAAAATAAAATCAATGAAAAAAAGACCACTGTTATGCCTACTGCAAGAAGACACATTTTCCTTATCAGACATGGACAGTATGATATTACAGCTAAAAGCGATTCTGATCGACATCTGACTACTATAGGTGAGTTTTCCTGTAGAAATCACCATAAATTTTGTAGAATTTAAATCTCTCCCCACCTTTTTTGCCTCTAATTTTAATTTTCATTATTCAATTTTTGGGATCAATATATTTTGAAGCACTATAGCTTCATGATACTTTATTGCTATATAAATATTACAGAATAATTTTAACAAGTGTCTATTTTGTATTTTTATTGTAGCTTTGTTTTTATTGAATTATATTTTTAGGTAACAAACAGGCTGAGTTAGTTGGACAGCGACTGAAGGATTTGAAATTCAATTACACCAAGATGATTCGGTCAACAATGACTCGTGCTAGAGAAACTTCTGATATTATACATAAATTTTTTCCTGATCTACCTGTTGAAAATTGTGATCTGCTGAGGGAAGGATTTCCTGTACAACCTGAACCCCCTTCAAAAAGTTGGAGTTTTCCTGATGAGGTAACTAATCTTTTCTTTTCACTCTATTTAATAGATAATTTGCTCTATTTACTCAATTAAAAAAATGTAAGTTTAAAACTCTTAAGGGAAAAAAGAATGAAAGAATGAATTTAGAAATGAATATATTACTTGGCTTAACATGCAATTTGAATTGAGGTGCCAATTTTTTTTTTTTTTTTCTTTGCTGCTGTATACACCATTAAATGGCTGCTACATTTTTAAAAAATCCATAATTTTTCACTCTAAATATCTTTTTAATAAAATTGCAAGAAAATATTTAAGTTACAAATATCTAGTAGATTATTTCAGAAATTAATTTGCTAAATTAGAAAACAAATAGGAAAGACACAGTTTCTTTACTATCAAATTTTTTGACAAAAAATTCTTCAGAAATTCTCAAAAATATTATTATTTTATGCATATTTTAATATAAAACTTAATTATAAAACAAACTTGATGATTTGTACTTAACATATAACAATGCACCTATATATCACTTATTATGAATATAAATATTTCAGTAATAAAAAACATTAATGTTCTTAGTACTTTGATTTCTAAAGCAGTTTTTCTGAAAACAAAACTTGCTTCTTTTTTTTTTTAAGCAAGAGATAGAGGAAGGGATGGGGGGGGGGGAAGGAATGAAGTACTTTAAATGTGAGAAAAGAAAAATCATGGCAGTGATAGAAAAAATGAAGTGAAAGTGCATGTTTGCTTTTGCATATATCAAGCTAAGGAATCAAGCTACATTGTGAGATAAAAAGAAACGCTGTTCAATATATTATATAATGTCTACATTTCAATTTTCCAATATTAACACATCAAAAGAACTGAATAATAACTGTAAAACCTTTCTTGTTTAATATCTTGGAAGAATGAATATATAATGATTTTTTTTATGAATTACTAAACTAATATAATTTTTTTTGCATTTTATTAGGAACTTTATTTTATCAAATTATCACTGTATTATTAAATTTGTATATTTTTATTTACACTTGTATTTTTTTAAAAACATTTTACTTTTTTTTTCTTTTTTACTAAGAACTGTTTTTATAGGATGGGATCTCATAAAAACCAACTGGCTTCTGCTAAGCCTAATGCACATTATATTTCTTAAAAATTTACTCAATAATATGCAGCATAGAAATTACATTAAAATATTTGACATTAGGTATCTTATTTTTAATCATGATTAAAATATTAAATTACTCTATATTTAATACTAAAAAAAATATCTAATTTCTTATGGTTTATAATGCTTAAATTAACATTAGATTATTGATGCAAAATACAAAGTCTGAGGAACAAACAACTACAATATTTGAAAATACTATTAAAAAAATTTTAATGATTAGTACTTCAAAGCCATAAGAAAAAAATCTCAAAATGCAGATCATTGTAGAGACCAACATTACACAATTTATATTCATATTATTGTTTTTTATTTTGTTTTGAGTATACAATGCATCTTCTAAGTTTTTAATAATCTGTTTTATCATAAATAATTGAATATTTTGTTGCTGTCATCAGAAAAATCCATGGATTGATCATTTATAAATTTACATACTCCCATCTACTCTATGAAAACAAGAGTGGTTTTGTAGCCATAACTGCACAAATGAAACCAAGAGGATAAAACCCTTGCTAGAATAACATCTTATTCTAAATGAGGGATAATTATTACAGTCGCTTGAAAATGAGCATGCATTTCTCTTTACATTAGCAAGCAAGTATGTCTATTTATATTTACGATAACCTATGATTCACAGATACTTGTCCACTTCCATTCTGACCTTGAAGAGAGAAATATTAATGTATGGAACTAATCTTCTGGAAAAAAAAAACATGGATTAGTAATGCTATCTAAATAAAAATAATTTCATTCCAAAATCTATATGCACCCCACCCTTGTGTTGCTTTTGAACAGTTTCTACTGAAATTCAAGGATTAGGCATTGGGTTTTAAGAAGAATCTAACCCAAATGCACATATGTATCATCCTGAGGGGTTTGTGGAATGAAATTATATTGATAAAATTTCGCAGGTATCGTATTCAACTGGGTTATTGAACTATTTCGCAGGTATTGTATTCAACTGGGCAATTGAACTGTAATTAATTCTATAACATCTGTTTACTTCAGTATTTTAAAATGCATATTTCATGTAACTTACAAAGATGAGAAATTCTGATGCATTTAATATTGTCTTTTTTTGTATACAATTGTCTTGATAAATATTTCATATAGCTTTTACAACGTTTCAATTATGTTATTACATTTTTTCCTCCTTCAGCTTTATATTAAAGATGGATCACGAATTGAAGCTGCATTTAGGAAACATTTCCATCGAGCAGATGTGAACCAGACATCTGATAGTTATGAAATTATAGTCTGCCATGCAAACGTTATCCGTTATTTCATTTGTAGGTAAGTATATATTTTCATTTTGATATTTTGTATTGTACTTTTACAGTTTTGCATTTGAAGTGTAAAAAACTCTTCATATAGTCATCAATAAGTATCATTTTAGCTAATGATATAGATGATTGTATGCAAAATAATACATAAGAAATATGCTATCTTTAAGATTGCATGATCATTAGGGTCCTATTAAATCAATATAAGTAATGTGAAACTTCAATCATTGTTGGGCAATTTTGGTAATAGTTTAAGTAAAGGTAACAAAAGAAAAATTTTCAGAACAAAGTTTATTAAATCTTCATTAAAAAAAAATGGAATAATAAAACCGTATAATGTAAGAATACTATTAAATTTTGTAATAATGTTCATGTACATTGTTTTTATATCAGTTTTTTTTCCTCAGTATCTTAGAAAGTTAAAGTATTTTTTTTAAGTTTGTTTAATTTAATCACTTTATCAGAAAACTTTAATGAGATTTATTTGATTAATTCTAAGATAGTTTTGTTGCTGTAAAGTTTAATTTGTTTAAAACTGGATGAAAAATTGAATCATGCTGAATTTATCACTGAATATTTAAAATGTGTTTTTATTATCCATTAGGTATCTATTTTTAAAAATAAACAGAAGGGAGCAAATAAAGAATGCAGTTTGTATAATTTCTGATGTGGGTTATTCTTCTATTTCATGCATATCATGTCTTAAATTCTATGATTTCTGATTTATGAAATATTACAAATAAAAAAAAATTGCTAAAATTTGCTTTCCTGCCAGACTAAGTTTTGACAGAAAATGAAATGCTTATAATAACTTTTTTCAAAATATCTATTTTATACTTTTAAGCTTTAAACTCTTTTAACTACTATATGCATATATGTATATGCATCAAAAATCCATTAATCAACTACAGTATTTATATATATACAGTGGTGGCCAAAAGTGTGGACATTTTTTTGAATGTTTCATGTTTTTCAACTTTGCGTGCTTGTAGAATATATTAATTTTCACTTACATACAAATGTTTAGATATCAAATTGAAGGTAATTCAAAGTAAAATTTAATAACAAAAACAGTATTACAATATCTGTATTACAAAAAAAGTTACGCACATTTTAGTAGAACAAACAAACACAAATCGTTTTGAATAATGACGTATTTTGTAATAAAAGCGTACTAGCCAATCTCAAACACTGTTCTGAGGACCCATCAAATGTCTGTAACTATAATTTAGGTTATTTGGATGGTAAAAGAGTTATTTTTGTGGAAATATTTTGCAGAATGATGCATACTAGTACAATTAAATAGAGTATTGCTGTTTTTGAATATTTTAAGTCCTTTTTTTTAACTAAACAAATTTTAAACAAACAACACTGACAAGAAGAACTGATTGGACATCTACAAAAAGAAGCCGAATTGTCATATTGAGAGAAAATGGCCTCTCTTATGCTGAAATTGCAAGAAAAGTTGGTGGTTCAGTGACTTGTTCTGGTGTACGAAAGTTCTGTTTATGTTATTAAAAAACGAAATTAGTGGAAAATAAGGCCAAATCAGTCAGACAAAAATGCACAACTGCTACTGCCAATAGAAAAGTTAAACGGCTATGCCTTCAAGATATGAAAATTTCATCAGATGCCATTAGATGTGAAATAAATGCAGCGGGTATTGCAGTAAGTTCAAGAACCAAAAGAAGAAAGTTTTCAGGATTTGGATTACAAGCTAGAATTCCAAGGAAAAAACCATATTTAAATCAAAAGCAACTCGAAAAACGAATCAAGTAGGCAAAATAACACATTAAATGGTCAGAAAATCAATGGATACAAGTAATCTGGAGCGATGAGACTAAAATATTGCTCTTTGGTAGTGATGGTAGAAAATACGTGAGACGTAGAGTAGGTGAAGCGCTTCATCCTGATTGCATTGAAGCAACTATAAAAACAACAGCAAGTGCCATGATTTGGGCATGTATGTCTGCAGATGGTGTGGGCCGAATTCAAGTGATTGATGGCATCCTGAATAGCAAAAAATACATCGAAATTGTCCTGGAAAGCACAACAAAGCACCATTTATTTTTCAGCAGGATTCAGCTCCATGCCACACAGCAAAAGTATGCAAAGCATGGTTTCAAAATAAAGGCATAGATGTATACGATGACCAGGAAACAGCCCTGATCTCAATCCAATTGAAAATTTGTGGCGACATTTGAAAATTCTTGTACGAAAAAAACGTCCATCCAATAAAAGACAACTTATTGAATCTATAATTGATTCTTGGCATCATGTGATTATGAAAGATGAACTCCAAACACTCGTTCACTCGATGAAAAGACGCTGTGAAGCTGTCTTAAAAAATAAGGGTTATCCTACTAAGTATTGATTGTGTAAGTATCACTTTAAAAAAATGCAAATCTAAGATAGATCTTACTAAAATGAGAGTAACTTTTTTATAATACTGTTTTTGTTATTAAATTCTACATTAAATTACCTTCAATTTGATATATAAACATTTGTATTTAAGTGAAAATTAATATATTCGACAAGCACACAAAGTTGAAAAACGAAACTTTCAAAAAATGTCCACACTTTTGGCCACCACTGTATATATAAAATATGATAAGCATGTTGAATATCAAAGCATTGTGATAAAAATTCAATTCCATTAAAAAACTGTGACTCAATTTATTTTGAAGCTAATTTGAATGAAAATAAATTTACTATTCATTAGTAATATATATATATATAAATTTACTATAAATTAGTGGATATGAGCCATAAGCATTGCAGAGAAATACAGTGCTTAGATCACTATTGAAACATTTGTAATAAAAATAGGAAGTTTTCAATTCTCTCTTTCATTAGTGAAAGTAAACATAATGTATATAGCAGTTAACATAATGCATCTATGTAAGACTTTACAAAATACTATGCACCATAATTTTTTTATCACCTGTATAAAATAAGCTTAAAAGATTTCCATTTTTTTAGAATAGAAGAGAGGGATATGACTCTTAATTGAAAAAGGCACAGCATGCACTGAGTAGCAAACTGTTAGATTTTGTTGGCAGTTAAAAAAAATTTTAAAAATTACATCTGATGATAATGGATCTTTTTAAAAAAAGCATTGGTTAATAACTGAATAAAGTTTCTTTAGTTTAAGAATTTTGTCCTTTTTCATGTTCTATTATGAAAAATAAATTGAAACATAATTAATTTATTGTTTAGATTACTGCAGTTTCCACCTGAAGCATGGTTACGATTTCAGCTACATCACTGCAGCATGACTTGGGTTGTTATAGTTCCTTCTGGTCGTGTAGGTGTATATGCTATTGGTGATAGTGGGTTCTTGCCTGAAGAGCTCATGACAGGATAATTCATGGTGCATTAAATTAGTTATATATTAGTCCTTTTCCAATACTTTTGATACAGAGATATTAAATGACTTTACATTTTTGATAAAATAAAATATCTTATTTGAATTTCTAAAATGCAAATATATTTTAACAAATTATTTTGTTTTCAATGGAGTTTTATTTGGCATGTAAAATTTCACTAAATAATTATTTATTGAATCCTACTTTTATTAAAAATTTTCCTTTCGCTTACGGCACTTTTGCAACATGAGTATTAGTACTAATTAGTTTAGAATTTGATATGAAAACCTATTTATTGTGAAAAGTTCATTTTATTTCTAAGTTTGAGAATTCAATTTTCCATTTGTTTGTTAAAAGAATTTAATATGTTTTGCCAGGAAAACATTATGATGAAAGGTAATTAAATAAGATATGAGTATGATGTAATGTCTGGTGAACTTTCATAATTTAGATTTTTCTGTCTGTGTTACTAGCTTTATTCGCTTTTAAAGCAATTGGATATTCTTTATGATATTATTCAATATTTTCTATTTGTTTATTTAATATGTGTATTGATAAATAACTTTTTTTGTATTGTAAATATGTATAAAGGTATTTATCATATTTGTTTTCTAATTCCTATATTAATCTTTTCTGATCTGTATTAAGTTTTAGTTTCATTTGGATAGTTTATTAACCTTGCAACTCAATTGCAAAAAAGTCTTTTTTAATTGAAAGAAATTACAATAGTTTAATATTATTTAAAAAAATTTCAGAAATTAATTAATTTCCTGAACATGTAGTCTGTCAAATAGCTGTTTGTAATTCATCGGTTGTAAAATATTAAAGTTTAATTAAATAAAATAAAGTAGAATTTTATGCTATCAGGAAGATAAAAACAAGTACAAGCATTTTATTTATTTATTTATTTAATTCCTGTTCTCAAGTTTCATTTTTAAATTGAAGTATGTATGTTGGAACAATACATAATGTTTCCATTTTTTTTAACGTCTTGAGAATAGTATGTAATATTCATACAGGATTGGTTTGAGCAATTATTTTTTGTTGTTGTTGTTGATATATATTTAAATATTGAACATAATATGTCAAGTGTAGCAGAAAACAGAGAACATTAATTATGAAAGTACGCCTGCATATAAACTCTTTAATGTAAGCATTGTTGTTTTGAAATGTAAATTATTAATGAAATAAGCAAAAGAAATTGTTGAGCTTCATATGGTTGTTATTTTATATATATGTTTATAAATTTTTTTCTGTTCAATTTTTTAAAAAAATCTATGAAGTAAAAAATTTTTTTGGGGGGGGTGGGGGATTATCTAGTTATTTTTAATGTTTTACTAAGTAAATCAACATTATATTTTTTTATTGAAAATTGGTTTTTATACTTTTAAAACATCAGGATGTTTAAATCATTAAAATATTTTCCCAGTTTTGAATTAATCAAAATTTTATTTATATTTGCTACTGTGGAATATTTTTGAATATTAAAAAGTCAACCATAAAAAATGAATCATGCATTTACCAAATATTTAAAAAATCTTGTTTGAAATCATTAGGTTTTTGAAAACTGTGCTTTTTATGTTATAGTTTGTTAAAACCTAAATGGAGATTTTATTGCAAAAATGTGTAGATATTGATTTTTTTTTAAAATTCATTTGTATTACTTTTGTAAAACATTAACATAATAGGTCATCATTTCCGTTCCCTTTTGTTCTATTTACACGGGAACTTTGTGGTTACGATTTATACAGATTAAACCTATAGATTCAGTAACCCTCTAATTTTCTGAATTATTTCACTTTTTAGTATGTTAAAAATATTGTATCTGCTGTGCATGGAAGATTAGATTGTCCTAATTTGGCAAAGTTGAGCATTTCCGCAGCTCATGTGTGTATGGTTACATTCATAGAAGCATGCCACATACGTTATATAATCAAGAATTCTTTGTTTTTCAAATGTGACTGATAATGAACACATTGAAGGACCATGCAATTATGTGCTGTATTTTATAAGATGTCATAAATCATATGAAAATATTTTTTTTTTTATCATCCTTTTGGTTTTTAAGCAAATATATCTGTTAAATGCAATCTAAAGCTTTTGTTTCTACTTTTTTGACTATGGACTTCTTTATGTAAATAAAAGATAAGTTTTCATGAGATGTCAAACAGTAAAGGTTTAAAAAATGTGTAACTTTAATTTTATTGTTAATATTGTTATGTTATAAATAATATTTTATTTATTTCAAAAGTGCTGATTGCATTAAAAATAATAAAAAATCACTACTACATTGTTCTCCCTCCAGCGATATTTATTTCATTTCTGACATTCTTCAATATATTTTGCATAATTCATATATGTAATAGTAATTTTTTAAATTTTTAGTTTATTAATTGCATGTTTATGAAATATACTGATTATTTATAAATATTTATGATGATTATTTTTTAAAGTGTTATTTATAAAGAAAATTTTGTGGGTGCTTATAATTTAATATTTTTAAATTAATAATTTTAAATTAAAAAGTTTTATAAAATATATTTTGTATTCTTTTATGCATTAATTATATTATACAGTTAAAAACCATCCTTGGATCAACTATACAAAATTAAAAATTGTCTTAAGAAAAATACTAGGCGATTTGCAAAATAACACATCTTTGAAAGTTTGATTATTTTTTTAAAAAGGAACAAGTTTAAGAAAAAAATAAAAAGATTACAATTTTAGCTTATTTTAGATTGTGGGGTGATTGAAATGATAATAGATTATTGTTTGGTTAAATTTTATAGATATCAGAATTATTGCTTATTGAGCCAACTGTGGAATAACTGAACTATGGATTGTGGCTTCAATAATCTAATGGATTCTCCAAATGATTTATTGCATTTCAGTTGTTTTTGTAAATTATCAAACATATATATATTGATATTTTATGTCTGCTATAATCAAGTTAGTTTGTATTAATTATAGATGAAGATTATCTTATTTAATTTTCTGAAAGACAACCTGTTTAGCATCAGTTTTTATTCTAAATAATTCCGGTATAATGTAAATTTGTATTACATCTATCTTCTTAATTTCGTGGCAGTATAACTTTACTTTTTTATTCATCTTGTAAATTACAATTATATTAAACAGAATCCTTCTTTAATTTTCATCAATGGAAAAAAAATCATGCAATCAGATAGCTAATAAACATTGAAAACAGTTTGAACTTCATATCAACAATGTAATCCAATATTAGACATTAGGCATAAAAACATTGCAAAATTCAGGAAAAACTTGCACAATTATTAAATTAATATCATTAAAATGACAATTTTTTTAATTTTGATATTGTTTAATGTTTACTTTATGCAATTATATTTTTAGAAGTTATGAAAATATGTAGAAATTCAGCTTAATTTTTAATTAAAATTTTTAAAAAACCATTTGAGATACATATTTCTTCCTTCTAATGTATATATATGTACTGAATTTGGTAGTTGCAGGTCAAATGATCTGGCTTGTAGGCAGCACACAAACACACACTCACATTCATGTTTATTATTAGTTAATGAAGACATATATAGCTATTATCTTTGCAGCTGACATATTTGCAAACACATAAGATTATTTTGCTCATGAACAGGAATTAATATTACCATATAATTTTGTACTGCAACAATAGAAACTATATTTTTTGGAAATTTTATATGTGTAGAAGAGTAATTGAGTGATTCAAATTAATACAAATAATCTGATTATTTAACAATAGGCTTATTTATCGAAACATGCAACTTGTTCTAGATAGATTTATGATTTTTCAGGCATATTGCAATTAACTCACACACTAATAGATTAATTAAAAAACATTTAATTGCTAATATCTTGGTTCCAAATAAACTTATTACAGAACAGCATTGCTAATCATAAAGAAACAGCTGGTGACAACTGTTAAACTAGCTGCTTTTAGCGACCAACTCATTCACTGGAAATATCGACTTTCTTGGCTTTTACACCATTAATATGGAATGCATTTGTTTCAAATTTCACATTTTTCTTTGATAAGAATAAAAAAATATAAATAGTTTACTACAAATACTGCTCGTAAAATTTTTTTAAAATGTATATATTATGAAATCAAAGCTTTGTTTTAAATATTTAAAGAAATCAATTTTTGTTAATTTTAGCACTGATTAAAACATGATTAAATGATTTGATGAAATAATTAAATTCATTGAAATTACATCATAACAATTAGGATTATCTGCCAAATTAAACTTATTAAAATCAGAAAAAATGTTTGATATAAAATTGCCATAATTTAATAATTACTTTTTTTGAGTTAGTGTTAAGATAATTTGAGACTATGAAAAACACCCAAAAATTTACTTAGCTTTTAATCAGTCTATCTTTTGACAATGACTTTCTTGTAGAGCACTTATGTTAAATTTGCTCAAAATCCGACAAAAACTATCGATTTGTATCAAAAGAGGTACAAATAATCATCTTATATAGAGAGAGATGGATAGGCAGATTACTTTAGTTTTTTTTTTCGTGAATAATAATTAAACGATTGTTTGATAATAATTATTTGAGCATAGATTATTTAAAGAATAATCAATTATTTGGTGACAAATGTATTGTGAAAAGAAAAATTAAGATGCAGTTTTTCTTCATATCTAAGCAACTAATTCAATAGTTTACTGACTATTAACAACTCTACAGTCTTAAAACTTACAGTTACGACTTAAATTCATTACAATAAATTGAAAAAATATCACTTTGATCAGAAAGTTCTAACTATTTTTTCAATATAATTAAGCTGGAATGTTGCGATACGATGTTTTTTAGTAAGCTACATTTTTCAATAAACCTAGAGAAGAATTTTGCGAAGTTTTCACATCATACTATTATTATATAGCTATATATTTCTATTTTTGGTGGTCACAATCCATCGATTCCCATGCTGCGATTTTAAAGCATAAATGTTATTAAAGATTTTTTTTTTATTTTATGATTAATCATCTTATGTTCTGAAATCCAACATGGCATTTTAAGACATGAGTTGTACTAAAAATTAACTATGTAATCAGTTGAACAATTAGAATCCGTTACCCTGCTTGAAATTGAATAAAATCATAGTCATCGAATTAATGAGCATTCTAGAGAATCTCAATAATTGATATATTATAAGCCAGATATATCCTAAAATATTTGAAATCACAACTTAATGTTTGGCCAAAACATTGTATGATAATTTTCCCTCAAAAATATTTAGCATTCTTGATTTTAAAATTATGTTCAATAATTGCAGTTAGAATTATTGGAGTATTGATGATAAGACTGTGCATTTTTTTACGGCACTTTTAAACAAAGCAGAAATAAACTAATTCTATAAAAGAAACGCATTGTAAGTTCAGATTTGAAATATATATATATATATATTTACTTCTCAAGTAATCTCCGTTTCCAACTTTTTACGAAAACCAAATTGCTTATTCTTCGATCTTATGCACAATTGTTTGGTCCTTTTAATTACATGAACAACTGTATTTCAAATAGAATTCGTTAAGTTGACTATAAGTACATTTTTACTTTTTATTAAAAATGATGCTGCAGAAAATGAACAGCATAGTCATTTATTGTTGCACAAACAATCGTCATCGGGGCTAGAGTAAAGCACAGATGCTTAATACAGGCTTCACCAACTGCTATTGTGCTAATCCAATGAAATGAAATTGAATGCGATAATCTAGTAACATTTCGGGTTGGTAAGAAAACATATTTGGATTTCGTCAGCATAGGAATCTTCTCAAGCATATTTTCAGTGGTAATATTTGACCCTAAAAAAATTTCAGTAATTCACATTCCTGATATTGTGTATTTTTTCACAATTCATCAAAATCAGTATGGCTGTGTAAGAACAGTCTCTTAAAAAGGATATGAAAATATATCAACCCAAATATTCATTGTTAACATTGGAATCGAAGTCGCAAATGCAGGCACATTCTGTCAGTTAATTGTATTACTAACATATATACAATTATAATTTAAGCTATAGTTCTGAAAGGAATAATTCCAGAAAAACAAACAAAAAAGTATGAACTACACTGTGACGTCGAAAGCCAGATAAAAGGCTTCTGATAGTCTCGGTTTTGGCTTCAGAACCTTTTCCATTGAGAATTTGTAAAATGCAATGAGACCCAGATTTTGTTGTCGTTATCCATGACTGATTTAACCCTTTGCACTCGGATGGTGCCTTTCATCCGCCATTCAAGACGGTTAATCATTTTGACGTTTTATTTATTTACTTTTCAATTTTGATTGTTAAAAACGTCTACAGAATGGTAAAAAGATGTAGATTAATTTTTCGAAGAAATTCGCCTTTATGTATATTTATTTTTCAGAGCAATAAGCAAATCTTTGTATTAGGTGAATAATTATGCATCAAATAATTTTTCAAAGTGCAAAGGGTTAAAATTATGAGGTCTACAAACAATAGACATGGTATGATATAGAAATGAATGTTAATCTATCAAATCAATCAATCAACCACATTGTGATGTCATATACGAATGTGCGCGCACTTCTCACCTTGCTTATCATCACCTATTTAATGATCGATATCGGAAAATATAAGTTACTGCGGAAGTTTCTTCTAATTTTCACCTGATTAAATACTTTACAACGCTATTATGAATGACTATATGAGATTGGTGGCACATGCAGCCGCCAAGTTCTCAGGCAATCCTGCTGTTTTGTCTCCTTTACTCGACAGTTATTGTGGATGGGAAAACAAGAAGAGCCGCTTCTGTAGTGAGCCAACCAAAGCCGATAATAGCGTCATCCTGAATGTAAGTGGCCTTGTTGTCGAGGAGGTTAAGGTCGAGTACGACGGTCGCCTGAAAATCCACATGCAACATGACAGCAAAATTTTGGGAGAGGATAATTTCAAATGGAGCCGAGATTGCACTTATGAATACAACGTCGATGATCCACTTGTTCCCCTTCTGGCAGGCTACTGGACCGACGATGAATTTTTGATAATTCAGGCGAGAAACAAGGAATCTCCATTTGCTGCGGAATCGAATGTAGAAAATCTTCAGAACTTTAAATTGATTCCAATAGATCTCATCAATATTCTGGAACCGGCATTGAATGTTCCTTTCCTGAAACAAATTATGAAATCGGTTAAGAAGAAATCGAGCGATGTCTATTCCTATGTTTGTTCCTCGACCGAAGTATCGGAAGCAAACGATGTTCTTTCTTTGTTGACATGCGTTCCGCTGACGGAAGATAAAAAGACGGAGTTTGATTTCGAAAAGCTGCAAACGGATCCTGAAACGATAGCTGAACATTCATCCCAGGAAGAATCCGATAAAGGAACCGATCAAGATAAACAGTCAAAAAAGAAGCTACCTAAATCGAGATCTTAAACCTTTTGAAATGTGCTTAAAAAGCAAACGTGCCTTCCGATTTAACTTGTCTGTGTCTTATAATATTTCTGTGTACCTGGGAATCTTTAGATGCTGTTGCAACTTTACTGGGATCATTAAATTTTCTGTTTCAATGTAAATTTTTCTTAATGCTTGTTGGCAAGAAATGGCAAATTTAATTTTACTTCAGCTTAATATCGATCTTTAAAGACTTAATCACTTCAATTTATTTCGCTATTCTTGAAGATTTATAAAACATCGTTCAAGAGTCGTATAGTCTGAACAGCACCTCTAATGCACGGATTAAGCATAATAGGGTTGCATATGCCGATTTTATCAAGCTGCATTTAATTTTTACTGTAATTATCGTTCCAAAGCCTTTGCAAATACTTATTTTACTATATAGGGCAACTCAAGATGATATTGAGGATAAATGTTCATTATATTACTTCGGCCTATCAAGCTTCTGAATTGCCAGGCGGACTATTCGGAACAATGATTAATAGATGTCATAGTTTTGAGATTATACGATGTTTTACAAATTGTGAAGAATACCAAAGTATCTGAATATAGTTTAATTACAGAAAAGAAATTCTGTGTCAAAAACGGAACAATTCACGTATCTGTCTATAATCACGAAATTTGTAGAAGTACAGGTGTACGAATTGCAGGTGTACTTGCGAAGTTACAGCCGGTCGTATCGACTGTCATTCGTGCCTTCTTACTTCGATCAATTTGGCCTCATTGGAAGAAATAAAATGTAAATGATACTTCAATAGCGTTCTTTCTGGCTTCAAAAATCTATAGCTTTCAATAGATCTTTTGTAACCTTCCGGGTGTTATATTGGTGGCTTTATCATGGCATTGAAATTTCAAATCGAATAATAAATGTAATGCATTAAAACGTCTGTTTTTTTTTAATACGAGCAAAACTTCTCATAGTTGCTGCCATGCATTTGATTATTAAAACGGTTAACTATTTTGAAACAAATCTTGCATTTCGTTGCATAGATTACGAATCTGGGTAGAACTGATTACAGCTAGCTTCTTGGTTCCTTTCTGTAATCTGACAAACTTTCCCTTTATATAAGATGTACGTAAAACTAATTAGTAATTTATTTGAACTAAACATTTCTTTTCCGGTTATTACCACTCTATTTGTCTCAAAGCTTTTATTGTGCATCTTTGAAGCCGAATGTTTGTTTAAATTGGGAGTATGCTCACTGTAACTCTTTCGTACGCTTCTGCTTACTATGCCAATTCTTGTGTGTGTGT
>JAPMOR010037143.1:1332852-1358837 GCA_026543865.1 Argiope aurantia | reverse complement strand
CTAGTGTCAAATATTGAACGATATATTTTGCTGAGTCCACTCAATAATATCATTCGACTAACTCGTAACATTTTATTGCGTTTTTGTCATCAAAAACAATATTTCCAAAATTGGTTTCCTATTCTGGGTGATGCAAAACACAGAAATTAATGAAGGTAATTGGCAAATTTCCAACTTGGTGCCTGTTTAGGATCGCTACGTTGAATGGAGGGTCACAATTAAGAAACTTTTTCTTACTCGTGAAAAAATTTTGTGGGAAAAAATGTATGAATAATTAAATTACAATGACATTTTAACGAGTACAATTGGTTAATTTCTTGTGTCTCATTGTGTTTTCACATCGTTAGAATATTTATAATATCTATTTCAGTAATATTGCATACAAACATAGATGCTGGGCAGTTTGGAAGATTGGTCAAAAATAAACTATCATGTTAAAAATGTGCTGAAATATGAAAGTAAATTGATTATCTTTAAATGAGGAACCTTATAGTATGCACTGCCTTGGACTGCAGAATAACTAAATCCGCCTCTGATCAAGGCACAAAAATCGAATTTTTCTTAATATTAAACTTTGAATACTCCCAACACTTTGGATATTATTATTGTAATCGAACCTGTAACAATAAATAAATAAAAATAAGTCTGTTAAAACTGAACGCAGGAAACGCTTTCTCACATGTTTAATCTGATTTTTTTTTTTTTTTTCACACCATGAGAATTTTTATAGGCTGAGTTTGCTATCTTTAAACTGTTATGTAACATTCGTGGTAAAAATAATCGTTCAAAACTGTCTACAGGGCAGATCACTGGGCTTAAGATATTTGGCATGTACTTATTGCTTGGGCAACAGTGCTTTTAAAAAAATAGAGACTTAAAATTTTAGACTTTGATTTAAAAAAAATTATTCAATTTATTAGCGTTTGTTTTCAATAGCTTCAGAGATATTTCATGGAAGTCGTTTTCACGCCACTTTAAAACTAAAAAATATAAGTTTTTCAGCAATGCGAATTTTCTTCCAATATAATACTGGCAGTAATTTTAATAAATTAAAAAAAATATTTTAAGCATTAATTAAGATTCACGAGTATTGTGATGATATTAAACGCATCATTTTATTTAGTAATACGTACTATAGAAAAAGTATAATAATCATCAAAAAAAAAATTCGAATTCGATATTTTGACGAATCTCCACTTTTTAGACCTCCCTCAGTTCGAAAAACTCCTTTTTGGAAAATTTCCTTCCATCTGTCTGTGACAAAGATAACTCAAAAATGCTTTGTTCTAAATGGATAAAATTTGTAGATTTCTATTAAATTTTGAGCAAAACCCACCCAGTAGAAGTCTGTCTGTCCAGCTGCTCGAATATAATTTCATACAATAATTACAAAACAAAGAGCTAGATGGATAAAATTCGATCCACAGAATTAACATCTTTAATCTAGATCCTTTCAAATTTTGAACCAAATATAACAAGGGATTGACCGTCTGTCTCTCTGTCTACTTTCAAAAGCATGGAAACATGACTCGCAACGCAATGACTTACATATATTAACCCTTTTCACTCGGAAAAGTAATTCGATGCATAACTATCCACTTAATACATGAACTTGTCCATTGCTCAGACGAATACATACATACAATTGTTTTAAGTTGAGTTCCCCTGAAAAATGAATCTACATCTTTTTACCATTCTGTAGAAATTTCTAGCAATTAAAATTAAATAAATAACATGTCAGAATGTTTCACCGTCTTGAATGGAGGCTGAGAGAAGATATTCGACTGCAAAGAGTTAAATATGGTATGGGATTTTGTGATTACAAGGGCAGTTTTGTATCAAATTTTTGTTTCAATCGGTTTGGAAAAACGCATCTAATCCCAATTTTTGGATACTATTAACCGCCAAATAACTCGCCAAGGATTGCACGATAGATTCAGCAAAAATATTAAATTCTAGCCAAAGATAAATATTTCGTAAATATTGCACGCCAATACTTATTCAAGGCGTTGTCTAGAATATCACTTTTATTAAGAGTAAGCGAGAAAGTTTTGGAGAGACCCCTCTAGCTGGTTTATATGTAAATCATAATATGGATATTGTCGCGATTTCAACAAATATTAATATTATTAGCACGAAGCCTAACTTAAAATATATATCTTTAAGCTAAATTAATTTTAAGAAATTTAAAATATTTATGAAACAACTCAACTTAGCATTGAAATAATTTTTGTAACGGAAAAGATTTTATAGTTTATGTATCTGGCAAAAGTTTAATGGAAAATAAAGAAGTTTGAAATGTCAAGAATTTGTGGTTGTGGATTATTTTAACTAAACTGTTTCATTTTAAATGAACAAAACATTTTGGTGACCCGGACGTAATTCGGAAACAGGTTAGTAGTGGTTATTTAAGAAAAAATAATAAATTAAACTTGACATGTCTATGGATAATACATCGCGAAAACGAAAGTCGATTCGCGCTTCGTTTACGAAGACTGTAAATAGTTTAACGGCAAGAGTTCGAAAAAGAAGTGCCAGATAGCGGTTTCCTAAAAACGAAATACTTAACTTTAGATCGTATTTATAGTGATCTTAAAGACTGTGATGATATAATATTGAACAATATCGGAACAAATGAAGAGTTTAAAGAAGAATATAGAGAAAAAAATGGATTTAGTTAAGATAAAAAATGAAAACTTTTGGAATAAGCTGTATGCCGATAAAACAGCTGAATCGGGTATTTCGTCATCAAAGGAAAAACGAAAAATGCGCCTGCCCAAAATTGAATTGATACATTTCGGTGGCGATTTGAAGGACTATTTAGGATTTTGGAGCCAATTTCAACGGATTCATACTGATGAGGATTTGGCGCCGGAAGATAAATTTCAATATTTATTGCAGTGTATGGTACCCGGAAGTCGAGCTCAAGAAGTTATAGAAAGTTTCCCTCCAACATCTGAAAACTATGGAAAAGCAATTGCAGCTTTAAAGAACAGATTTGGGAAAGAAGAACTTCTCATAGAATTTTATGTCCGCGAATTATTGAGTCTTGTCATACAGAACACAACGGAGAAAAGGGGTAAGTCAAATATATCTTATTTGTATGATAAATTAGAATCTCATTTGAGATCGTTGGAGTCAATAGGACTTAAAAGTGAAAAATATGAAGCAATTTTATTTCCTGTTGTTGAATCATGTGTCCCTGAGGAATTAATGAGAGTTTGGCTTCGAAATTCAACACAGCCATTAGTTAAACAGGAATTGACAGATGACTATGGTAATAAACTTAAAAATTTGCTTTCTTTCTTGAAATGTGAAGTAGAAGGCGAAGAACGCTTGCAGCTTGCCAGAAATGGAATGAAATATGAATCCAACAGCTGTCATTTAAAAAGTAAGAAGAAACAAAATTTAGATGAGGCAGTTCCCACTGAAAGCAGTTTATTTTCTGGCGATGTGGCCAAAAGACAGTGTCATTGTGTGTTCTGTGACAAACCCCATGAAAGTAAAGATTGCTTCTTAGCACAAAATTGGTCTTTAGACAAGAAAAAGGAAGCGATAAGTAACAAGAAATTGTGTTATATTTGTTTTAAGGATAATCACAGAGCAAGAGACTGCAAATCAAAAATCAAGTGTATGATTTGTTCTAAACGACATCATACAATCATGTGTTTTGAATTACCTGTAAATAAAAGAGAGATGTCCACAAATGAGACAAATAACTCTAGCAACACATTAATTGCTGGAGAATGTTCTGAAGCTGTATTACTGCAGACTATATTTGTAAATATTGAAGCTAACGGAAAACATAAGTGTGTTCGAACATTGATTGACAGTGGTTCTCAGAATTCACACATATTGAAAAAGACTGCCAAAGAACTAGGACTTGTTCCTATAAGCAAGAGAAGTTTAGCCCATTCTTTGTTTGGTGGTGTTAAAACCCAGGTAAATGACCATAGTCTGTATGAAATTAAGCTTAAGTCACCCAATAATAAATATTCTCTTGATATACAGGTTTTGGATCAGTTATCTATTTGTGGAAAAATCCCTAGACTCAGAAAGAGATTCTGGAATAAAGAATTAAAAGAAAAGAAAATCTGGATATCTGATTACGGAGAAGGTACTCCTGAAATAGAACTGTTGATTGGAGCGGACTTTTGTGGACACATTTTCACTGGACTCATACACAAGCTAGAATGTGGATTAATTGCATATGAAACTTATTTAGGTTGGGTTTTAATGGGAAGAGCATCAATTAACATAAACATCCCGTCACCGTCAAGCGCAGCTGAAGGTATCATTATGCTCACACATAGTGAGAAAATAGAGCACTTCTGGGATTTAGAAGTTTTGGGGATCAAGGAGCCTACTGGAAAATATCCAGAGAAGAAGAAGTAGTAAAATTCTTTAATGATACTTTATCCACTGATCTTGATGGTCGCTATATGGTGAGATTACCCTGGACTGACAATTCTTGTCTTCCTGATAATAGTAACTTGGCAGAAAGAAGACTACTAGCAACAACGTCAAAATTGATTTCGTCAAGAAGATATTCCGACTGCAATTCAGTTCTCAAAAGTTGGGAAGATGAGAAGATAATTGAAGAAGTTTTGGAAGATGACAGAGAAAGAAGGTGACATTATTTTCCTCATCGTGGAGTTTTTAAAGAGGGTTCGACAGCGCCACTCAGACCAGTATTCGATGCTTCAAGTAAAGAAAAGAACGAATTTTCTCTCAATGACTGCCTAGAAAAGAGTTTGAATGGTTTAGACACAATTCCTTCAATATTGATGAGATTTAGAGAAAAGAAAATTGGAGTAATTTCTGACATCAAGAAGGCATTCTTACAGATATCCATTCATCCAGAAGACAGGGATTTCTTAAGGTTTTTCTGGTGGAAGGATTATGAAAAAAGAAAAATGAAGATTTATCGTCACAGAAGACTTGTTTTTGGACTGAGCTGCAGCCCATTCCTGCTCGGAGCTGTGATCAACAACCTTTTAGAAAATTGTCCTCAAGAATATCGTGCGATTGCAGAAATTTTGAAAAAATGCTTCTACGTGGACAATTGTGTAACGTCTGTTGATACACAAGAAGAACTATCAGAGTTTGTAAACAAAGCTACAGAATTTAGGAAGTTATGAAGCTTTGAACTTAGAGGATGGGAAAATACTTCAAAGGATGCTGATTCAGTGCCATCTCCTGTTCTAGGACTTTTATGGGATCGAAAGGAAGATCTACTCTTTTGTGACACGAGTCATGTAGACACTGTATGTGAGCCTATGTCCAGAAGGAATGTGTTATCTTGCATTCAAAAGGTTTTTGATCCTATTGGATTCACATGCCCAGTAACTATTGTTCCTAAAATATTACTGCAAGAAACATGGAGAAAAAAGTTAGGCTGGGATGAACGACCACCTGGGATGAACGAAAAATTTAAGCAGTGGTTAAAAGACTTGACTCATCTAAACAGTATAAAGATTACAAGATGTGTAATTTCCTTAGAATTCAAGGGATATTACAGTATGTATACCTTTTGTGAAGCCAGTTCATCAAGTATGCATGTGCGATTTATTTGAGAACAGAAAGTAAAAATGGCGTAAGCGTCCAATTGCTGCAGGCTAAATCTAGAGTTGCTCCATTACGGAAAATAACGATTCCTCGATTAGAATTGCTCGCTTGCTGCATCGGTGCCCGTCTCGCTCATTCAATGCAAGAGGCAATGACGTTGGAAGATGTGCCAAGATTCTTTTGGACAGATTCAACAACTGTTCTCTATTGGATCAAGAACAAAGAAAATTGGGGAACATTTGTCAACAATAGAGTAAAAGAGATAAACCAACTGTCAACAGCAGAAGTGTGGAAGCATGTTCCTGGAAAATGTAATCCCGCGGATCTTCCTTCAAGAGGCTGCACCTTGGAGACACTTTTGAATTCAAGATGGTGGGAGGGACCGCAGTGGCTTAAACTTCCTGAAGAAGATTGGCCTAATTCCGAAATACAAATTAACGAAGAAGAAGTTTCAAAGGAGAAAAAGAAGAGAGGGCATCAGTCAATATTTCCTCCAGTGAAGCAGTTTGGTATTTGAATCGATTCTCAAAATATTCAAGAATCCTGAGATTAGTAGCATGGATTCTGCGATTTGGCTACAATAGTAGAAATCACAACAGCAAGCGAGGGGAGTTATCTGTGGTTGAAATTCAAATTGCAGAGAAGAAGCTTTTAAGACTTGTGCAGGAGGAAAGTTTTGATGACAAAGTTACTCAAAATAAATTGAAAAGTCTGAATGTTTTTATTGACAACGAAGGTTTAATGAGATTGAAGACGAAAATAGTGAGAAGGAAAAATGAGGACAATTTCAGATGCCCATTAGTGTTACCATCCAATCATCTGCTTGTGGAAAGACTGATCTTCAAAAGTCATACAAATTCCTGCCACAGTGGAACACAAGTTGTTCTATCAAATCTACGACAACAATTTTGGATTTTACGAGGCAGAAAGACTGTTCAAAGTGTCATTAATCAATGTATTCGCTGTAAAATATACACTTCAAAGGAAATTAAAACTGTACCTGCTCAGCTATCTGAGGACAGAGTTAGAGATGCGCTAGTTTTTGAAGTTACAGGTGTGGATTTAGCAGGTCCACTTTATCTGAAGAATGGAGACAAAGCATGGATAGTACTGTTTACCTGTGCTGTTTACCGTGCCATACATTTAGAACTCATACAAAGCCTTTCGACTGATGGATTCTTGTTAGGGTTAAGAAGATTCATAGCAAGATGAGGTCGCCCAAGAAAAATGTATAGTGACAATGGGACTAATTTCAAAGGAGCTGATAACTTAATAGCTTCCCTTGACTGGAAAAAGATTACTCAAGAGACCTTAATTTTAAGAATTCAATGGAGTTTCAACCCACCCACTGCTTCTTGGTGGGGTGGATTTTGGGAACGTATGGTCCAAATGGTGAAGAAAATCTTAAGGAGAATTTTGGGAAGAGCGTCCATAAATTTCGAAGAATTAAATACAATTCTTTGTGATGCGGAAGCAGTTATTAATTCGAGACCCCTCAACTATTTATCAGAAGATTCAGATGACTTAATTCCTCTCACACCAGCCATGTTTATTCAAGATATTCAAACGGTGGGAGTCCCAGATCTGGATAACATTAATAACATCAATCTCTCCAAGAGAGTTAGGTACCAGCAAAGATTGAGGAAAGATATAAGGAAAAGATTTAGAGATGAATACTTAAGTCTTCTCGTTCACCGACAGATTAACGAAGCTGGTTCGAAATAAGTGGAGGTGGGAAATGTTGTCCTGGTTGGTACGACAACAAGAAGAGACTATATTGGCAGATGGGACTAGTAACAGAAGTCTTTCTAGGAAAGGACAATTCTGTTAGGGTTGTAAAAGTAAAAACTACTAAGGGAGAATTGATACGTCCTGTTAAACAATTGTATTCTCTAGAACTTAACAGTGATAGCAAAATTTATAATAGTGAACTGTTTAAAAATATAAAAGATAATCACTCAAAAATTAGTAATTGTAATAACCATAAAGATAATGCAAATTTAGGAAAATCCAAGGAAAAAACCTGCACTGAAATAGTCAAAACTAAATGTGGTAGAAATATTATAAAACCTAAACGTTATAATGATTAATGTTAAACTTTTCATTATTAACTCAAATTAATATGATAAAATTGTTTTGATTTTGTTATATTTATGTAAAATCAAAAGGTGGGAGTGTCGCGATTTCAACAAATATTAATATTATTAGCACGAAGCCTAACTTAAAATATATATCTTTAAGCTAAATTAATTTTAAGAAGTTTAAAATATTTATGAAACAACTCAACTTAGCATTGAAATAATTTTTGTAACGGAAAATATTTTATAGTTTATGTATCTGGCAATAGTTTAATGGAAAATAAACTAGTTTGAAATGTCAAGAATTTGTGGTTGTGAATTATTTTAACTAAACTGTTTCATTTTAAATGAACAAAACAAATATATTTTAAAGAATAAAATATAGATGGCTCAAATCTAAAACATCACCGTGCTATGATGTTTAGATCAATTAGGAGCTTGTTAATGCTTTCATTTGATAGATGCCTTGTTAAACAATTGGAACTGTCATGATTTAGAAACCGATTCTATCAGTGATTCTTTTATTATTAGTAAGTTTAGATATTGTTTTCGCTAGATATAATTTTGATTAATAGTAAAAGTAATTTTTTCTTATTTCTGTTTAGTAATTTTCTGTTAGTAATTTTCACATATGTGAATGTATACAGAGAAAAGTATTATAATCCTTGAAAAATTCGAATTTGAAATTTTGACAAATATCCACATTTTAGACTTTCCTGCATCCAAAAGATACATTTTTGAGAATTATGTGTCTTTCGTGAACACGATATCTAAAAAAATGTTTAGGATGAAATTTGGTACTTAGTCTCTATTCCAATTTCTTAGATTTCTATCAAATTTCAGACGAAATTCATCAGGAGGAAGTATATCTCTCCGGCTGCGCGAATGGAGAGGGTGGTTAAAATTAAACTTCCTCTATAAACTGCATCCTACAACGCAAACGGATGAAAGGATTGCAATGAAATTTGCGATCACAAGATGCGCTCACAGAATATCGAAAAAATTTTTTAGTTCCAAAATGTCCACCAGAGAGCGCTTTTTCTGGAAAAACATTAATTTTAACACAATAAATGACCGAAATACAAACAAGAAACAATATTAACACTTATTGAGTAGTTTTTGATCACCTTGTTATCGAACCATATTGAATAAAGGTAAGGAAAAATAACAGTACCCTGTTTGTGAAACAGTTCAGTTTTCAGAAACAAGAACAAATTAGGACGAAATTGTACAACAGGAGCAGTTATTAAATCATGTCCAGGATGATGTAGGGAAAAGTGCTTCATGTGACCATCCTTATCCAGCTGCAAAATTTCAAGCCAATGGTCAAGTCAAGTACATTTTTTTTTTCAAACAGCTATTAATTATATTTTTTCCTTATCATTACTTAATGTGGTTCAATGACAAAGAGATCAGAAACTAATCAATAAATATTAATATTGTTTCTTTCCATTTTTGTCGTTTGTTGGCGCCAGTAAGTCAGCAGAACGCTCCGCCTACTAATTTTGTAGCGCCACCAAGTGGTGAAATCATATAATCTTTTGAGTGTATGTGTAAAAAAGAGAGAGACGGTGTGTTGAGAATAAAGGAATGGAGATACAGTCCAAGAGTTTGTGTTTCATTTATATGTGATTGAGTTTTCTAAAAACTGAGCTATCGAGGGCCAAACATGGTCCAGTACGCCGGAGACGACTATGCATCTATTGTATAGTGATTCATTATTTGAAATGTGTGATTTATTAGTGGAGATATCGTCGATAATGACGAACTTGGTGCGAAAATACCAAGAATGAGAATTCTCTTGTGGATAACTGGTCTCGAGTGACAGCAGTCCCAGCAAAGAGGTATGGCCAGTATTATCCTTTGAGTTATTAACTAATTAATTTCCCGAGATGAAATTAATTTTGTTTTTGATGAGTTATAATTAATTTCCCACGAGGAAGTTAATTTTGTTTTTGATGAGTTATAATTAATTTCCCGCGAGGAAGTTAATTTTGTTTTTGTTGAGTTATAATTAATTTCCCGAGATGAAGTTAATTTTGTTTTGATGGGTTAATTAATTTTCCGAGACGAAGTTAATTTTGTTTTAATGAGATGAGAATAAAATTGTGATAATATTATTCTCTTGAACTATTTTGAATTATATATTTAAAATGGCGGGTTTAGCAAAATTAAAGAAAAATGAATTAAAACTCGTTGCCGAGGAGATGGGTTTGGTTGTTGCGGAAGGCATGAAAAAGAGTGAAATAAAGCGTTTAATTGAGGAGAATGATGTGTTCAAAAATGACAACGAAGTTGTAAAAGATGCTGTGGATCGAGTAACAGGGAATAGAAACCAAAAATCCGATCAGGAGAGTGAAATAGAACTAGAGCGTATTAGATTAAAGAGAACTAAAATAGAATTACAATTAGCGCAATTAAGGACTAATGAAAATAGTACTCAGACTTCCGTTAATGTAGAGTGTAAAACCGAACCAGAAGAGTCTCTGGATAGCTTATTAAAGTCTGTGAGAATATTGTGTATTAAACCACCGAGCAAAGCTCAGGATTGGGGTTTCTTTTTTACTTCGTTAGAGAGAGCACTTAGTACTAAAAAGGTTCCTGAGAAATTTAAAGCAGAGATTTTATTAAATTTATTAGGAGAAAGAGCTTCTAATATCCTAACTTATATTGCTGAGAAAGACTTAAATAATTATGAAGAAATTAAATCAATTGTACTAAGAGAATTCGAGCCAACAGCGCAAGCGGTTTTAGAGAATTTTAGATATGCTTCTAGAGATAACGAAACTCATGTGCAATTCGCGTCACGCTTAATGACGAGTTTTGAATATTATTTAAAATTAAGGGGTGTTACAGATTTTGAGACTCTAAAACAATTGATAGTTTCGGATAAATTATTCCAAACGCTGCATAAAGAAACAGCAACTCATATTAATATTAGACAAAATCAAAAGTGGTTTACACCTCTCGAATTAGGGAAAGAATGCGATTTGTATTTTGCTTCCAAAGGCAAAACCATTAATGAGACGAGAAGAGGGCTAAATTATAGTAATAAATTTAAACCAGCATCAAAGAGGGCATTTTTCAATGAGATGAAAAATAAAAATTGCGATTTATGTCTAAAGAGCGAGAATCATCCTTTGTATGCATGTCCTCAATTTAAGAGACTTTCGGTTCTTGAACCCGTAGAGGTAGTGAAAAATAAAAACGCCTGCTTCAAATGTTTATCGACTAATTGCAGCGTTAAAAAGTGTTCGTTTGGAAATTGTTTCTGTGGCAAAGCTCACAATAAGTTAATACACTTTTCCAAAGAAGCAAAAAATGTTTCGTCTTCGAATATAAAAACCGCTGAAGTCATAAATAATTCGCAATCGGAGGGGAAAAATTCGGAACAAGCTTCGGTTTCCCCCAGTGAGTGGAATCCGTCTTTCGTCGCAACAAATCTAATTGTAAATCAAAATGTAGTTTCGTCTACTGTAAGATGTTTAATAAAAGATAGATGTTCGCAATGGCAGGAAGTAAGGTGCCTTTTGGATAACGGCTCACAGTGCTGCCTCATGAGTCAGAATTGCATGCAGAGGCTAGAACTCCAAAGTGAAAAAATAAATAAATCTATTTCTTGTATTAATAATGCCTCGCTGGCAGTTAATCACAGAGTTACAGCAACTGTGGCTAATAAAAATAAAAGTTTCGAAAGAAATATTTCGATGTTAGTGGTATCAAAAATAACAGATTTAATACCGAATAAGATAATAGATATGCGTGTACATATTCCAGAATCAATTGACCTTGCGGACCCTAATTTTAATATTACGGACAAAATAGATATTTTAACTGGATACTTTTATGAAATACTTTAATTGAATACTTTTATGAAATAATAAAGCCGGGAAAATTAAATGCTAAAAATGAGAATTTGATGTTACAGGACTCTGTATTTGGGTATATTGTAGGAGGTAGCGTTTCGAGTTCAGTTAAATTAAATTCTAACTATTGCGGTTTAATATGTGGATCAGAAGAATTAAATTCAAACTTGAGAAAATTTTGGGAGATAGAGGAAATAGGTAATGAATTACCTAAAAGTAAAGAGAATGCTATTTGTGAGGAGCATTATGTGCGAACACATAGAAGAGATGAGACAGGAAAAATATACTCACGAGCCCCCCGGTTTACCCGAAAGGGTGTAAAACCAAAGGAAAAATATACTGTGGCGATGCCATTTAAAGAGCATTGGTCATGTTTAGGGAATTCAAGGGATATTGCTCTAAAACGACTCGAATCTCTGTGGACTCGCCTGTCTAAAGACCAAAAATATCTGAAACTGTATTCTGATTTTCTGAAGGAGTATGAGGAGTTAGACCACATGACCGAGATACAAGATGAAAGTGTTGAACCTGAAGTGACATATTATATGCCTCATCATGGCATCTATAGGCCTCAAAAAACGACAACTAAACTACGTACCGTGTTTAATGCGTCCACCTTGACTAGTAGTGGAAAATCGCTCAACTCAATTCAGTATAACGGTGGAGTGATTCAAGACGATCTATTTACATTGCTAATTAGATTCAGAAAGCATATATTTGCATTTACTGCAGATATTCGTCGGATGTATCGTATGATTAATATAGATGAGAGTCAAAGAAATCTCCAAAGAATTTTATGGAAAGAGGGAGCTAATGAGCCCGTTAAAACGTATCGGCTAAATACGGTTACCTACGGAGCGGTTAGTGCTCCATATCTAGCCATGAGAACACTTAAACAAATTTCCATTGACGAGGGAAAAAACTTTACAAGTGCTGCATCAGTTTTGTGTCATGACTTTTATATGGACGACGTTTTAAGTGGAGCGAGTACATTGGAAGAGACAAAAATTTTGCAACATCAACTTGTTGGCATTCTAAAAACTGCCCAGATGTCATTACACAAGTGGTGTGGAAATACTTCCGAGCTTATTCCTGCTACTGAGAAAGAGTATGAGTTCTCATCTACGGATGAAATTAAGACTTTGGGGATTGCCTGGAAGGCTAAAACTGACTGATTTACCTTTAAAGTAGATTTACAGTATAATGCCTATCCTACCAAAAGATCGGTCTTTTCCATTATCGTCAGACTTTTTGATCCACTTGGGTTACTTGGACCAGTGATTACGAAGGCAAAAATATTCATGCAACAATTGTGGTTGCTCAAGATTGATTGGGGTGAAATGCTTCCCGCGAAAGAAGCTAGTGAATGGCAAGAGTTTGTAACATCTTTAAGAAACTTAAACGACATTAACATAGAAAGAGGTATTGTTATTCCAAACGCGGAAGTGAATGAGCTTCATGGATTCTGTGACTCGTCTGAAAAGGCATATGGTGTTGCAATCTACGCCAGAACAGTCAATTCAGCGGGTGAAGTGAAAGTGAAGCTAATCTCGAGTAAATCTCGTGTGTCACCAATCAAGCAGGTGACTATACCTCGTTTAGAGTTATGCAGTGCCGTTCTGCTCATCAAATTGAGGCTGAAGGTAAAAAGTGCATTAAAAATGAATATTACGTCAGTATCATATTATTCGGATTCTACAATCGTGCTTTCGTGGATGAGAAAAGAGTTACGAGACTTAAAAACATTTGTTGCAAACAGAATGGCTATTATTCAAGAATCCACAGAAATGAATCAGTGGCATCATGTTCCTTCCGAACAAAATCCCGCTGACGTCATTTCAAGGGGACTTGATCCAACGAGAATGCAACAAAGTGACTTATGGTGGTTTGGTCCAACATTTCTCCAAGAATTGGTTGTGAACTTTCCTGGTGATTGCAACGACATCCACGATCCATTGGACAGTTCTGTGCAGGACAGGGACGTTTCTTCAGAGAAACTTTATTTAGCAGAACTCAAAAATTTGGCTAATTGCTGTTTAATTTCAGCTGTGGACTCATCATTTTTAGATAATATACTTAGTGTGTCAAATAAGTTTTATAAAATAATTAAAATCTTAGCCTTTATTTTCAGATTTATTAATAATTTGAGAAACTTGAGCAAAATGTCAGGTCCTTTAACCACCAAGGAACTACAGTTGGCCAAGTTAACTTTAGTCAAACTTGTTCAGGTAGCTGCCTTTAATTGTGAAATAAAAGCCCTCGAAAAAGGTGAAAATGTTAACAAGAGTCGGGTAAGTTGCTTGAACCCATTTCTAGACCCAAACGGTGTCTTACGTGTTGGAGGAAGATTAAGTAATTCTGAGTTGTCATATGATAAAAAGTTTCCCATATTACTTCCAAAGAATCACAAATTCACTTTGTTAGTTATGCAATATTTTCATCTTAAATATTTACATGTTGGTGCACAAACATTGCTGTATTTGGTAAGACGGGAATATTGGCCATTATCTGGTAGAAATACAGCCAGAAAAATTATTCATGATTGTGTCATTTGTGCTAAAAATAAGCCTAGAACTGTAACCCAAATTATGGGAAATCTCCCAACCAATAGCATTAAACCTAGTTATCCTTTTACTCATGTTGGGATAGACTTTTGTGGACCTTTCTATATTAAATACAAGGGTCAGAGGAAAGGCAATTATCAAAAATGTTATGTGGCTGTTTTCATTTGCTTTGCTACTAAGGCAATCCACTTGGAAATAGTCACTGACTTAACTGTAGAGAATGATTGCCACTTTAAAGCGCTTTTTTAGCAGAAGAGGTGTTAGTTCCTCTATCTGTTCTGATAATGCAACCAATTTCAAAGGGGCCCATTCAGATTTGAAACGTTTGCAAAATATGATTGGTAGACCCCCAGAGCCACTAGCTAATTACTTAACAACTGAACAAGTGATATGGACATTTATTCCACCTAGGGCACCTAACTTCGGTGGCTTATGGGAGGCGGGTGTTAAATCTTTCAAACACCATTTAAAGAGAGTTGTTGGTAATGCGCGTTTAACAATGGAACAGTTTTTGACTATTGTCATTCAAATTGAAGGTATTCTAAACAGTCGCCCACTGACACCTTTGTCATCAGATCCAAATAATTTTGAAATTTTGACCCCAGGCCATTTTCTAATTGGCCGTCCCATAAATAGTATTCCTGATCCAGATTATTCAGAGAGAAAAGATAACCTTTTATCTCAATGGCAAAGATTGAGCAAAACTGTCCAAATAATTTGGAAAAAATGGAAATTAGATTACTTAAATAATTTGCAAGCCAGACACAAATAGCAGTTTGAGAAACAAAACATTTCAAAGGATTCTATGGTTCTTTTAAAAGATGATAATCTTCCCCCTTGCCAGTGGACAATGGGAAGAATACAAGATTTAATTTATGGATGAGATGGCAAAGTCAGAGTGGTACTTATAAAAACTCCACAAGGAGTCACGAAAAGAGTAATTTCAAAGATTTGTTTATTACCATGTGAATAAAATCAATGTATATCTAGTGTAATTATTGTATTTATTATTTAAAAGGATATATAATGTATATTTAAGTTGTTCATAGTATAGTGCATATTGAATTATCGCATATATTTTCTTTTCAGAAAAGTTTTGTATATAATATTCAAATTTATTTTAAAAGTGTAATATATTTTGTATCTTGTGCAAGATAATTGTGGAATTTTTGCATTGTCTAATTAAATAATGTGTTAAAATTTTATTTCTGTAATGTTGAGATTTTGAATTGATATTTCAAGGGGGGCGGAATGTTGGCGCCAGTAAGTCAGCAGAACGCTCCGCCTACTAATTTTGTAGCGCCACCAAGTGGTGAAATCATATAACCTTTTGAGTGTATGTGTAAAAAAGAGAGAGACGGTGTGTTGAGAATAAAGGAATGGAGATACAGTCCAAGAGTTTGTGTTTCATTTATATGTGATTGAGTTTTCTAAAAATTGAGCTATCAAGCTCCAAACATCATTTATTGTGTTAAATTTAACATTTTTTCCGGAAAAGGCGCCCTCTGATGGACATTTTGGAAATATATATTTTTTTCTTTTGAAATTCCATTTGGGCATCTCATGTTTAGTCTATATACCAAATTTCGTTGCAATCCGTTTGCGTTGTAGGGAAGTTTTAATTATAACTACCCTGTTCGTTAGCACGGTAATTACAAAACTAAGACAGATAGATAGATCAAATTTGGTACACAGAATTAACATTTAAATTGTAGGTATGTATCACATTTGAAATTAAATACCTCAAGGAATTGATCGTCTGTGGGTTTGTAATTTCATAAGCATGTAATCGCGATAACATTTTGGCTCTAAAACGCCATGAATTAAATATATGATATTTCGTATAAAATTTTGTGACTACAATTCTGTATCAAATTTTGGTTTTAATCAGTCGAAAAAAAATACACGTTCGAATTTCTCGTACTTGTGCATTAATAGCATTCTATCGATTGATAGCAAAAAAAACTCTAAAAATCGCACTCTAATAGGCTCTTTCGTGACTATTGTTGCCAGGTAGCATACGATTAATAATACACATTTATTTGAAAGCATGCGAGAAAGTTTCTTGGAGACAACTTGCAGTAACATTTCTAATAATTCATGCTTTTACTACAAGAAACGAATCTAACAGCTCACAAATATTTTGGTTGAAATCCACAAAAAATAAACAAGAAATAATACAGAATTACAAGTCTGTTTAGATATTTGATATTTGCTGCTAGAAATCGCAATTTTTTTCCCACGTATGTTTATTAGCTAAATACATTTAATTCATATTATTAAAAATGTAAACCATTCTTTAGAAAAGCTGCTGAGTTCAAATTATCTCTTCTATTTATTTATTTATTTGGAATTTGGGAGGATTAAAGATTCTGTAAGAGTAAAATAATTTGGTATATAGGCAAAATACTTTTTTTAATTCAAAATTAATTGTCTATTGATGAAAAAAAATTAATTTATTGAAAAATACAATTAGCTCTTTATTTGAAACATTTGATATGCTAAGTTTACATGGATGTGGACTGCGATCCCTGATAATAAAGTCTCGATTCCCAAGCGAGAGGGTTTTAGATTCAAAATCCGATTTCACTGTGAATGTATGTGAGACTGGTTTCTGTAAAATCTGATTTCAAAGGTCAAACATTTCTTCGTTGGTATGATGTAATTAAAAGAGGGATTCTGGGCGTCTCATCATCCAACTATAATGAATTAAATGACGAAATCCTTTCTCAAAATACTTATAATGTTGGTTTAAAACTAGACTCTAATAACTAAATTTAACATTTATTTTAGCTGTCACTGTCATAATGACTGATATTTCAGTGTGAAAGTTAAAATTCTGTTTAAGAAGGAATTATCCCTTTTCACGCTTGGTTATTTAAAAAAAAACCTTTAATTTTTTACCAAATCAATTATAGTGGTATTGAGAATACTACTTAACGAGCATTTTCTTAAAGGATCTTTTAATTACACAGAGACTGCAGTGGTTTGGAGCTAAAATTTAGAAAAGTTAATGATTCAAATCCTGATCTAAACTCTCCACATCGAGCTATTCTTAATCCTAAAATGTGTCAACGTGTTTTTTTTTCTGTGAAGAAAATTGCTATGTATATGTAAATCTGTAATAAATATAATTCAACTATTTAAGAGTGATAACGTTAAAAAGTCGATTTTTTTTCTTTTTGCAAAATTATGATTTTTTTTTAAATTTAATTTTCTTAATGTTTGAACAGGCTTCTTTATAAAATCATGAGAATTTTGTTCCCAAATCTATTTTTTGGGAAGTTACAATGTTCTTTATAATTGCATTTACATACGTTTTAATGCTATTTTACATCCTTAAATAATGTTTCTCAAATAGAGAATATGATAGAATTTTCTTAAGAAAAACCTTATAAATTTGAATCTAATGAATAATTTTTATTCAAATTTGGTATGATATTTTCTCAATATGTTTCACACTTCCTGAAGTAGAGAATAAGTAATCTATTCATTAAAAAAATATTTTATAGTTATTTTATTGGCCACAATGTGAAAAAAATTGAAATTTTCGTGTTATTTATCAGTGAAAACTCAATATTAAAAAATGGATAAAAATATAGATTATTTTTTGGTCCAGAAACTAGAAAATACATTTCTTAAGCTATCTGCAAATTTTAATCAAATCATTTCATAAACTTCTAAGAATGAAAATTTTTGCTTTATAGATCTTTTTAACAACAACAACAAGAAAAAAAAAACTTTTTTTTTCAGTTTCTAAATATTTTTGCCCTTTAACTGTTGTATTTTGGTTCCATAGATGTTTTTCCATTCTTTTTTATAAAAATATACAAAAATATAACTATTTTCGAAACGTTTTCAAAAAAGTTCATCCCGAACTTAGCCACATACCTTATCAATCTACAATAATGAAATCTTCAAAATTGAATGGAATAATTAAAGTGCAGTTGATTCGGTATTTATATTATAAATAAATACAAGAATATTTTGTTTAGTAATTTGTTGAATCATTTGATTTTTTCAAGATTTTTTTTAATTTGATTTGATTTTTTCATGTTTATTTGAGTTTTTGCTTCCTATGTTCCGAGTATTGCAAAATTTTCTGAACAATAATTGCATAAAAGTATTTTTTATTTACTTATTTATTTGCTTGTTTGTTTTATAAGATAACTATGTATAAATAATTACTTCTGGAAGAGAAACAATAATTTTAATACCTTTGTTAAAACAATTGTCACTAAAAATTAACTGTATTTATAGTAATATTTAATTTAAAAGTGACAGTCGTATTTTTTTGCTATATGCTATGCTTTTTGTTTCTTATAAAAATAAGTAATTTTTTTAATTATATATTCTCTCCAGTAATGTAATAAACAATGAATATAATGCTAGACTTCAAGATAAACAAGATTGTTCGTTTGAGGTAGAGTTATACTGGATTCCAGAACAGAACTACATGTTCAAATCGGATCCATGATAGACACATTTATGGGAACATCATTCTGGAACAGCATGTTTGTTTAGGGATGCCATGGGAAACAAGTGTGCCCTAAACAAGTGTTTGTTTATGGATGCCATGGAAGCAGAATTTGTGTTTAGAATGACAACGTCCATCCTCACCATGCAAACATCGCAAAAGAATGCTTTCAATCCAGTAGAGCATGTGTGGACTTGAGTCCAGTAGAGTATGTGTGGACTTGAATCCAGCAGAGCATGTGTGAGGCATGCTTGGCCGACGAGTTGCAGCCCGTCAACCCTCTCCTACATGTCTACCGGATCTTAGGAGAGCATTACTTGCAGAGTGGAGTAATTTTCCCCAAGATCAGAACAATAATTTGATACTCAGCATGCCTAAGCGTTGTCCGGGCTGCATTTCAACGTCTTGGAGACATATAGTGTATTAATCATCATATCAACTATGTAAAGTTAACTTTGTGTAAGAGAAATGTTTTTTCTAATTGCTCCAGGGAGCAAAAATCGTAGTTATTTTTTATGATATCACACATATGATGATACCATTAAAACCCTCTTTTGTTTAATAAAATGGCTTTACGAATAAGTCACATTTGTTTTGTTGTGGAGCTGACATTATCCTTAATTTATGAATATAAGTGTATTTCAACTAATGATTTTTTATGATTTAATTAAGTCGAAACGAAATAATTTACATCTAATACGCAATTTAGCGAATTCTTTCATACTTTTCTACATTTATTTCATTCGCACTTTTTTAACTTTTTTTAACAAAAGGAGAACAATACAATTTAAGTTGCGCCGTAAAAGATATAAAGAGAAAAGGTGAATCTTAAAAATACATCTAAACAAATTTATAATAAAAAGTTAAATAATGTTTTCATTTATTTATTTTAGATTATTTATTAATTTTTTATGTATTTATTATATTTAAAATATTTATTTTTCACAATACTATTCTTTCTTAAAGAATCACTATTGTCTTAAAACTTTTCCGTACTATCGACGTGAAGATAAAAGAATAGAGCTGACCAATCAAGAAAATATTAAATCGAATTTTTAAATCATGGTGAAAACTTCTCTTATGCTATCGCTATAATATTTGAATCCGAATAGTACGTATCAAAAATTATCACTGTGTATCTTTAGAAAGTCGCAAAATAAATAATGATTCACACTATGTTAAGAATGAACATTTTTTTTAATATGAAGAGATTGACTAAAGAAAAAACACGATTTTTAGTCAATAAATTTTATTTTACAACATGTCTCATCAGACTTGTTCAAGATACATAAAACATCTGCAGTACAATATTTGAACTATATACAAACTTTGCATAATTATAATATTCTGATTCATTACAAAGTGCTTTACAAAAGGATTCTGGAAAATAGTGCACATGCATATAAAAATATAAATCTCTTACTGTACAATATATAACACATGCAATAAACAACTTTTTTTGGATGAATGTAGATAGCTTTAACATTTTTTTCTTTTTACTTTTTTTCTAATATTGATTGCATTAACAGAAATGACTGTAAAATCAGGCTCATTATATGAGTTAAAAACACAGACAGACAAATAACATTTAGAAATGAAGGATTTAATGCAAATTTATAAAAGCATTTTACTGAACTTTTAAGCGAAAAAGAAACTGAGAATTGGTGTCTCATTTGCTTAAAAATTTCACATTAATTAATTCTTTAAAGTAAAACTATTTACTTCAGCGATATTTTATATATATTTTTTCGCAATAAATCCTTTATTTCTTAAGAAACAAAAGAACAAATCTTATATCTAAAAAATTATTACTAATTTTAATTATTTTTATGAAACTTGTAGTTGCACACACATTAGAGGGTATTATTATTATTTTTTCATCAGAAAGCAAAACTTATAATGTAAGGGATACATCTTCAACAAATAACTAAAACTTTAAACAATAGAACAACACAAATTAAATAAACATTTAAATTACCACATACTTTACAAATTTATAATTTGTTTACGAAATATATTCTTCTTTTTTACAATCTTTTTCATAAAATTTCTCTTGAGCAAGATATCACAAATAAGTAATTTTACGACCTATCATAAACAAGAGGTCATCTTGAATTTCAATATTTGTTTGTACAAAATAATCACAAATATATTCACAGATTTCAAAATCGCTGCTTTATATTCTAATGAAATAATTCATTCCGACAAACTGTAATATTCTATAATTAAAATAATACATCACAAAGAATTTTGTTTCTACGAAATTACATCACAGTGGTTTCTGAATTTCTAAAGTCTTTAATTTTACATTTTATAGAGACATAAACACATTGTTTATCTAAGCTGATATTGAAGAAATATTTTTTAATAAAAAAAAATTCCTGAAGTAAGTAAGACATTATTTTTAAAAAACTGACTACAACACAAATGACCTAAATTTCACTCATAGCGAATAGAACTCAATGACTCATTTTCTGTTTTATTCCATATATAAATGGCAGTAAAAAAAGAAGATTGACTACCCAACCGATTGGATCACAATTCACTGCACCAGGCAACCTTCTAAAAATCCATCGAATTACTTTGCAGGCAGGTGTCAATGCTTGAAATGATTATAAAAAGTCCTATGCAGCAACTGTTGGCTACGCTTGAGTCGTTTGAATTGTTTGTCCGTTCGTTTTGTCTTCGGGCCTTTCTCCGTCATAAGTCTGAAACATATTTATAAACTACTATAAATCAGTATACAAAATCCAATACATAAACCAAACATATATTAATTTTATTTGGAAAAATAACAAAACAGTAAAAAATACTACTTCATCTTTACTAGCAGATTAAGCTCTTTTTTTTTATACCTTTTCCAGTCATTGAAAATCAAACATTTTTAATGGTTTTAATTTAATATCTATACAAACCATTTTTAAGCAAATATAGTAAGCTTCATGAAAAAATTTATTTGAAAAAATGTAGTGTAATTAAGAGGATTAGCTTCAGTATATCGAGGATAACAAGTTCGAAAATTCAAATTTCGAAGTGGTTTTAAACAAAATAGTAAAAAGAAATAATTACAAAACTCTTTAAAGAAATCTAAATAAACAAATGAAACGGTTCTAGGGTTATGATTTGTAAATCAACCAGGCAGCTTCAAACACTGATTTGTCAGTGAATTTGAATATAAGAAAACTTATTTGATTATGTCCGAATACATGATTCTTGTAAATCATGTATTCGAAAAGTACCAAATTAGGTTACTCTGAAAAATATCGCCAATTTGGAGAAATCACAAAAGTTGCAGAGTCTTTTAAGCTTATTTAATAATCTGGCCTTTATTATTTTTACTATTATTAATATTATCCAAACAAGTAAAGCATCAGTGCTCTAAAATTTTTGCTCCGTGTAAGAACAAGTATTGAGAAAAACATTAGTTGCGTTTCAGATCAGTTTATGTGAAAAATAAATAAACAAATCAAAACATATAAAATTTTTAACTAAGGGCAATATTTAAAACGTTAACTCTATGAATCTCAAAATTTTATCCTATAAAGATTCATTATAAAGTATTTTCGAGTAATGGAAGCTCCTTTATTGAAAACTATTAGCGCCTTTCTACATTCATTAATTTGATTGACAGCAATTTTAAACCCATTACAAGAAAATCGGTCAGCCTTCCATAAAGAAAAATTGATATATGTTTAAAACAAATAAAAAGAAGGTACAAGTTTTAGAGGAACTTTATTCATACATCTCCCCTCCCCCTCCAAGGTTTTTTTTTTAATTAGAGATGTGGATATCCCTCATTTGTCAAGTACATTGCTGTTGAACATTTAAATTTTAAAACGAGACCTTTATATTGTTTCAAATTAGCTTGAATGTACTATTTCGGATGGATTTTCTTATTTCTTAAATGAAATAAATGATTTTTATATTTCTTAAATGAATATGATTCCATTCGACGATTACTTTGAAGCAAATCTTAAAATTGCTTTGCTTGTTTTATTCGTAGTTTCTGCCCTTTATGTTTAGTTTGTTCCATTCAAATCCATTGCCAATGTTCAAATCAGATAGACAAAACCGTGATTTAAAAGTGAGTTAACGGCTTCCAATAGGAATATTTCAGTAAGTGTTTTAAGTTTTGGTAAAATTGGCTACGAATTCTCTGAACAATAAAAGCTGAAAATTAGTTTTCTGTGACATAAGAACTGCTTTAAAAAGAATATGGCCTGGTCACAGACCGTTACTTTTTATCCAACTCGACTAAAACAAATGGCAATTCCCTGTTTTGTCTGAAGCAGAAATTGTTTCAGTTTCGTTAAATCATTCCCTTCAATTATTTGTTTTAAATTAAAGAAACAATCTTATGTAGTGATTCTTGACAGTGATATAAATTATTCTTGAAATAAAATAAAGGCGAACTGAAGTCATTTGATATCTATTAATTGTGGCATTATTTGAAGCAGGGGATAAGATTCTTGCTGCTATTTATACTTTAATTCTTCATTTGAAGTTTAAAATACTACTTACTTTGTATGTAGGGTTATCATACGCAGATTCTGAAGGGGTTCTCGAAATCGGAGCTTTTGCCGAGGCCTGCCTTCTCACCAAAAGAACCAACAGCAGGATGAAACCGAAAGCAGCAACAGCGGCCACTACAGCCACTACAACCAAAGCAATAAAGTAGGCTTTATTTTCTTCTTCGGTGCTGTCCTTACTTTGAAGCAACTCAGCCTGCTTGCCTGGAAGTTTAAAAACATATGTAACACAATTTTCTTAATTTATTTTAAATTTCAAAATATAGAACATATTTTAAAAACAGTACTATTATATATGGAAGGATCCGCCATATATGGGGCGGTCTGTTATATGTTAAATCTATCATCATGGGACAAATGTTCTGACATGGAAATCTAGAGTGAGTTGCAGAACCAAGTGTCATCCTCATCGTCTGGTTAAGACTCAAAATGATGAAATTTAAAATAGCACTCAAGTAGCTTTGAAACTGGGTGCTAATCTAGTTAAACTAAACTGTGAAAAACAAAAAATGAAAACTGAATCTGTCCTATTCATTAATTACATTTTAAAATGGTGTTATGTATGGTTTTTATATATATTACATTAATTTCTTAATATTAGAATTTATCAATTAATTAGAGGCATATCCTATATGAGATATTTATTTTTATTTCAATTTATATAATAAGGTTTAAAAAAACTTGCGATTTTTAAGTTTACCCGCGTTATATTTGTCTTTTATTTTATTTGCTATTTTGAAAAAAAATACGCACTTAAGTATTAATTTTTTTTAATTCTACATATTAATCAGATACGCTATAGCAGATGAAAGGATTACGGAAAGATACACATTCAATACACAAGATAGAAAATTGACTTAATTATATAGAAAATGTTTCATTGAAAGTAAACTCTAAGGATTGCTTACCATTTCCATGACTTTCATGGCTGATTACATTATCTGATACGGACACATTGACTTCCGGCTTCGCTGGCTTTGTGATGAATTCTACCTCATTCGATGTCAAAGTTTGACCATTCGTCAAGTATAACTCTAATTGAGCTAAATATCTGAAATTTCAAAATAGCACCAATTAAAATAATGTGATCATAACAGATTTCATAAGAGAAATACAGAACGTTGAGAAAGATATATAGTTAAAATATTTTTATTTCAAGGAGCCTATAATGAAAAAATATAGATATGAGAAAAGGTTATTTATCAAAGTATGTTAAGGTTAATTTGCTTCGCATAATTTTATATATTTATTTGAATTATTGCACCCAATCAATCCAATATATATATTGTATTAATAATAAATATACAAAAAGGGAATATGAAGCAATGATTTTATTATAGCAATATACTCATACTAAATTAATTAATTAAATCAATTATATTTAGAGCGATTATTAATGCTGTTTAAATTAATGAATTGGGTTGTTAATAGCTGAATCAATGGAATTATTAATAACCAGATATAAATGCAAGAATAAAAAAAAATATTATATTTTATAGTTTTGTAAATTTGCAGTTTGTCAACTTTAATAGATAATTTCTAAGTGATTAAAGATAGGCATATATTTTTCAGTTAAAGAAATAAAGTAAACTGTGTAAAAAAATTATATTATCGAAAAATTATATAAGTTAGCACTTTGTTTTTGTCAATAAGTAAAGTGTTGGAAAAACAACAAAGTATGCATCTTTATTCAATTCCCAAATCCTATCAACCCTATTTTATAAAATATTTTTGATTCTAACATTTTAACCGAACAAGTTCCACATTTTGCGATTAAACTTAGTCGAGTTATGAAGCTTTGAATATTTTACATTATTTTAGGCAATCTCTTCACAAGAAAGATTTGCCAATCAAAAGCAGTTCTTGTAGGTAGCTGTAGTGGATTGGTTTAAAAGAATATATCTAAAGCTTTATAATTCGATCAATTTTGTCACAGAAGTGTGAAACTTTTTAGATTTAAAATGCCAAAGTGTGAAAAATATTTTATAAAATATAGACAATAGCACTTGAAAGTTGCTTAAAATGTAGAACAATCCATTTAACAAATAAGATTTTAACTACAGTTCATTTACTAACTCAACAGTCCATTACTGATGACAAAAACAGTTCATTTACTGTATATTTAACCGATCAAGAGTCAGTAAATGTCTTTTGCAGTCCATTTACTGACTCAAACAACTTAATTTTTTACGCCATTTAAAGCATTTTTTCAAGGGGAACTATACAGGCTTATTTCTAATGGTTTCAAAATTTATTATTGAGTCATTATTAGAGTATGTATTCTGCATAAAAACAGATTCTAAACCTAGGGTTTTCTTTTACTACTATGTAAATGAAATTTATCTAAAAAGTACTAACTTTTTGCCTGGCTTCAGATGATCCAGCATTATGTGGTTGGATTTGGGAACTTTGAAACTGTAAGACTGTTCCCCATCGTTGCTTTTGTACATGATTTTTATTACATGCACGTACTTGGTGACGGGTTCAGGAATGCCAGCAAATGAGAATGAAGATTTGTCTGTTTCAATCTTATTGTCTTCAACAGCAACTTGTAAATGATAGTCTTCTATGTGAAAAAACATGAAATAGATGTCAGATGAATATCCAACGCACAATAATCAATTAAATTAAATTATTAACAAAATCATCATTTACTTTTGAGAAAGGACATTTTGAAACATTAAGCATAATTAATGAGAGAAATTTGAAACTTGTGAATATGAGCTATGTATTTTGATGGTAGTGAATTAGCAGACATTTGCTATAATAGCAAATGAACGATAAAAAGCAAATTGAAAGTATGAAGGCTATTCAAAAAAGAATTATCATATTTTTTAAAGGTGATTAAAAAAATAAATTCATATTATATGTGTAAAAATATAAATGAATAATAGATAAAGCAG
>JAPMOR010037143.1:1318883-1332842 GCA_026543865.1 Argiope aurantia | reverse complement strand
CTGCTCTATTAAAAATAATCATCATCTTGGTTGTGATAGTAACGGAAGATCATTGAATTCCATTCAGAAACCTATCAAAAAGACTAAATATTTCATTGAGAACAACTCACACATTTCTCACAATAAAATGACACACGACACATATTTGTGTATGGTGATATCCGAGACTATTCATCATCATTTTTCAAACATCAAAGTTACACGTCTTCTCCATTCTCCTTATGGCCCTGATTTAGCACAATGCGATTTTATTTTCTCATGAATTTAAAGAAACACCTCCAGAGTAACGCTTTAATACAAACTGTATTCAAAATTGCGAAGGTAAAAATCAGTAATTACCTTTCATTTTTTCTGCTGTCCTGAAACTTAAACCTTTGGTGGAAACTATCTTCGTCGGCAAATCTTTGGGTGGGGTGAAAAGCACATCCACTACATAATCTGCAGATGGTTCAAGATCGTGCAAGAAGTAAGAAGTCACATCTCTGTGAATCATCGGTGTTGTGATCCACTTGTCATCAGCCTCGTTTTTCATCTTGTATTTCAACTGCAATGCGTAGATGTATTTCTTTTCTTGAGGCTCGAAATTCCTCCAAGAAATTCTTACAGTTTTTGAATCAATGACATGGGCTTCTGCTTTGGGATCGATCATCATCATGGGAGGGACTGTGGTTGTAGTGGTTGTCGGCGTAGTTGTAGTTGGTATTATTTCTAAAATGAAATAAAGTTATCAAAATTATGATTAGATATGAAAAGAAATTTTTCCCGTCTAAAGTAATGCTTTCGGATATAATTAATATATTTATATCAAGCGAAATATTTTTATCTTTTTTGGATACTGTAATGATACAATTTTATAAAAATATCACGAGTGCAGTTGTTGTAAGATAAATATTTATATTTCCAATAATTTCACATACAGTAATTTAACTTCAATAAAATTAATCCGATAGAAGTTTCAAAACAAAGGCAATACAATTTTTATCCAAAAGCCAAAATTATTCTTTTCATAAAATGTAGGAAAATTATTAATTTTAAAAATACAAATTAGAACGTATTACTAAAATCCAATTTCCTAGTTCTCAAAAAAGATTTATGAGTAAAAATAACATTAAAAGAAAGAAATTCATTTATGACAGATAATTGTAAATTCTAAGTGAACTAATCTCGTTACAATATTTTTTTTTCAAATTTCATTCAAAATATATCAAATGATATTATTATTCATTAAACAAATTTTTTCACAAATCAAACTATTATAAAGTTAACGATTGTTGATGAAATAAATCAAATGCTATTTTCAATTCCAAAAACTACGATCAGTAGAATTTTTATATAAACATATATAACCAAAAGCAATTTTAATATATTTTTTGCATCACAAACATTTTATTTGTGCAATAAATAAGTGCTTTCACAATGAAGGTTCACATAACAAAACACAGCTTACCTTCTGGCATAGTGAGTTTAAAGAGTTCACTCTGAGGTCCACCTTGCAAAGCATCTATCTTAATCTTGACTTGCAAGAAGTAAGTAGTATTAGGCCTCAGAGCATTTAGGATGTATTCGATGTTGGCACTATCAAAAAGTCTCTTGGGGCGGGAGAATTTCTGAATATGCCATTGACTGGGAGGAAGAGTTGGGTCTGTGGTAAAGTGAAGTTCAGCATGGCCGATGAGACCCACCAAGATGTTGGACAATGAGAATCGAACACGAACAGCAGTGGAATTCAACGCAACTACGTTCACATTATAAAGATCATGCCCTAGATGGATAGAATGTTCATTTAGAACAACATATATTGGAATCCATATCCCATGTTAAGCAATTTAGAATTCTGTATAATTCTAAATGGGCAATGTTAATGTTTTACCTGATACAGTGTTGTTGCAGACCACATAAGGACACATGAGAGGATCCTCAGGGCTCACAATAACAGGTCGCAGACACTGTTCAGTGGGTTGGAGGAATTTTTCTGGAATCTGAGGACAATTTCCTCTGCATTCGACTTCAGGACTGCCCACTTCATTCAGACGACAGGAACAAAGCTTCTGCTGGGTGCCTTTTTGCACTTCCCACTGTTCGGATACTAAATATCTTGAACCTTGAAACATGCAGTAATCTAAAAAGAGCAAATAAGAAATAAGAAAATGTTCAGCTTTTCAAGGAAAGGGTGTTAAAAAATCGGCTGTGTATCACTTGCGCTCACTCGTTAACTAGTACTATATGAGCTCAGGCATTAAAATGGCTGATATATTATAAAGTTTATCTTTGTATATAAGATTTAGAGCATTAACAAAGAATGACACCAAATAATCAATCAAAGTCAGTAATCAAAAATTGATGCTTCGTGTCTCTGGTAATGGAATGGAACTTCCACGGAAAATGCTGATGTCCCTAATGGTTGCTGTTTTGAAATGATACCGACTTTTGGAAAATAATAATTAAAATTAAAGAAATTTGCTTCTAAAAATTTATTAAAAAATACATCTATAATCTTGCCTTTCCGAACTTATTTATATAAATTGTTTTGATGTGCATAATATTAATTTAATCTAAAAAAATGGAATATAATTTTTAAATTTAATCTCTAAATCTCTTGCAACTTTAATTTTTATAACCTGCTTGATTTATTTAACAGAATGAAGCCCTTAAGAATCAATATCTTTTTAAATCATCAATTGAATTAAATTATAATAACTTGTGATAATAATGTTAAATCAATCTTAATCACTTAGATGAACATACTTGGAAAGTACCCAAACAAAAGCGGCAAAAATTTCTGCTTGTGTTGAACTTTTTCGAATTTCCTGATTTGATATTCTTGCGCCATCTGGTAGTGTATTTTATTTGCATGATCGGTCGACAATGTTTTGATATAACTGTATAAATCAAAACAGGAAATTCAAAAATTTTCCATTTTGATTAACATATTTTTTCTTTGATAAGCAGTTTGCTCAGTAAAATATTATAAAAAGAATGATTCGATTTTATTTATAAGATTGATGATGGTAAGAAAGAAAAATTAAAACATCCGAAAAAAACATATATTTTCTCTGAAAATTAAAATTTAATTAGATTGATAGTTGACATAGATTGATGTTATTAATGCAATGAATTTGACAACTTTATTAAAGATTATAAATTAAAAAAAAGAGAGATAAATAGTCGCATCAGTATGTATAAAGATTGCTATTTTCTTGTCTTGCTCTCGACAGTTGTTTTCTGAACGAAGGGTGTAAATAGAAGTATTTTAATTCTTTAACGAACACACAAGAATTCTTAATGAAAAATAAACATCTTTTGCCCAAACAGAAATCATACATTGTTTATTGTCTTTTGAATAATCCACGAATGCGAATTGATATTGGCAATGAAAAAGTCTATAATTAATTTTAAGTCACTGAGACAATGCAATTAAATCTTATGTCTTGTTTCAGCTATCATCTTCATTTATGTTTTAAGAGGACTTTGTTATTTCAGGCTATTACGTAATCCTAAACAAGTAGGAGTATCATTTTATTTTATTTCAACACATAATGTAAGGAATTTTTTAGAACGCATCTTCTGCATAAAATGGGCTAGACAACAGTCTTTCCTAAAGCTAAACAAATATTTTCATGTAATTTATTTAAAAAGAACTTAATTTTAAAACCGAGTTCTACTAAATATTAAAGATTAAAAAACATGATTTCATTTATGATATGTTAACAATTTAAAACCAATTAATAAAACAAATTTATAATTTCTCTTACTTGTTTTCAACGGTTCTTTGCACATCCATTGCAAGCAACAAGTGTCTCCATCTGGATGACCTTTGAAGGCAAGATTTGGTGAACAAGGCAGATTGACAGGAGGCACATCTTCTACGGGCGGACACCTGTTCTCACATGTCACATTGCCATTGACGCACACACATCCTGCACCGCATGGAAGAAGTTCGGTAGGTATCACTTGAAAGTTTTCGAATTTTCTGTTGCTGAACATGCAGGAACCATCTGCATAAAAATAATCATTTAATATGAAATAATATTTGCAATACAATCGTATTTTTTTGAAATTTTTTCACTATCATTGTTTTTGATTACTCATTATGTGATTATTTTTTTTTACTTTGCATATATATGTATATATATTACAGTGCACTCACGAGTATCCGGCCTAATGTGGCTGGAGGGCTGGCCGGATAGGCACCGGATTTCTATGAACTCATTCCTTTGCCTACCAATACCAGAAAGCAAAGTTTTTATATCAAAACATGCTGTTATAATACGGATTTTCTCACTTCTTATTGAGTACTAAGCCCTCTAATTATCTCACGCCATGTAAAATGTGAATCATTTTTCTTACCTTTATTCCATTTCCATTATCAAATGCAACACGCCACTTTCTAATTTCTGTCCAATTTTTTAACAGTCTACCAATGTACTTTTCCCAACTCCTACCTCCGAAGTTATATTTTTTATTATTACACCAGAGTCTAGTCGCTGTATAGAGCATAATTTCTCCACTATAGTCACTACTACTTAATTAAGGTTCATTACACACTGATGAAACAATGAACAACGAGCAGAACGCTGTATTTTTCCTGTCACAACATGTATTTCGCAAACGACATGTAGGAGGATCCTAGCAGACGCCTGCTTCCAATACCTTGGCAATGCTGTCAATGCAACATTGACAACATTAGGTTGTTGCCAAGGCATCGCCATTGCTTGTCTTCCTCATTTAATTGTGATAAAAGAAAACTAGGCCGGGTAGTACGGAAGCCGGATACTCGGGAGTGTACTGTACGAATAAAAAACGAAAAACAATCACCATTTTTGCACTTAGCTGGAGCACAGCAGTGTGGGGGAATGGGGAAGAAGTTGGGGTCAATGTCCCACTCCAGACAATTGCTGAATTCGGCCGAGAAGTGGTATGGACATTCAATGGGTGCGCAGCTCACATGAAGATCTTGGCCACAGTGGCAGAGGGCAATGCAGCCATCGTGGAATTCTTGACCCATATCATACCTCTGTCCCTTGAACTCACACTGAGGTCTTTGCGGTTGTACGACACCTGAATTTAAAAGTGCATTTGGAAATATTAATAATTTATAGATGTGGTTATTTGGGGCTATAATATCACATTTACTAAACTATATGATTATTCAAAATTTGTTACATTATTTAAGTATGGTGTGTATTATATTTTTATATTGACACATTTGCTGAATATATTCAAGTACATTCAATATATTATATATTAGACAAATAATCAAGTTCATCCGAAATCAGTCCCACTAATTAAATATGCTTAATACTACTTAAATATAAATTAAGAAAATTAAAATTGAGGGTACTATACGTTTTAATCATTTAGATAACATTTGTTATAGAAAAAAAATTAATCGAAAAATCCTTTTTTAACATAGAAATACAAAAGTTATTGGATCTAGAAAACGAAAGGAAACAAATGTCAAAACATAATCAGAATTAAAGCAAAGATCGCAGTTAAAAAGAAAATGGATTTCAGATGAAAGTAAAAAGAACATTCAGAACTTTCAATGATGGACTTTCTATTAGGCAGCTGTCTAGAGCCTCTGGGCTGAAGAGGAATCGCAGGCAAATTGATTAAATAATACTATTAGCGTAGTGCCAAATAAATAAATTTGTGAAAAATATTAAAGCCATAAACTATTAAGACTGTAGTGCGTTTATATTTAGTTATCAAAATCATTAATAAATGAATTAAAGGAATTTAGCATTATTATATATCTAAAGAAAGGGAAATTAATATATTGGAATAATGATTATTCATTTAAATTTTTATGCTATATTCTGGTTGAATTAATGCTCATTTTCAATTATATATTTATTAAAAATTTATTATTTCCTAAACATTATAATTGTAATAAAATACATTTCCAAGCAAGGAAATCATTAATAATTATGGCGAATTTTTCAATGATTTTTTATCTGTTTTTTAATGACTTACTTATTAAACAAATAAATATATTTTTACAAAATAATAATAATTTTTTTAATAATAAAACATTAACAAGTCATTAATTTAAGTATGTAACTAAATTGACCAGATTATTAAAACAGGGGCCTCCTATGGCTAAACTAGAGTCTGCCTAGAAACCTCAAAATGTCTAAACTCGCCACCATTAGTGCATCAGTAATCTGAGATATTTACTATCAAACCTTACGTTTTAGCCATTTTTATAATATTTCTTAAATATTCTATAATATTTTTTCTTCTATAATGAGTATAAAAGAAAATGCAGAAAAAAAGAATAATGGAAAAAAGAAATTGTAAAACTAAAAGAAGTTTACATCTTAAAGTAAATAGTTTTTTAACAAAACTTCGATTTAAAAATCAATTAGTTTATTATAAAAAAATTTATAATCAATATAAATGACTGTCAAAAGAAAGTATTTTAAGCTGTTGATTCTTATATAAAGATTTCTCCTGCTTTCAAATAAGTCTTTTTTCCCCAAAAACAAAGTTTTTTTCCTTTTTATAAAATTTTAGTAATATACATACAATACTTTTATAATCAAAATAATGATAGGAAAATGAACAACATTACAAAATCAGATGGAAAACTTACGTCTTGGTGGTTCGTTGCAGACCACATATGGGCAGCTGCAGGGTCCATCAGGCTTGATGAGCATTGGGTGAGGACAGCGTGCGGTGGGGATGTGAGCATTGGGGGCCAAGGGAGGGCATTCACTCTGGCATTGAATGCTAGTGCTGCCGTTGGCCAACAAAGTGCACCGACAAATTTTGGTCCTGCAGCCATCGCCCGATTCCCAAATATCGCCAACTCTGTACATTTCATTATGGTCAACAACGCACATATTCTCGGGAGCTCCTGAAAAGGTAGAAAATAGTAAATAAATTAGTGACTTGAATCTGAAGTCAATTACAATATTGCAAATAAAAATTGCAGAACAAAATTAAATTATACTTATTTAACAGAAGGTTTTTTTTTTTTTTTTTTTTTTTTTTTTTTTTTTTTAGCTTTAGAATTTTGATTTCTGAGTTTTGTAAAATAGAGATCTTTTTTCTTAAAATGTAACATCTAATGATTTAAAATAATAGTAAAATTAATGATCCTTTTATTTAATTATTGCGACTAGGATACTGTAAGATTTCTTGTCATAATAACGACGAATCTGTTTATGCTAATGAGAAAATTATACACTAGTTTTACAAAGAGGTTTTTTTTTTTTGTTTTTTTTTTAATATAATAAGATGGACTTAAAGAAGAAAAGAAAATTTACTTACTTTAGATAATCTTTTTTAATTCTTAAAGAAAAAGCAATTATATTTCGTAATTGCTGAAACTAAAAGTTTATTTGTAACTTCTGATATTTACAAAATACTATATGACACTCAGAAATTCTGATGCACTTACATAGTTATTACATTATTGAAACATATTACTCATATTAATCCGTTCATATAGATTAAAATATTTATTTTCAACCTTGTTTATATTTTAATTAGTAAAAGGGACAGGATTTTAATCAAACTTATAGTCGTACAAGCCACACATATAAAATAAGAGACCTTGCATTCATACCTGTAAAAGGCACACGGCCATCTGGCATCAGAGGTATCTTACGGCGATTGCACATGGGGATGGTGCAACAAGGATCCTCTTCGGATGGAACCCAGTCACAGCCTTCGTACCCAACAGTGTCGATGTAGATCTCGCATCTGTCCTGGCATTCAATGAAACCTTTCTCACGGCAGATGCATTTGTGCTCGCATCCCTGATAGAAGATTTCACCAAGACTGTAGGACTGATTGTGATGAAAACAGCCTTGGAAGACTGTTTTCACCGCTGTAATTAAATTCATCGAAAAAGTTTCAAATAGGTGAATACATATACCAAAGAATACAATGTTCTAATTTTCAGTTGAAATTCTAGAATTAAAATATAAGTTTAAAATCATCTTTTCAGGATATCTTAAAATGCATAAATTTTTGAGGTATTAGCTAATTTGAAGAGGTATTTACGATTACTACTTCAACTAATTTGAAAGAATTTAAGAATAATTTCAGTTTTTTTTAAATTAGGAGATGTTTAATTATAAATATTCCCATCGAAGATATGGCTTGATCCATTAAAAGGGAAAAAAAATATATTGTGGCACAAATAATAAAGCAAATTTTATTAGGAACTATAAAAGAAATTCTCTCCTATGTTGCTGATGCTTTCTATTAAAACATAAAATTCGAAAAAAGAAAAAGCGAACAATTCGTTGTCATTCGATCATAACTGTGTTTTATTTAATGCAATTAAAGTCACTAAGGTTGAAGAGTAAAGAGATCGTTAGAAAATTAACTATCTCAAATGACTTGCCTTCTTAAAAAAACTAAGAAAGAAAATTATAAATATCTGCATTTTTGTTACCTGTTAATATAGTTCTACCAATATTAAAGTTAAAAGTATATAAACAGTTAGTAAAAATAAACAAAAAATTTTAATAAATGTATTAACTAAAAAAAGTCATAAAAATATAAAATTAAGAAGACGAATATAATTTCAACAATTAATTTGAAAGTCATCCATAAAATAAAACCTTTGCATCAAGTCAGCCCAATTCTTTTTAATAAACGTTGCTATAGCAGATGCCGAATTTTGAGAAGACTGGCTGTTAAAGAGTTACAAATTATCAAAAAAAAATGAATCCATTGATTCATGAAATGAGGGCATTTTTTAACAATGCATGTGAAGAAATTAACAACAGATTTGCCGTACAAGAAATGATATCTATGTTAATGAACAAGTAACACTGATTGGTTTAACGAATGATATTTTTGAATGAAGAGCTTAAGAAATTAATTTGATCAGCTAATAATACAAATAAAGTTACAAAATTTATTTCAAAAAAAGGAATGGGCTATTCATGCAAATAAGAGTATTTAAAATGCCTTGATTTTAACAATAGTATAGAAAATCCATTCAAGAAAAAAAATTAATTTACTAACCGGCAGGAAACGTTTTAACATTAACTGTGTTGCTGAACTCAGCAATGTTAAAAGTATCAGATCCTTGATTCGCTTTTCCAACTTTTATGAAATAGTCGGTTTGGGGCATAAGATCATTGATGTCAAACTCAAAAACGCCTTGTTGCACTTCTGTCAACTCATTCTGAGACACCAGCTTCTTATTCCATTGAGACAGGTCATTGTCGCTGTCAGAGGATTCTCGGTACCATACCTCAAATAAATCTCTTCCTACCATGGCGGGAAGTCGAGACATGGACAATGCAATGCGCACCCGTATGGATGTGCCATTTTGAGCAAGGGCAGTCATAATTTTCACGGGCAAACCTGTTCAGAAATATGCATTAAATGTAGATATGACACAGTAAATAGCTATAAGAATATATAATAAAAATATTTTTCCTTCAAATGCTTCCTAGATAATACTGAAATATATTTTTCATTCACAATACAAACAGTAAGTAAAAATTATATGAAAGCAATATTTGAAAAATATCCTGCGAAGTTTATAGAAGGTAAGTTTCGTTAATAACATAAAACTAAAAGAATGTTGTTTCATTTGCTTTCTGCTTAGAATCGACCTCCAACTCAAAAGAAATGGAGGAGGAGTCTTCAAAAATTGAGGCAATTATTAAGCAGTACAAAAATTAAACAGTAGTAGCAACAAACACTGAATCTGAATTAAAATTTATCTTTCAAACTGAGTTTCATCAAAATGTTTTGAAAAATCAACTGAAACAAAAACAAACAATAAAAAAAAGAGATAAATATATAAAAGGTACTTTTTTTCTAAAATTTTTCACTTTAATTCTTTTAATATAAGCTCAGACGAGTATTTTTTGTATGAAAATCTATTAATATTAATTTAACTAGCTGGCGCCAGTTTGCATTATATTTATACACAACAGGATTTTTCATCCAACGATGCGCGCCACCGATAGCTCAAATCCCCACATTCATGCAAAAATATAATTAAAAGAGCCGCTAAATGGAGAAGGAAAAAATCTCAAATGTTTCTCCCTGTATCAACGTATTATACTCTTACTTTAACTTCAAAAGCAGTATTGGAAAATATAACATCACTACCACAAAGAGGCAGCCTAACTGAGCATTAAAATAGCTGAAAAGAAAAATGCACAGAAAGCATATTGATAAAGAAATAATTACCATCAACTTCTTCTTTCTCGGTGCTACCAGGGAAACTACAGACCATGATCTTACAGCAATGATCATCGGGGTCTTGTACTTCTTTGCAGCTGGGTCCTCCTGCTGAGAGGATGGTGCACCGTGGCACACAGGATACATGTCCTCGACCTTCACAGGTACAGCGAGCTTCACACCCATCCTCAAACGCAACGCCTCGATCGTAAGTAACATTGTTGAATTCACAACCGTCGAAAGGTATGGGTGCATCTGTAAAAAATATCAGATCGGTATGATTCCATTGTGTAAATTTCTAGTCGATTTAATCCTCCAGCTGCTTATCCCGCGATTTCCGCAGGTTGGCAATCCGTCCATTTTCTGTTGCATCCCGCATATTTCGCAGTTTATGTTTATTTTTATGATTACATATTTTTATAATATCATATTATAGCTATCATATCATATCATATATATCATATTATAGCTGTGCAGCATATAGTATCAGTTCGCTTTGTTTAAAAAATATTTGAACTTATTCGCAAACGTCGCATCTAAATACTGATTTTTAAAAAATGAGTAATCAAAGGGTTAAATGACACATTCAATGACATTTACAATTTACATCTAAATGAGAAATATAAAGAGTGAAAAGAAAATGATAAAATATTTTTTCAGCAGAATAAAATATTTTTTCTGCTGATAGTAAGATTAGACAAAGTATTAAAATCGAAACAAATGGTGCCTCATATCAAGTAAGAATTACTATATTATAAAATTGTATAAAAATGTTTTTAAAGTTCAGATTCACGAAAACCATCGAAATCTTTACAAAAAATTGAAATTCAGAAAATTTATATGTTAATTTGAAAAACTAACATCTCATCTAAAGAACCACCAGCTGATTCATAATATCAATGTGAAAATTTATAAATTAAATTTATGTAGAAATATGTTATGAAGCGATATTTTTAAAACAAATATTGATATTTAAAAAAGTTGCTGTTGATGGTAAAATTCAAAGTATATAAACGTTTATTATCAGAAATAAGTTTAAATTCTTAATTAAAATTCTTAGATTTCAATTAAACAAGACATGTATTTGAAAGTAATTGAAAAAAAAATAAAGAAAACTAAGCACATTATTGAAACCAGTAAAATAGTGTCTAAATACAGCATAAAATGAAGTCATCTGAAAGAGTCTGTATGTTTGAAAGAGAAAACTCGACAATTACTTAACTGATATTGGAGATATTTGTACCATTTTGTAGGGCATTTATTGGGAAGGTTTAAGCTCACAGAAGTCATATCAAAATAAAAAAAAGTCTAAATATTTTTGAATGCGTGCTACAAAAAAAAATGTTTTGCAGTTATTTTTGATGATTTATAAATATATTTTTATGTTTGTTTGTTACGTGGCATGCCCATGTCATATTGAGTGGAGGCTAAACTTAAGTTTAAAGATAATTTTTCCTCTTGGATGTTATGACACGGGCAACATTGTGCGGATATTGCTAATCTAAAATAAAATTCTCATTATATTAAAAGAAATGAATAAAAAATAATACCATAATTACAACATATAATTATTGAATAATTAAGTTAATTATTATTTAACTCAGCAGGCATTCCAATAAACATCATGAAAGATTTTTAATTACCTGAAGTTTGATTCCTCATTTCTCTACCAGATATTTCTTCAGTTTTCTCATCATCTGGTTTCATTTCATCTGCTCCGACATCTTGAGGCCTTTTATAATGGAAATTTTCTTCGTCATCCGGCGCTTCTCCTTTCATAGTAGTAACTTCTTCTTTCTCCTCCGGGAGTGCAGTTTTATTAGAAAGATCCAATTCGAAAGGAGTTTCGGTTGGAACAGCTTCTTTTGCGGTGTCGTGGCTTTCAGTTTCTAGTTCATTCTTAATTTCAGAGCTGCTGGATTGGTCCTCGGGCGTGTTGGCAGTACTGTGGTTTTTCATTTCGGCGTGTTCCTTGTCATCTAAATTTAATTCAAAGCCTGACCGGCTGCTCTGCGGTTCGGTGCTATTTTCGGTGGAATTAGCTAAAAAAATATATGATATCATTAATGAATTTATTCATAGACTTTGTGCTCATAGTATATCGCTATGTAATGACTATGAGAAATGCTTATATAAAATATGCATTGTTGTGATTTCAGAAAATGAATGTTTTAAATATATATGGGAAAACACAAAGTCATTAAAGTTTTTAAGTATAGTAAACTCTCTGTAATTCGGCGGATATCAATCTAGAGGTCCATCAGATTAACGAAAACGCCGTATTAGTAAATGTTCATTACAAAAATACATTTTAAAAGCAAAACTTATGCTTAATGCATAAAATAGTGTGAAATTATACTGAGAATTATATATACTATGATCAGAAAGATTAACTTTTTTGTATGAATGAATACTGGTTATTGTGATTAATCAATTTATCACATTGACCAGTAATCACATTACATAAGATATCGGTATAAGTACCAGTAATAATGATTAATCAATTTATCACATTTTCCAGTTAATGTGAATCATTACCGGTAATAATGTTTCATTAATTTATCAAATTATTCGGTTACTTTGAATAATCATTGGCAATAGAAATTAATCGATTGATCTCATCAATCGGTTAGTATGAATAATTATTGGTATAAATGGTTACTCGTTATTGTATGTTGATCGGTAATTGACCCATTAATCACATTAACCATAACTTATATATTAAATTTAGCAAAATATAAATCAAAATAAAAAAATTTCTGTATGGTCCTAGAAATCAGCGCTCAGTGATTTGATTTCCCTTTCAGAATTCCCATTTTCACTTTTAAAAAGGACGGATAACAAGAGGACGGATTATTGAGAGCAAACGAACACTATGAAGAATAGTAAAGTAGTAGGAATAAAAAGGAATTGAATTATTTTTGCAAATGATAAAATGAATTTTAGATTTTAGAAGCAAAAGAAGATAATTAAAAAAATTAATATCAAATCCTATTATATAATATGTGAAGGGTTAATGTGAAAGGAGAAATATAGAAATTTGAAGTCAGAATTACCTAATATGCATCCTGTTAAGAAGTCGTGAGGATTTCCTTCATAACCGTCAGCACATTCACAAGACATTTTCTCTGATACACAGACAGCATTTGGTCCACAGTATATGTGTTCACAGACATCTGCAAAAATGGCGAGAATAATGAATATTAACTCTGAACAAAAAAAGTTTATTAAACATTATGTATATTCACTACTCTAGCAAAATGCTTTTTTGTATAAAATGTAAAAAATATACCGAGTAAAATATAAATTCAAAAAATATACTAAGTATGAAGTTTTTGACAGTTATAAAATAAATAAATAAATAAAAATTACAATGACAACCACTTTATCAATTAAAATATCAACATTTTAAAGTTTCTTCTTTCAGTTTCTAATATTACTTGAAACGGGAACGTAGTTGAACAATCATTAGTTATCAGAAATTAGAAATAATGTTTTTTTTTCCTCTTATAGAAAAGAAAGCAAATTCTGGTATTTTAAAATATAAATAGGAAAACACAAGTTTCAATGTATATAAAAATGTATAGGATATATTAAACACCCAATTTAGGAGGCTGTGAAAGATTCTCAATTCTAATTATGGAGATTTTTAAAAGATAAATATTAATAACAAAAGAAAACTCTATCTTTTTTAAAGAAAACAATCCCAATTTTTCGTATTAATTTTTTCTTTAATAAGTATAAACACATGATATGAAATACTTATAGGTCAAATTTAATTTGAATTCCTCT
>JAPMOR010037143.1:1281530-1318783 GCA_026543865.1 Argiope aurantia | reverse complement strand
ACGACTGCAGATTTATTATGCATCATTGCTCAATACTGAGTGTCTATATTTGTTCAGTAAGCTCAATAGTGCTTTTTTTGATTAAGGGTATTACAGTTCAAGGAATGGTTTAACTTCAATTTTAATAATTTCAGCACATCTCACCTTCTGGCATCAACGGATGTGCACACACAGCTCCACCACATGAACTTGGACAACACTTCAGGTTACCACTGCAGTCACCATCATGGTCACAGTCAGACAAGCATTTGGATTCAGCTTCGGAATCCTCAAAGATTTCCGGACATTCTCCTGATTTGTTTTTGGATTCTGAGAAAGCAAAAGCATAGGATAAGTCAAAATTGTATTGAGATATTATTTTAATCCAATACACAAAATACAAACAAAATTATTTTTGTAGCCGTTAAAAAAATATAGGACCAAATAAATGAATTTTTAGTTAATTATCCAATTATCTAGATATACGTTTATCGGGATAAGGCCTGGTCCCAATCACACTTGATAACTGAAATTATATTTTACATAAGCTATACATGATACAAAAGGTTTTAAATATTACTAATTAATTTTTATATACAAAATAAATATATTCGTTTTTTTGAATAAACTAACCTCCATTATCACCATAAAATTTGGATTCTGTGCATCTGATGGTGACACAGCAGGGATCTGATGGAAGAGGTTTCTCGTAACACAAGGGATCTGCATCTTTGGATCCAATCTTCACGTAAGGTGCGTTGCAGCGGGGAGTGCAGGAGGTCTCATTGTTTCCATTACAGACGCAGCGAGCATCGCACTCGAGGAAGTACTCCTCTCCAACATTGTACATTCGATTGTCTTTCACACATCCATCTGAGAAAAGAGGGAAATTTTTATTTTAATATTACGGAAGAATATGTTTAATTTTATTAAAAAATCATTAAAATTCGTATAAAAATGCTTGTTTGATGTACACGAATTCGAAATGTTTTATATTTTTTTCAGGATCTAGTCTCTTTTATGAGGATGTGCCATTGACTTTTAATGGTTATGCAGTTACTCTTTTTTGAAAGAGCAATGCCATCAGGAAATTATTGTTATTATTGATTTAAAAAAATAGTTATTTTTTTATTTATCTCCTGCAGTCTATTCAAGTAAGTCCATGAACCAAGAAATCATAAGTAAATGTAAGTTGGTCTATTAGTTAAAGGACTATAAAAATAAAGATCTGACTTAGTAGTATCATATGAGATTAAGATGCTTCCCTGAATGATTTGCAAGGGTAGCTGGCGTGCAATTACGTTTCTATTGGAGGAAAGTTAGAAAAACCTCTGAAACATAACCAAATGTAAGCAATTTGTTGTTAATGCTCAATTCAATGCATAACAGTATTCGAATAATACTGGCTGAAAACACTGCCAGGATACAACTCAGGGTCTATATTATTCAATCAGAAATAGTGTAAACCCACTAGGCCAGTGATTGCTGCTTTTTTTATTGGTAATGATTAGTAATGTTACATGCAGTTTTCAGAATCGTATAATTTACTCGCTTTTACATGTCGCATAAAAACAGAAATACCTGCGGTGTATGCTGTTATCACTTCAGATGGCAGTTCTAGTTTATCATCTTCCCAAACGGCTACTTTCATGTCATACGGTGTGTTGGGTTTCAAATGCGTTACTGTTACAATAGTTTGAGTTCCAGCCTGAAAAAAAATGAAAAATTAACACTGAATAGTTTTTCTGGGTAAATTAACCATAAATGAGAACAATAATGATAGTTTAAAATTACGAAATACTTTGAAAATATGGTAATAAGATTAATTTCTTAGATATCAGAGAAATACTGTTTATACATTTCTCATTTATACATCATTTCACAGAAATTTCGTCTCTTTCGTGACCATTGTTTGGTAGTTTGTTTATAGAATGCTAGGCATGGATTATACATCCGTTTTTACGCGAATTTTGATAGCAATATCTTGCCTTAGGAAATATCCACAATTGATGAATTAATAGAAGACAAATTATCTAGAGCTACTTTAAGAAATGATGAAAAGAGAAAATGAAGAAATTATTCCCCTTTCCTTTAGAGATACTATGGTCTCCACTGAAAAATTTCAAACTAAAAAACTCAGCAATCAATACAACAGGCGACGATTTTTTAATTAAATGCTTCCTATCTGATTTCGTGTAAATCGTTGATTAAAATGTGAAATGTATAATTGGTATTGAAGACGTTCTCAATTTTAAAACAAATGCTTAATTTTAAAATGTAATTGTTCTTTTCAATAGTATGTAAAATTACTAGTATCATTTTTACTAGTAATTTTTTCAATAGTAATTAAAATTACTAGTATCATTTTTAAAAAAATAAATTATTATTTTCAAATGATTTAATGTTTGTAGCATTCAATTTTTATGAATCAAAGTTATGTATTAAAGTTTATCTTATACATCTTTCAATTTATACGTCGTTTTACATCAGTTCCTTGAAATATGTATAAATGTTGTTTAAGTGCATCATTATTAAACTTTGAAATTAGTAAATCGATGCTTTGTTATACACACACACATATTATATATATATATATATATATTGGTATACCTACCAAACAAATGAAATATCGAAATAATTTTCTACTTTTTTTTATTATAATGCGGTGAGAAATACAAATGCAATATGCTCATTTATTTGCATAAAATGTGCATGAAGACAGAGAAATTAAGTTATAAGAGAAAAAAAACTGCTTCTAAGTATATCAGTCATGACTCACTTGAACTTTTGTCCAATCTTGGGTACTGTCACCCGATGGCTTATATTCCAAGATATATTCTGAATGATAGCTAGGTAAACGGAAATCGTCCCAAACGACGGTCAGGGTGGTTTGGCTGCGTTGTTTGACCAAGATCTTAGGTATATTTCCGATAACATTGTCTAAATAATTTTTAAACAAAAGTTATTTTTATTTATAAAACAATATATGTAGACGGGAAAAGAATTTGAAATGCATGAAAATTATTTTAGTTCAGTTTCTTTTTTGAATTCAATATTCATTGTCTGGGAAGAAAAATGAAAAATTAGTAAAACTGTTAGTGAATGAGAGTTATGTATTTGTTAAATGCTAACATTATCGATGAAGTGAAGTAGAATATAATATTATACACAATAAATACAATGGGAAATTATATATATAATTATATGATGTTACTGAAAAAAATGGGAAATTGAAAATATTTAACTAATTAAAACATAAAGAATATCGAAAAAGGAAATCGTAAGAATTTTGAAAATCGTATCATTCTCAAGGATGTTGCAAAAATTTGAAAATAGTAAAAAAAAAAAAAAGTTACACAGAGCTTGCGGATGAAGTTCTTTTCTTTAAAATCAGATTAAGAACTTTAAGTATTCACAACCTTCTTAACTTTCATCAATGATAAGAAGAAAAGTCCGATTTTGTTTCGAAATTCGAAACAAAACGGATTAATTTTTTTTTCATACCGAATGAGGTAAATGTAACAGAAATCAATAAATCATTTGTGAAGCTCTTATACTGTAAATCTTCAATCATTCGAGTTCCAGCTATCTGGATCGCTTGGGGGGGGGGGGAAGTAGGACTCAAACAATTTTTTTCTGAATAAAAGAGAAACAACTGATTTGTAAGCATTAGAATAATACGAATGTAAGCAAATTTTAGTTGTTTTTTTTAATTGAAAACCTTATTTTTACTGGTCTTTTTACCTCTCACTAGGATAATTGAAGTCATATTATTTATATTTCATAAATATCGACATTTATAGATAATTGCTTTTAATAAATTTCAAAGAATAAAATTTACTCTCGAATTTCATTTGTTTAAGAAAAAAACATACAAATGACACAAAATTATTTAAATATGCGATTTACGAATCATTGACAATAAATTATTGAAATTATTGAAATCTATTGATTTACATATAAAGAATAATCGGAGTGAAAAAAGCTGAAAAACGTCACAAAAAAACATCACCCTTTTTTTAAACTCATAGATGAAGATAAGGAAATTTAATATTAAAAAATACCTTTGGTTGTGAAAGTTGATATTTCTTGCTTTCCATCTTCTTCAACTTTCACGTAATAAGTTTTCCCTGGAAGAAGATTTTCTAAAATAACAGGCTTGATACCCTAAAAAAAGAAACCTCAAATGCAATATAACAATATAAATATTTAGAAATAGATTTCAACATAATTCTTTTTTTAATCTTATTTGAAAAATATCGATGCTATAACATGATGTTTCTTAGAAAAAGATTTAGAATGATATTGAGTGCTATATATATATATATATATATATATATATATATATATATATATATAAATCTTGTCCGAAATTAACAAATCACAATACAAGTCATAACAATACAAACTACTATACAATACAAAAAATACACAATACAATTAAAAATTGTTATTTTTTAAATTAAGCCATCGTTTACTCTAAAACAGTCACAGATAAGTCGTTTTCGATATTGTCTTATGTTATAAAAGTGGAAACAAAATAAAGGAAACCATCTTGATTTTAAATATAATTTTAAAAAATTGTATAACTATTTTAAAATAAATTCATTTTTGATAATTATTCATTAATACTTTTTTCTTTTATTTACTTGCCATTTTAGGGTTGCAACTTTTTTCATAAACATGTAGTTAACACAAATATCACGAGTTAAAAAAGTTTATTCTAAATGAACCACCAAGAATTAACTCATATTGTTAAATTATACAATAATAGTTATTCTGTTTTATAAACACAAATTTTTTTTTAAAGTTTAAAAGATTTGAAAGTATTATAAGTAAAATAACCCTTTGTGAAAGAATCAGCTCATATGTTTTTTATATTTAATCTCTACTTTGCCTGATGGTAAGTTACAATGCCATATGCTTTTTTTCCTTTTGCCAAAGGTTTGTGCAGATTATCTGACTTCCAGCACTGGCATGAAATGATTCAATTAAAGAATTTTCTTTTGTTTTCACAGTGATCTGTCATGGCTGTCACTATAATAACGTCTATAAATATATAATTGAAATTTTCAGCATTAAAATACACATAAACAAAATATGAATGTGTAAATACTTACGATAACTTTATCCCACTGCGTATGGATACCTCTGAATGCTGAAGTGTAATACACTAAAGCTTGAGGCTGGAGCTCTGATTCAGTTGATCCCCATCTTATTTTAGCGGAATTATGAGTGACATCAAAAACTTCGATAGATAATGGACCTATAAACGAATTTAATAAATTAATTTACTAGTTTAAAATGAAAAATCAGCTATATATTGAAATTATGCACACTATTATGTATGAAAAAACGAATCATATAAATCTAAAAAAGCACAAATAACGAAATCACAAGCCTTGGAATTTTATTGTTTTACTTGCATTATTTTCTTTTAAAGAAGAAATAAAATAACGGCATATAAATAGGTATTTCCTTTTCTAATTTCATAAATTTATTATAACATGCATAGACCATCTTAAGATTACGTTTGTTAATTAAATTGTGTTTAATGTATTATTAACTTAATCATAATAACATTAATGTTAAAAATAATCATGCTCCTCAAGAAAAAAGAAAAATTTGTCTAGCATTGTGAAAGCGCTGATGATGATGAGAATGAGAAAAACGAACTGAAGGGAAGTGAGTGGAGGAGTTGAGATGGTGCACGGAGAGGAAATTGATGTTTGGAGCTCGATGATGTTCTTGTATTAAATTCGGTTTTATTGTTCTTGTATATTATGTGTTGTCCTAAGTGAATGTCAAATAAATGTTGTTAAAAAATTAAATCTGGCGTCATACTAATTATTCTAGGTTATATTTGCTAATGAAAAGGGCAGTCTCTGCCTTACTTATTTTTCCAGATGAGAAATCGAAATTGAGAAAGCTCGGCAGCGCCGACAATCATTAACATACAAAAGATTCAGAAGAGAAATTGTATTTGATTGAATAATAATCAAGATGCAATGATAACAATCAATGCTATCATTAATGAAATAGCCATAATTAGATATAATGTAACAAACAAGCGACGCATATATATTTAAAATTAAAAAAAAAGTCTTCGAAAGTATATAAAAAAAATCAAATCTTTGATGGATTTGATAGACATGTTTAGAATATCTACAATCACTTTTCACAAGGTCAATGATTTTTATGACATAATTGTTGATTTTTTAAAAAAATTCTGCTTTATTTCTTTAAAAATAAAATCTTCTCAATATTCAGCTTTACATTGCTAATTATTAATGAAGAATGTGTTTGGAACATTAATTTTGGCGTAATCATTAGAGATAAAAACATAGACTATAAATTAATTTATTTTCTAGATGAAAAAAAAAATACTGAAAGAAGCTATTCATGGCCCAAAGCGTGTCTCGCACAACATATCGTTTATTTTGCACATTGACCAACTAAAAGTAGTACAGGATTTAAATCTCATAGCGACTATTAGGAAATCTAACTTTTGGAGTCTCATCATTCCTTTCTGCAACTTCCAAAACAAAATATTTTTTAGAAATTTTAATTTAATCTTTATTTAAATAGTAAATATGATAATAAATTGTAATTATCAAACATTTGATTATGAATCTAATTTACCAGAAATGGCTGCAGAATTTAGCGTATAAAAGCGTATAATCCGTTTATAAATAATAAAAAATATAAAATTTATAAAATTTTTTTTAACATAGTACAAATATTATTAAGCGATAAATAATATACAAGGAATGTTGAATTGTAAATTAACATTGGTCAACAAATTTTTTTGTTACTTAATGCCTTCAACGATCCAGACTACCTAGAGGCAGGAAAATATGAAAAATAGTGAAAAGAATATGCTTTTAAATTTAAATGGCACTTGATTTTAATTTGAATATGTTCAAATTTATGACCATATAAAATAAAACAAAAGTACAGAATTAAAACTACAGTGAAAACATAGAAAAAAAAATATCTAAAAATAACCCTTTCCAAAAGTTTTGAGATCTCTAGACAATTGTTAACTTTGCCTATTTGATAATCCGGTTATGAGTGAAAGCATTCCCCAAGATGCAAAACAGAAAAAGAAATATCGATAGAGTTCTGCAAATATTATTATGATACAGTAATCTTATCTATATTATAAATGACACTATGAAATCCATAATTTATTTTCTAAACGAAATAATTTTTTAAATGTATAGGAATAATATTTAAACTAAATAAAAATAAATAGAAAGAAACTTAAAAAGAAGTAGAAAAGTAAAAAACTTTCTTGTTTGTTGAACAGTTTTGAAAAATCTCGTTCTGCCTTCCTCCAAATCCACACAGTAAAAATATTATAATGAAAAAAGCATGAAACTGAAGGATACAATCTCATAATTTATTGTGAAATTTTAGGAAGATTTTTAAAAACTGTTGAATTGTAAATCAGCTCATAGTGAATTTATTTTTTCACGAAATTTTTAAGCTTAAAATTCCGGACAAATAAGCTTCAATAAAGTGGGTAAATTTTTTCATTAATTCATTGTTTGATTTGTAAATTAAGCCTTAAAAGCGTAACGTTTTATGTCAGTAGTATACAATTATATTTATTCGCATTTGAATTGAGCATTATTATTTGATTCGTGTTCCAGAAAAACATCAAAAAAGTAAGTAAAATAATGTTATAATGTGTATTGGAAATCGAAATGAAACAAAACAAATTTTCGTAAGTCAAAGGAATAACAGATGTAATAAGAATATAATACAATATAACCTTTGTTCTATTATATCTACTTATTTTATCTGATTTTTCGCTGAGGCAAATACTTTTTTTCTCCCTCTTTAGATGTTATCAAGTCCATTACTATCATTCATATAGCATGGAAAAAAAGTCCTAAGAAGGGTTTTTAACAGATTTAAGATTGAGTACTTCTTTGTTTTACAATGTTTTGTAAGAATTATCTAAAGTTGAAAAATCAACGAAATCACTTTCATAGCTTTCATCATGTCAAATTTGACTCAAATTTCTTTGCACAAAGCCATAATTGTTTTTTTGCTTTGTTAGTAACGCCGTAAAGCTTAGGGTTAAAAAAAAAAGAGTGAAATACAGAACAACAATAATTTAACTGGTAACATCCCTTGCAGTAAATATATGTATTTCCAAAATACGATCATTTCATTTAATATAATGCTTAAGGCACATTCAATCAAGCATATTATGCACAGTTCCGATTAAGTGTATCATTTCTATACAATTTGATACTTTTTAAACCTTTCTTCCCAAGTAATTAATTTTATTTAAAAGTTTCATTAAGAAACACTGATATTTTACTGTATAAATTGTACATGTTAATGAAATGAAATGATTTTACAATATTTTAAATTTTCATAATAGAATGGATATTTTAAATTAAATGAAATCAATGGAAGTGGCAAAAGAAAAGTTGTTTTTAATGTACCAATAAAATTCAAGTTACTTCCATAATAACTTTCTGAAACAATACTCCAACTTAAAAGGTACGAAAGTTTAACTCAAACTTTAGATAGATAAGACTCTGTTTAAATCAAACAGTCCTGTCTGTCTATAAATAGGGCTCTGCTTAAATCAAACAGTCCTGTTCGTCTATAGATAGGAACTCTGTTTAAATCAAACAGTCCTATCTGTCTTAGATAGGACTCTGTTTAAATCAAACAGTCCTTTCTATCTAAATTTCGGGTTAAATTAATTACTCTTTATTTGGTTTAAACAGAGTGAGCTTATCTTAAATCTCCAGAATTTATTAATCTAATGAAGCATGTAAGATGTATATGTACCATACGGAAATTTTGGACCTACATTTAATTGTATTATTCTGATTCCTCCAATATTTAAAAAACGATCATCGGTTTTTTAGTTGCCATTTTTATACTAAATTGAGTGAAGATATTATAAAGGGACGGGGTAGAGTGACGTAGATACCAATTTGCTTTTTTTTAAAAGTGCTCATGCAAATAGACTTCAAGGTTAAGAGAAATAGTAGCAAGAATTGTTAAAGAGATCTCGCTAGGACCGGATCTGAATGTGTAATTAATTAGGGGAAGCCAAATATGCAACGTAATTTATTGAAGAGGAAAGAAAGAATTATACATATGAGGATTTTTATTCCACACACACCCCTTGTCTAGTTTTTAAGATATTTGAAAAACCGTTTGAGTGTCGGCGATGGGACGGTCGAAACCGTTGTCGTTTGCCTTGAAGACGAAGGTACCTCATTTCCAGAACTGTCACCAAAATGGGCGAGAAGATGACTGCCATATCTTAAGTTATTCAGCAGAAGCAATTAAATTCGCCCTTGACATTCTACGAAAGACATCGGAGGATTAATGAACTTATGGATTGATTGACGAGGAAAACAGAGCGCTGTAATTATATTTACTGGCTTGGGAATACATGAGTTAACAGACATGAGCCAGTGATGAGAGAAAGGCACGATAAATTCGGTTCATTCAGTAGCTTGCACAAGTAGGCAGACGTGGCCTTCTTTTGTATGAAAGGATCGCCACAAAAGGGTGAAAGGACCTTTTGAAATTTGCGTATGAAAGAAGTGAAATTTGAAAAAAGGAGGTTGAACAACCTGTTGAAAATGATTAATTAGTGTTCTTTGAGGAGTATCGCTGTATGTACTTGATTGATATGAATCTAGGTGAAGAAACGACGCGTCACTGTTTTATCAGAATGTTGTTTTGATTAGAATATGAAAGATAACCTCGTGTTTTATATGAAGTATAAAAAGGATAAAACTTAGGAAATATCGTAATTCGTTTTCGAGATCTTTAATAATGATGATTACTTGACACTGAATTTCAAACGATTATTTATCCAAAGTCGATCTAAAGATAGAATAAAAAAAAAGATTAAGAGAATATATTTAAATTAAATGTATTTTTTAAGTTATATATTTGTTTGTGCAGGATACATATAAACTCAACCTGTATGTATATATATATATATATATATATATAAAAATTCTTGTTGAACTGATTTAAGTCGCCTTATTGGAATAAAGAATTCAAACAAAAACTCAAATGTTTTTCTCTCTAAGCTTCAATTACAAAAATTTCTATCAGTTGATCAATTACGATAATATAAAAAAAAATGTTATAAACAAATTACGAAAGTATTCCTAATTTTATACAGATTTTAGAATGCGAAAAATTAACAAGATACCGAAAAATGGAATTAAAATATAAAAAAAGTATGAAAAAATATATAATAAAAATTCACGAAATAATTTGATGAAAAATGTAATCCAATTTTAAGTAGAAGCAATAATTTAAAGACTTAGGGTCAAAAATAATATTTCTCTTTTAACCATAGTGTTGTTTTTCCGGATAAAACAGTTTGTTTAATGGTTGAAGATTTCAAAAGAGAGAGTTACAGTAATCCTTTTATTGTTGTTTTTTTCTTCAATAAATTTTAACTCAGATTATGTATTTCAATTTTGACACAAGTAAATGAGAACGATAGATATAATCTCTAAAAAAATTAGACATTTGATAAATCCTTAGATATCTTTTGCAAACTATTTTCATTTCATGCAATTTACTATTTATTTTAATCTGTCTGATTTTTTTCTTTGTGTGTGTGTGAGTGAGAGAGAAATATTTAAATTTTGGTATTAAAATTTTCCATCATGAATGCACATTTAAATTAAAAATTATTTGCTTTAATAAAATATCAGATTTAGAGATTAAATTTCTTATAGTTATCTTAAGTTCTTGATATAAATTTTTCTTTAAATCCCGGTATAAAGATTTCTCCTCTTAATATGATCACTGCTTTTAAAAGTAAAAAAAGTTTTTGTATACTTTTATTTAAATCGATTGGCCTCATGCTTATCGAGATGGCGTTTTGTAATTTATTTTTAACTCGTTTCTTATGTGACAGAGTTTTGAATTTTTGTACACAGTTAGGTATTTTGAAATGACTTACACTTTTTAAAATATTTTCATAACTTAATTATCAGTCAAATAATTAATTTTATTAAATTTTAATTATGTCACCGGTGTCTCTTTCTGGTTGTGAATTTGGAAAATTCTAGAAACCTACACTTTTAAAAATATTTTCATAACCTAATTGCCAGGCTAAAAATTTATTTTATTAAATTTTGGTTTTGCACAAGTGTCTCCATCTGGTTGTGATTTTAAAAAGAAAAAAATGAGTCCAAGATAACATAATATTTATAAGAATGAGTTTTAAGTTAAAATACTAAAAAGTGAAAAAGAATTTTTTAATATAAAAACTTTACATTTTAGCAGTTTTTAATTGTTTCAAACGATTTGTTAAATATTCTTTTCGAATTATTTCATCAAATCGATCTTCCCATAAATGTAAAATAATCCATATTTTATTTTTTTGTACTTGGTATTAAACTTTTTGATTACGTTCTTTTCAGAATTACAATCCTGCCAGTCACTCAGAAGGTTCGATTGAGTAATTGAATTTTATCTCTGACTAGAGCGCCTCATCTCGAATGATGGTCGGTTGATCTTCAAGCAACCATTGCTGGTTCCCATCAGTATGATGTGCGCGGAATATCATTCGCCTTCAAATTGCTTATTCATCAATAAGCTCTGCGCCTATCTTCTGCGGCTACCGAAACCTTAATGATGGAAAGGAAAAAGTGCAACTCTATTCATTTCTCATTTACTCATTAGTAGTGCAGGTCATCGGCTCTGGAGGCCCAACGCTCGGAGGGGGGGGGGGATGTTTGGATCCGGTTGGAAAGGGTGGATGAGCAAACGATTCCCGGGGCGATTCGAAAGTTCCACCCGGGCGTTTTGCTCTTTCTTTTCTTCTTTTTTCTATACCTCCTCGATTCATGGGTGATTCAGTTAGACTTCAAAAATCGACAGTTGAACTCGTAAACGCAAAAGAATCTTAATGAAGGCGAAGTTATTGCCATCTGCCTATGTTAATTCCCGATGGTAATGAACACGCACCGAGGAAAGGGAAAGACTTCCTGCGATTTAAGTAGGAAGTTTATGGGTTTCTCTTAGCAGCATGGAAGAAGGAATGCTTGCTGTGCTGGTGGCTCGGGCAAGAAAAAACAGACGATTTTACGCTAAATATTCTGGAATTTTGGCAGATACCCTGATGGGAAGTTGATTTTCAAATGGCACGGCAAGCAACAATTCACTTTCAAACGGTTTATTTAGCGTAACCTTGACAAATGCCTTTCTCATGAGCTGGCACGTGTTCGTAAAAGCACAAAATTGTTGACTACAATCAATTTAACGAAGATCTTAAAATACCGCTTTTACCTCTAATGTTTAGAATAGAGCTAATTCATCTAATATCAAATTGCATGCTGCTTTATATTGCACAGTAATAGAATGTTCTTTTTCTGTCTGCAAGATCCGTAATGAAATCAAAAATTAAACTGGTGCATAATTGATTTTTTTAACATGTTTGCTTCATAAATTATTTACCAATAACCATAAAAATAAGACACACATAAAATCTTATTTCATGAATTGTATGAAAATGCGTAGATTTTATATTAGGAGAAAAGAAATGCATACGTTTTTATCTCGCCTGAAATATCTTTGTTCCAATGCAGATTTAAAAAAAGAAAAAGAAAAATCAATTTTCCATTGCTTAATTTAGTTAAATTTACATCTATTTTTAGCAGCTAAAGGTCATTTTGCATTTGAATTTTCGACATATCTGGAAATACACCATACTATGAAAATTCTTTTTCTTAAATGATGTGGCAGAAAAAGAATTGCTACTTGTTACTGTACATACTCAGCAGAAGGAAAGCAAGATTAAGGAAATTTGAAGTCATTCAATACATTTTTTAAAATCCGTTTTGGAACCAGAACCGTAAGGAGTAGTAGCGAGTGAGGAGAAAAAGATATATCTTTTTTGTTGGTGGTGGTGACTTTATATTAAAAATTGAAAGAAAAAAAATTAAACTTTGCTAACGATATTTACATTTTCAACTTTCAGCTGAGAAATTACTTATTCGAAACAAAATTTATTTTTTCGAATTAAATAGATAGTGTAAAACCAACCCCAAAAATTTAGTTTTGATAAATTAATAAACGAATTTGCTTCTTTAGGAATTCGAAACAGAGATTTTTTTGTAATTAAAACATAAAAATAAAGTATAGAATAATTTTCTAATAAACATTTTACTTTTATTATATTGCATGCGCTTCATATTACGCTCTGATAGATAGATAAGCTTTTGGTATTTCTTGTACTTTCTTTTGGGCTTTAAATAAATATAATAGTACACCTCAAGAAGAAATTGAATTATTAATAAAATGATCAATTGCAACTATATTTTAAAATAAAGAGAAATAATGAATAACTATACTTTGTTTGGAGAAACTGGAGAAACAATAAAGAAGGGGAAGGACATTATCAACTGTTGTCTCTGGGCATTTACAGTTATGACCCTATTCTAAAAGAAGAAAGATATGTCGTTTCGCTAAAAATTAAAATCATTAAAAGGCCAATGGCATTAAATTGGTAATGTATCTCAATATTACTTGCAAATTTAAATAAATTAGCGATTAAATTTATACATTAAAAGAATTACGAGCTCTTCAGTGCACTGTACACTCCAGCCAAATTACATTTAACCAAATCTGCAATAAATTTTGTTTCCTAACTAATTAAATAACTATTTTTGACTAAAAAATTACAATAAAAGCTTTTTCAATTGAAATTACTTTTTAAAGTATTAATTTGTTTTATTTTAAGAACCTTTCTAATACGAAAAACATAGAACATTTCTAGAAAATAATTCGCTTGAACAACTTTGGCTTCTGCAGTGCAGCTTGACTTGCGTGACAAAACATCGCGTGCGATCGTCTCTTGATTATATTCGGTGTGATTCAATAACAAAAAATAACAAAATTATTAACTCTATCGGAATGTCTTCCAATCATTTTTGCCGCGAATAAATGAATTAACAAAAAAGAAAATAATGTTTTCATATATGACCTTGATTGGTGGTAGGTCGTACGCTGAAGAATAGAAAGAAAAGAAAAAAGAAAAAAAAAAAAAGAAATTACACCTGACACACTTTAACGAGGAATCCTTAATCCCCAATCTTTTTACATTTTTGTTATTTTGGCGAAGAAATTAATACTTTGCCATTTAATAAGTCATTAGTTGTCCTGCAGCCGATAAATTAAGGTTTCAGACCTGAACCCTGACCTTGAGCGGAATTAGGGATTTTCTTTCTTATCTGTCATGATTACTTGTGTAGATAATTACAAGACTGCCATTAAAATTGTCAAAAACGACATGGTCGCCCCTTTTTTATGTTCGCTATTCCAGGATGTCCTGAGAGATTACTAGTAATTACGAACCGTTCGTTTATGCTTGGAAAATTACAGTTAAGCTTGGACTTTTCATTTCATCCTAGAGGTTTCATAAATTATCAAAAAGAAGAAAGAAAAGTAGATTTTTTTCGCAATTTCTCTGATTTTACTTTATTATCATCAAATGAGCTTTATTGAAGCATTAAATAACCGTTATGTTTTATTTAATTTATTTGTAAATTTACATTTAAAAACAAAGAAAACTTATAAACTATTAGAAAAATTTATAAAGAATAATTTTATATATAAATACCTTTTTTTAAAAAAAAAGAAAAAAAAAGATTACCTGAATGAACGTAATTATAATTCTTTTGAAAAGTAAAAAAGGATTCTGTTTAACACCTGCATACCTTGCAAGACGAATTAAAAAAAAATGAAATTATAATACTCCGAAATTATGAAGATAGATGAACCGCACATTAATCTTTCTAATATTGCTATGATGTCGTAGAATTGATTTCCATTAGAAAGATTCAAGCGCACAATGAAGCGAACATATTTAAGATATATCACAACTTTAATTCCTGACAACTTGGTGGATATGAAAATACGTCTAAACGATTTAACCGGAATTAAGTATAACCAATATCCCCTTCAACATTAATAACCAGTTAATAGCCAAAGACGACTAATGAAATAAGTATAATAATAGTAACTTAATAGTCCAAATAACGAAAATGCTAATACATTATAGCATCAATAATATAAGGGCAGATAGTACTTTCATTTTCAACATTTATTTTCTTGTATTTATATTTTATATTTATTATTTTCTTATAACAAATAAATCTGCAAATAAGTAACATTATTCAATTAATTTGAATCTCTGAATGGAAATTGTCGAGTCTAAAATTACTAAGTAAAACACAAATGATTCTGAATGCATATGAAAGTGTTTAGTGAGTGATTTAATGTTCTTATGAAATAAATTAGACATCATGGCCTTATTTTAAATCGAAATACTGGAAAGAAAATTTTTTAAAAAAAGGCTAAATAATATATAAAAATAAATAAATAAATAAAAGCCGAAAGATTTAAAATCAACGTATAACGGGGGAAAAAAACTGTTGTATGTTTAAAGTACCTTTAAAAATAATATTTGTCACTTTTTCAAAATAAAAGAATGCTATTCAATTGTCTTTTACATTCTTTTTTGTTCTATTCAAAAATAGCATTTAATACCCTAAATATCTTATTTCATGTGTATGCTACTTTTAATATTTTCACCCTAAAAATTTTTCTTCCTTGAACAATTTTAAAAATGAATATCATTTTCATTTCATATTATCACTCAGCAATATCAATATCGCATCACATTATACACTGCCATTGTGGTTCTATATCGATTCCACTATTTTTACTTTTTCTTATAAAAAGCGGATAAGGAGAAAGTATTATAAACATCCAAAACTTTGACCTGGAAGTTTTGATGGATCTCCTCGTTTAAGATCTTCCTGATTCCGAAAAAATACATTTTTTGGAATTATGTCTGTTTGTCGGTCGATCTCTAAAAGCAATAAATAAAAAGCGTAGTGAACAACAGACCTAGATTTTATATGAACCTTTTCACCAAATTTACTGATTTCTATCAAGCTTTAAATGAGACCCACTTATGGAAAGTGTGTTTATTCGTCCATCTATGTTTTAAAATCAACAATGCAGATGGCTTGGTGGATAAAATTAAATATATTAAATTCATCATTAGAATTATAGATCTGTATCAGATTTTGGGCCTAATCCCTTTAAATGTTGAATATTTATCGATCTGTACATTTGCGAGTATGTATGCGTGGTACCACGTAAGCGGAATGAGTTAGGCAAATGGAATTCAATGTATATTTTTGTACTGTACCAAATTTGGATCCAATCAGTGGAAAGGAAGATAATCGAAATCTAGACACAATTTTCCTCATTGTACTGTGAAGAACCAAACTTGGTTTATTGTGTTTGTATACGTACATTCTCTCAAAGTTGAATGACGCCATGCAGTTCTAAAACTAAAATTGCATATCCTTTTTAAAAATCTAAACTTTTATGTGTGTGTGTAATAATTAGTAGATGTTTCAACTTGTCAGCAGCCAAGTTTCTGAAATTCTGTTATATCTTTGATTTATTTCATGTATATGAGTCGACGTTTTCTGCTTGCAATTTTACAGAATAAAATTAAAACTTAAGGCTTCAACATCCTCAAAAGTCAATGCAATTTCTTATTAATATGCATTGAATCTAATTATATAAACCAAGAACATAGATAATAAATTAATAGCACAACAAATTTTCTTCGGTTCTCTAAAATGTGTTGATATAAAGGTCCGTGGTATGCTTTGAAAGAACTTATTCAATTTCCAGCCCTAATATAATTTAAAAGTTAATTAACAAAACGGTAAGACTAAATTAATTAATGATCCGCGAAAAATTAGTTATCTAATCTCTATCTTTAATAAAGCGTTGTATCCAATAAAAGTAGAGTTTCTTTTATTATTATTATTATTGTTACTATATCCAACTTTCAAAATCATTTACAGCATCCGACAAAAAGTATGAAGGAAAAATGATTACAACAGTCAATTCTAGTTCGGATGGGAAAAAGTGGGAAGGGAGAGTCAGCAAAGAAAAACTTGGTCATTTGCAAATAAGAATCCCATCAAATCCCGGACATGGTTTTGACAAATTGCAAATAGAAGGCCTGGCATTATATACAACCAGTAGCTACATCAATCAAGCAGGGGGGCAAAGAAGGGAAGGTTCATAACTGGTTACCGATAATTTTTTTTAATCTACTTCTTTATCTTCGTTCTTTCACAAGGTCAAAATAAATGAGTATCGAAGTGCAAAGGATGTTGGGTAAAGGGGGGTACAATCTATTTGGAGAAGGGGTGTTGGTAAGTGTGAAAGAGTGGTGTCTTCTTATTGAAAGGTCTGACGGTTCTGTAACCTATAAACATTATTCTTTGATGTGGCACATTGTTTTGCCAGGAAGCTGCAGCACAACCAAGCTTTTAGCCACGCACTGGATGATGGTTTAATTGCAGGATGAATTAAATGCTTTTTGTTTTTCGAAATTCCTCGGAAGAAATGAAACATCACGACGAAAGTTGTAGTTTAATTGAGTGCCAACTGTAACTAAGGAATTCAGTTAAAAATAAAAGGTTAAAATGTGGAACAGTGGAAGATCCAGGAAAGTAAAGTCTACTTGGAACTCTTGCTACGTTTTACGTAGCATGAGTTCACTAAAAACATTAATCAGGGATTATTCCATCATAATGAAAACATCATTGCCTGTGTTTTCTTATTTCGTAACCAGCCGCCTTTGCCAAGCAGCCGGTTTGCCAATCCTTAAAGCTCGTTAAAATTTTCATTTAAATATTTTAACTTCTCTTTTAATAGCTTCTTCATCAAAATATTTTTAATTTGCAAATTTTGATAGTCATATAATTAATTCATACTATTATAAAGGTCTTAAGCCATAATGTACTATTTAGCGCTCTAATTTCCTGTCAGGTCTTGTAAAATTTCAACTTAAAATTAAAGTGAAAATGATTAAACTAATTAATATAAAATACTTTTTTTTTTACTGAAACCAAGCATTTTTTTAAAATATGAGTACCGAGAACAAAGTCGTTCAGCATTTAAGTCTTATGCATATTATAGAATAATTTTCATAATTTATGTAATATCTCAAGAATTATTCAACAAAAATTTCTCAGATTCATTATAAAATTCAGATTTTAGCTTCATTTTCTAAAAGTATTTAAATGACGTGAATAACAATATATTATTTTGTTTCTGTCTATAAGCATACTTCAAAAAATTATGGTCAAAATTTTATAAGCCCTTTGGTTCTAAGGAATCATATTCTCAGAAATATTCTTGACACTTCAACTTTTAAATAAATAAATGAGCGTTTCTATCTTCTGCTATCAAATTTGATCGATTTATGAAGTGTTGAATAGAACAGTTTAGAAAAATCAACACTTACATAACCTTAGGCCAATCAGTCTTGAGAAACCTTGGGCGGTGATTGGTGATCTTTTGAACGGTCGATGAAATGATCGAAAATCGCCCGTTTTAATTGAATAGTGATATTATTATAGTGTTTTATTGACTGCTTTAGCTGATTGGAGTGCAACTCTTTTTATTTAAAATATTGGTGTCTTCTCAAGAATATTCTGTTAAGTATGATTCACGGAGCAGAGGATCTAAATCAAAACTAAATATTCGTAATTTATTAGAACCTTTATTGATTCCTTAAATATAACTATTTACTTCGTTTAGACCATTTTAACACATGTATTTCTATTATTAAAGATTTACAAATTAACCATTGTTCCCTGAATCGAAAGGATATATATTAAGCCATGTTTGCCTTAAATAAAGCTGATATATTGAATTAATAATGTAGATAATTGGCATTAGATGAGTAATTCGGCAATCGATGAAAAATAGACACCAAGTTATAAATCATTACAAATTAATAACCTCTCGTAACATCAAATCGAAAAAAAATAGTATCAGTGAAAATTGATATTTATTAATAATAGTGAGCAAAAAAAATTGTTTAAATATTTAAATTCTTTTCGTGGCAAATAATTAAAACAAAAAATAGTCTATTTAATATTATAATTTATTTAAATCCAGTTTTAATAATAATTACATCGAAGTAGGCAAAATGAATTCAGAGGTTTCTTTTCGTGCCCAAACATATTATTTTAAAAAAACCCGGCAATTCATAAAGCAAAATAAAAAAAAATAAAGATACAAAAAAAAAAAAAAAAAAAAAACTGGAATCAATAGAAAAAGCCCCAAATCTTTCATTTCTGAGGAAATAAACAACTTTATTTCATTTAAAGCAGTTATTAAGAACATAAAATATTCATCAAATAACAAATAATTTAAAAATAAAAAAGATTTTTTTTTAATTTTAAAAGCTTGAAGAATTTAAATAATAAGCATTAAATATTATTTTAATATCGCAAGAACGTTTCGCCTTTATATATGGTATTCATGGAGCAACATGCAGTTACGCATATTTCAAATATTATTATTGTACTACAAGCTTAAAGAGAACTCTTTTACGAATTTCATGCATTTAATAGTTTTTAAATAAATTTCCATTTTTCCACCACTTTAAATGTTTAAGAATATTAATTCATTCTTGAAATTTAGTGTAAGCCATTTCACGTCATTTTAAGAACTTTTGCTTTCTTATTTTATCTACTAAATAACAAAATTTCAATAACAAAATTTTAAATACGAATCGTTTCACTTAGTTATTTCACGTAAATTACAATTTGTGCAAATAATTACGATTTTATACAAAAGCACCATGATATTAATATTTTCATCGACATAAATTTTTATAAAATTAAATTCTTTTGAATTAAAAATCATTTGTTGCGTTTATTTTCATACACTGAAATATTGTTTACAGAACAAGGATTGTCGAATTTTCTCTCCGTTTCTTTGAAATTGATTTCCCAAAATCGAATTCCAGTGTTTATATCAAATTTATTTTTTATTGTAAAGCAAAAATCGAATAACAAAATTACGTTTATTTATATATTTTTTCTTTTTATACAAACACAACGTATCGGTGATCGAACAAATGAAAGACTGAGAAAATAATTTCTTGGAAATAATTTTGAAAATATCGTCTGAAGAATAAACTTTGGAAAACGAATAAAAACAAAATGGAGAGAATTCTTCCACCGAAGCGATCCAACAACTCAACTAACGATGAGAATCAAAAAAAATTTCTTACGCTTCAGCGGTCCGTGTCCAGTATGGGCTTAGCATCAGTGGAATGTTTTTTTAACCCTCTCGTCGCCATTTCCAATCAAAACCGCGGTATATGGTACTTTTTGGCGGAGAAATCTATGTAATCGAATGGAAAATCAAAACAACCGAAACGGTGCGATGCAATTTCCAAAAATGAAAGAAATAGTAGTTCGTAGATGTCAAGAAAAAGTCTGTAATCAAACGCCGACTAAGTCTCTGTGTTTCGTATCGTACCAGTTTTAAAGTTTTACGAATTATATATTTTCTTCCCCCAGAAAACAATGGTTTGATGCTAATGTAAACATTTTTTTTTTTTAGAAAAATGATTTAAATAAACATTATCCACAAATCTTTCTGTTCCGGTTAGTTCATGATTAACAAATATGGCGATCCAACAACTGAAATGAATTCGATATGGAACGAATGATTTAATTAAGCATTTAATAGTTTTATACATATTCATCAGAATTTATTTTTGCTGATGTTTCGAGAAACTTGATTCATCCAAAATTGTTGTCAGACATCATATAAATGTGACACAAATTATTATTCAGTCTGAGTCTGAAATTTCCACTTTTTTTTGATGGCATGATTGATTAGTGAACCCTGTCACATTTGTTTTTGTTCGTATCAAAAGATTTACCAGTTCTTTCTCTGGATTTGATCGCGACGAATAATTCTTTTTAGTTCATGTTCTGATTTGCAGCTTTGAAATGGGAATAGGATATCTTCCTTTCTATACGTTATGATTACTTTTTATCAAAAAAAAAAAAAAAAAAAAAAAAAATTTTTTTAAAATTTTAAAGGTATTTGGATAGTCATTCCCCCCCCCTTCCATTTTTAGATCAAAATTGAAAATATTTATACTAATTACACCGTTGTAAGAAAAGTGAAAAAAAAATGATTTAATCCATTCGATAAATCAAGGTTTAATTATAAAAGGTTATTACTATGTTCTTTAAATTTTGTGGACTTACAAATCGGAACGAGATAAATTTATTAGTTTCTATATACTTTAAAATTCTTGCCTGAAAACAACATATGTATGCGCATACAAGTAAAAATAAATATAGTTCCATTTTAAAATAATTTGGCATATTATAATATTAAATAATAAGACAAATTTTCATTTTCCATCTTTGAAATTTAAATTTGAAAGGCAAGGACACGAAATGAATTCATGTGATACTATGAATGGGTGACGAATGCGAAAAGAGTGAAAAAGTTCATTTGTGCATTTGAAATCTTGGAGGATTAATGAATTTCAAAATAAAATGGATTATTTTTTTTATAAAATTCGATTAATCGTCCAGGCGGAGCCTCAAAAATGGGTGGTTAACTCTCTCCGCCCTCATGCGCACAGAAATGTTGTGGGATTGGCTATCCCCTATTGATGATGCGATACACCTCCTATGGGAGTGGTTGTATCGTGACCGTTGATGGCCTTTAGGACTCATCTATAGTTCCCGCCAATGCTATCTAGGTGTTTCGGTCATTCAGATTTTTCCAAGTGACTTGGAGAAGTATGTGTGTGTGCGAGGGAAGGAAGGGGGAGGATAGAATAATGTTTTGTGGTTGCAATTCTGATTTGAAATACAGGACGAATCCGTATGAAAGGATTAAAAATAGTAAGAATGTACTAATCAAAGATAATGTTTGAATTACTACGTTTAACTTTAATGTAATTAATCATATATACTTTATAATTTATTTATTAGTTATTCGTAGTTCTTAGTAATTTATTTTCATTTAACATCATTCAGGTTTTTATAAATCCATTATTTTTTTAAAGTGTCATTTCTTCTTAATCAAGATCATTGTTCTTGCAGAATACACTGCTCAATTTTAAGTGACATGCCATAAGAATGAGAATGTTGTAAAAGCTGTTCTTATATAAGCTTTATTATTATTTTTTATAATTATCTGCAAAATAAAATTGTCAAAAATACATGATATGCAGTGTATTTTAATTCACATTATCTTTTATAGATACCGAAATTTTATTTGCATCAAGTAAAAGGAATACAAAAATATATACTTACACTCCAAGAACTATATTATTGCTTTTCAAAACATGAGACATGAATTGATTATTGTTTTAGTAAGTAAAGAATATTGCTTAGTACCTTTTTAATCTGAATGAGATAAAATAAACACGGGAATACTTTGTAAATATTGTTTTACTTGAAAGAAAGAATGGATTCCTTGAAAAATGAATAAGTTTGGAGTTATGATTTATAATGTTTTCTTTACAAATACCAAGTGAATCTAAACAAACAACTGTTTAATAAAGGAGCGAAGACCCTATCAAAGGATGTTTTCATCAACAGTTCCATCTGGAAATCCTTCACCCATTTCTGACCCAGCTCTTTCTCTTTCGGATAGGCGTGATCTGTCAACATATGATCGGCATTGAAGAATCGCCTTGAGCTTGCCATTATCTATATTTGATGATGAACATAAAATAAAAAATAGCCTGTAAATAGGTGAACAACTGCCCTAAAAAATGTTAGAAAATATTGAAGATAAAAATTAATGTAAACTTTTAGCGATTGAGAAGGATGAGCGAATTCAGTGAGATTGATCAAGGTCTTTCTTCTTTGTAAAATGAAATTTATTAGTAAAGAAGAACGTTTCAAAAATTGACGTATGGTTACATTTCAAGCAGAAATACAATTTCTAAAGATATAGCATTAAAAGTTTTAATACTATTGAATTTCTATATATGTTGATTGCCTGTAAATTTTAATAATTCTGTGAAATACGGGAGCATTTTTTTTCGATTAATCGATATTTGTGATTCAAAAATACAGTTTTTGCTTATTCGCCATTATTCGCCATTTTTTTTTTCATAATTATCAGTAAATATTTTAATTTACATTGAAGCATGCTAGTCATTTTTTTTTTCATTCTCAAATTTACTTAAATTTTAAAAATAAAGTTAATGCATAAAAAAATGAACTAAGTGTAATTTGAATAATTTTTTGCCGTATGAATTCCTTCTTATATTTTTCTTTGAACTAAACCTATTTGCTTCATGTTATGAACATGTTAATCGCAGTATGATTTAATTATACCTATTTATAACGACAAATTAGTTATTATACTGTTATTCAAAATATCCATTTGACACAATAAAAATATTGTTTTATCAGTTTACAAGAAACATCTTACATATTTCATTTCGCTTCCAACAGAATGGGAGATCTCATTGACAATGAAATATATTGCTTTGTCTGATTGTTTTAGATTGGATAAATTTCAATTCATAACTTAAATTTTTTTTTAAATATGTAAAACGGATACAAGATTGGAACAATAAATCAGTATTCCAATTTGGGGCTGCCGAAAACGTATTCCAAGCAGCACAAGGATATTGAAGGATAGATTATGCTTTTTCGAACAGAACAGTATTTTCACAGTTACAGTCAGTCACAAGGCACTGAATCATTTAATTGATATATTTTTTATCAAGAAAATTTTTTAATGAAATTGAAAATTAAATACTTCCGGATGCCTGCTTTATTTTTTTTCCCGAAAAATTCTAAATAAGAAATTCTGTTATACACTCCATCGTAATCATAAGTTATTCCAAAATTATTATTGCTTTCTGCTTTGTTTTGTCAGTTACAAAGTCAATAGACCAGTAAATAGGGACATTTCTTTGAACGGTGTTTATCATAAAATGCAAAATAACTGAAAAAATAATGAAAGTAAAGGAAGACTTTGTAAAAAGTGCTCAATTTCAAATGGCATATCCGAATGTTTCCGTTTTAAACTTCTTGCATTTCTTGAAATATTTTTTTAAAAACTTCCTGTTGTTCTGACTTAAATAATTAAAAACTTAAAAATAAATAATAGCGAATTGTGAATTAAATTGCATTTTGATAACTAATATTCAAGTTAATGCAGCTGGCAATTTAAGTATAAAGCAAACGATTTAAATACCAGAGTAAGGAAAATATTTTTCATGACTTAAAAAGGACTTTTTAAAGTGATCTTCAAAATTTAAGTATTAATATCATTATTAGTGCTTGAAATTAAAATTTCTTATGCTAAAATTTATAAATATATGATGAAATTAATGAATATAACCATAATGCATGTCAAATGTTTAACACAAATTTAATTTTGATATATACAGAGTATCTTGAAGAAAAATAACGGATGCAGTTTTCATGACTATAATGTGAATTTAATTGATGTCATTGCAAATATTTATTCTCAAATAAAGTGGGATTCCTTCACAAATTTATCTAGTAGTGTCGACACAAATTTACTTGATAACAGATAAACAGAACAAGTCTTTTCGCTCATAATAACTGAAAAAATTGAACTAAATAAATCAACGCTTAACATATTCATTTGCAAGACACTTCTTCCTAAATTCTTTAAATATTCCACAAATAAACGCAACAAATGATGCCAAGCAAAACTACTGTGAAAATCATTAATAAATCATTTGAAATCTTAACACACCCAAACAACTGCACCGCCAATGAAAATGCCAAAGAAAATAAGAAAAATAAACTGTTTTATAAACAGTTTTTCCGAAAGAATTTTAAACGAGTATTTAAAACGGTGTAGGACGTAATTTAATATTAAAAGGATCGTCTAATAAGCATAACAGTTTTAAGGAACTATATTAAAGCGCCATCAAATCTCTTTACACAAATAATTAGATAAATATTGTTCTTCAGAATAATAACAAGCTTATTGATTGAAAAAATTAATCGTAACTGTAATATTAAGGCAAATAAAGAATAGGCTGTCTTTCCGTAGGCTAAGTATTCAAATGTCATTTTTTTTTCTTTTATGTGCAGGTAATGAGTTATTCGAGAACTTGTAACTGAATGACCGATAAATTGCAAGTTCCCGCCTTTTATCAGTCGAATATCGATGATGAGAATGGTGCAAAGAATGTTCAATAGCCTTGAAAGAAGTAAGGGGACAGTGACGCTGCAAGAAGCGAATAAAAAAAAGTTCCAGTCGGATGATGCCTATTGCCTTTCGGCTAAAGGTTTTCTAAACGTGGGAAAGGACTCTTTAGTCATTAATAACTATGACAAGAAAACTACTTTATTGATTTGATGAAAGAGCAGTGTACAAATCCTTCACAATGTCGAAATTATGGTCTGCAAAACGGATTTGGATTTTTTCTTTTAATTTGCTTCATGTTTTTCTTTATTCGAATTCTTTTTTTAATTAAGAAAAGCAACATTTAAGTATACAAGTTATTAAGCGAACTTATTATATTTTCTGTGTAATACATTTATCATTTAGTCTGTGTCGGCTTATAATTGATGTAATTTTGTTGCAAGTGCTAATTAAAGTGTCTAAATCTATCATAGGTATGTCAGTTCAATAATTTAGTCATACATATTTAAACAAACATTCGGATTTTTTTTATTAAAATTATTTTCTTTAAAAATTCCTCTTTTTTTATTTTGAATAAATAAATATTATTATAAACGAATTTTGACATTGTTAAATTGCTATTAAATATCTAAAACCTTTAATTTAGTAGCGTTTTAAGAAATTTATTGTTAAAAATCAAGCACAAACTCAACAAAATACAATGAAGAAGAGTCTGATCCTGAAAAAAAAATCTAGAAGCAGCAAAAAAACAAAAAAAAAGCGCCAAAATATTGAATAAAATTTTATTAGAAAAAATGAAAATACAGTATCAATTATCTAGTTTTATTTATTCATTAATTTTATTATTTAAAGACAGGGATTTTTATACAAAATATAAACTGAAAGGAAAATTTCCGTCTTGCTTACTTTAAAAAATAAATTTCACCTATTCACATTCCATTTCAATGCAAATTTAAAGTTACCGAAAAGAAAAGATTCGTTTGGCAATTTTCTTTCAGAATACTATATTTCAGAGCAGAATATGTATTTTATAAATTTTTATATGTATATTGTTTTAAAAAAATGAAAGGTTTTTTTTTTAGTATTTGTTATTTAAATTTTAATCTTCCAAAAATATTATTATCTTAAAAATTTGTTAAAATATCAAACGATTCTCGTCTTTCCGTAAAACGGTTTTCGTCATTTCCTAAATAATAAAATTATTTTACTGCAAATGTTAGCTAGTATCTGGCTTTTAATATGACTCATCAATGCTTTTATTACAAAAAAACTTTTATAGAATGAATATGATTCACATTGAGGTCAAATTAATTTCAATAAGTAGTATAAAGTCAATTAACAGTATTTTTTCTTTGCATAACTAGCATAGTTTTGAATATTCAGATATTGTTTCTAGTATTGTTTATAAAGGCAAACATCAAATAAATTTATAATTAGACAGATTTATAATTTCAGCAACAAAAGAAACTGAATACTTTATGCAAATTTCTATCCATTATATACAATTATTTAATCGTAAACTGATTCCAGCTTCAAGATGGTAACTAACAGGCATTTAAAATTGAGGAAAATACGCTTAGATAAGGAAATAAAAGCAGATAATGATTATCAATGGACTGTTACTGTAATTATAAATGTGAAAAATAAATGGTTAATAAAATTTTTGCTTTATATTGAGACAAAGTAAGCTGGTTTCAAGCTTGAAACATCTTAATTAAAATCCATTCTCAATATATTTGTATCCGAGAAAGATTATATGCAGAGGATTTTTGAATCTGTAATTAAAAACTGGAAACTAAGATAACATAAATTTCGTCTTACGAACTATATTTTAAAGTTTTTAAAATTCACAATGAAAGTTTGTTTAACATTTATTTATAACGTTAAAAAAGTCTGAAGCGGAACCAAGCGGAAGTTTTCCGAATCATATCGAAAATTCATTAAAAATAACGCAATGTTTTTGGCAGTTTTCATTTCCCCCTTACTACCTTTATTTACAGTTCCCATGAGCAAGTATTAGCTGTAATTAACGAAACAGCAATTATGATAAAAATACCAATCAATGGTCCGAAACAACATTGCAAGATTGCTTTTATATAAATCTTAGATCCTGTTGAAGAAAATCCTCAGGTGAAACAGCTAACGGACAACTCAGCACAGCCTTTGCAGTCATTAAATGACAGCGTTCCATGGAAGTTTTTGATGGCCAGCAATATAATTGCTTAGAAGAATGTCAACCGTTGAAAATGATTGCTATCTGTTCCAGAAGATCGTCGGACCCTGTGTGGGCCCCTCCGTGGGCAGGAGAACCTACTTACATACTTACGAAAAAACTCTCGCTCCCTTTTTCATAAGTGATAGTGTTGCCATTTTTTTTCTAAATGTGGCAGGTCTCTCGCCAGCATTATTGATTCTGCTCGTGTGCAGATATGTCGACATTCAGGATCTTCTCTAAGAGGAAAACCCAACTTGTGGTGTGATTTTGATCTATATTAAAGACGAATTTTCCTCTGATACGTGACAAAAAATAAAGTATATGACAAACGAGTTTTTCGGCCTTTTTTAGAAAGCGATTAAGAATGATAGAATTGAGAGCGTTTATCTTGGAATTAAAAGGATAAAAAGAGTCTTCAAATAAAACATTTCGGATCATAATGTTCACGTGATATTTTAAACATAACTTTTAAAACCTAGTTTTTACAAAAAAGCTTCGAAAGCAGTTGACAAATAGATACTAATTAAACAACTATTAAAACCTTCTTTTAATTTATTTCTTGTGTTCTTATTTTTTCTGATTATTGACTCTCTTTTGAATCAGCATCCTTAACCACACGCTACTTTTCGGGTAAGATAAAAATCAGTTAGACATTTGGCAGCCCTAGAGACAACATATTACGAAGGAATTCTTTTAATAATATGGCTAGTTCATTCACACATTTTCAGATTTAAAAAGTATTAATAATTTATTTTAGGTTTTTTTTATGTTAGTAACTTTGTGAAAACATGTAGGCTTTTATTTACTTATTTATTATGACTCATGACTACACAGCATCCATATTTGTACTCAATAATTTTCAAGCAGAAGCGGAATTATAAATAATAATGTAATTACCAAGAGAACATATAGGAATGAAACTAATAGGAATCTAATCATTTATATTAAGGAATGTGTTAATTTTATCCTAATATTTTATAAATCATGGAATTAATATTTTTGCATTATAATTGTTTTAGGATTGTATTATTTATTTGCCTAGGCTAATTATATTTTATTATTAGAAATTGTCTGCGCCTCCTCAGCCCTGGCCAGTTGCTTGTTTTACCTAGTCGAAATCCGCCATTGATTGAAAATTTTCTTATGCCCATAAGGTCATAACTGAAATAGCGAATAAGTAACATTAAAAATTTTCTTTTCTTTCGACACATTATTTAGTAACTGATCTTGGGGGAAAGCTATTAAGTTTGAAATGGAGGGCAGTATCTCGACCTGATATCGTGGAGTATTTATAAAACACTTTAAAATAGCCTTATTGATTGTTACTCAAACATCAATACATTAGCAATTAATCTCAATCATACTATAGAGATTAATTCCTTACTTTTACATAGAATTAATTAATTCTGGGCATTACATTCAGCAGTAGATTTAAAACCGAGCACCTTTACAGTCACTAAATAAGTGTTCAATCAACTACATTTCAAAGGATTGGTATAAAAATACTATTTTATCATTTAGTGCAAGACAGATTATAAGTCAAAGGCCTCGAATTGAATATTGTAGAACACTAACAGAGTCGCGAAGGCTTTTAATATTATCTCTTAATATTTAATATTTGTAAGTAAAATTGGCTAGAAAATCGTTTCTATATCTATTATTTGATTAAAATTTCTGAAATAATTAAAGAAATTTTAATGTCATTTATTTCAATTTATTATAAATTAACATTATATTTTCTTTTTTTTTTGTATTTAAGTATTAGTTTTTATTTATTTATTTATTTTTAGATTCACAGTTGGGTCGCGAAATAGTTTTTTCCTAACTAGAGTTAGAGATTAGAAAATTTAAACACTCCTGATTTAAAATAATGAAAATTATCCTTCAAAAGAGTATGAAACTTATTGGTCACCAAAAAAACGTGATAACTATTTGCTAAGTACCCAATTGAAGAATAATTAGACAGGTTTAATTAGAATATTATTAACTGCGATCGTGTTAAAGGTGCATACTTAACTACAACCGAAAGTTGTTATGACTTCGCAGACAGTTATGTAAATGCAAATGACTCTTTCTCTGTTTCCCTTTTTCTTTTCCCATTTAAATCAGACTTACTTTTAGTAGATCTATCCATTTTGGGCGAAAATCATCCTATTTTACCCAGAATTAATTGAGCAAATACACATTAGATTTTTGCTAAAACAACTGCAACCGTGATCAAGGAAAAGCCACACTATATCCAACGAAAGAAAAATTATATTTATCGCCATTAATTTTTCATTTTCTGATATGCAGGTAATTTTCTCTTCCTCTATTCCACGAGGATAACTTTCTTCAAGGTGTCGATTTCCCTCCGGAAATCATAAAAATAACGTTCGGGATCACTAGCCACGACTAGTAAAAGCGCTCGCGATTCCCTCTCAATATTTTCAACGGCTTCTCGCTTCACAAAGTTTTATAAAGAGAAGCAAAAAAAAGACAAAAATCGCGAAATCAATAAAATTGCGAAGCTTTACCCTCGCACGATTGCTGGTCTCAAAAGAACAAAGCGCATTGCTTCTCGTGGCCGTTATTGTTGTTTTGTCCCAGATTCCTCTCAGAAACTACCACAAAAGAAGTGGCGCTTTCTTTTCTGCTTTCGGCCTCCAAATCACTCACGTGGAGGAATCTTGATCACACCTGCTTCGGTCAGCCTCTAACGTTTTATGTAGTTCTGCCACATCGAGCACTGATGAAGGCGGTACTGGCATTTCAGAGGAATGCGATAAAACCCATGATCAAAATTAACTAATTCTTGTTGAAATTCATTTTAATATTCCATTCAAAGCGTGAAAAAGTAGTGAAGCAATACCTTTTTCATATCGGAAACACTTACATTTTTCCTTATATTTTTGTTGATAAAATTATCGATTTGATAAATCAATCGAAATGATACAGAATGTAAGAACTTTTATTGTATTCTGGGTGTCATATAGAGGGACATTTAATTTTAATAAATAAAAAGGCATGCGCATAATAAAAATTCTTGCAAGAAATCTGAGGAAGCTGAATCCATAAAAATGCAGTTTGGGAAAAAGAGAGGCCAATTATTTAGAGAGGGAAGCAAGTCACAGCAAAATGTGAAAAGTTTCACATGAAAATGCAAAGGGAAAAATTCGAAAATATATAATAATTTGAAATAAAATGCAAAAATTAGGACAAACAGTTAATTCTGGAAAAGTCTGATAACAAAAGACTGGTCTTATCTATTCTTCGGAATCTTTTCCCAGCTGTATTTTCTTAAATTGATGTATCATACTTCTTAATTTAAAGCCTTAATAGTGTCGGTATATTATGATTTCAATGCATTAAAACAATGATGTTCATTGGGTAAGAGGAGCATGATATCTTTTTTGTACTTCTAATCCTCCTTATAAAAAGGCATAGGAAGCTTTAAAAGAAAACAGCAACAAGAACATGGTATTATGTTCCGTCCCTTCGTCTAATTTTAAACAGCGGTATACACGTGCTAATGCTTTGTTTCCATGACATTAATTCTAGATATTCTTAAGGATCTATGACATTCTCATTAATTCCCATTCATGTGCCACTCCATTAATAATAGATGAATAAAACGTTTATCACTGCTAAGCTTCATTGTATAAATTAAAAATTAAAGCAAATCAATTCTTATTTTTTATTTTTTTAATCAAAATATATAAGCAACCACTTATTTTCTAAGAACTCTTATTTGCGATTTACTTGGAAGGACTGATGGTTGTTCTAGAAATATATGAACTCTGAAATATTTGATTCGGCCGTTCTAAAAATATATGAACTCTTCAAAATTTCTAATTCCTGACTGAAAATTTTATGTGCTCCGGTAAAAACTTTTCCAAGTACTAATTTTTTTCATTTAATTTAAAAGGCAGAAATAAAATTCCTTTCACTTTTACTTGCAATTAAAGATAAGTTAATTTAAGAATAATGAGTTAATTTAAAGGAAAAATATCAGAAAAATTCATTTTCTTTGTTGTTAAATATCAATTTACACTGTTAATTTCGTTGAGAAAATACGACGAAATAACACAAGGGGAAAAAAAATTGAAGATTGGTTTTTTTTTTATTATTATTATATTAAGCAAATTTCCTAATGAAATAGATGCTGTTTGCAAAGGTACGATAAAATCACAAAAGTAATATCAGATAATTAATATCTAATGGATTATTTTTTTATAATTACTGCAACAATTCCAAGAAAGATATGAAAACTAGCATTTCCCTGTAGACAATATGACCTACTAAAATTCAATGATATTTAGAAGATACAAACGGAACGAGTTCAAAATCTGCTTAACACTATCCCACAAAAAACAGAGCAGGTGGGGGAAAACTAGCGGTTAAAATCCTTCCTTCACTTTAACCATAACGTTCTGAGATGAAGTCCCTTGACACTGATACCACCGAGATGGAACGAATGAGAAAAACATCCCCAGAGGATTGTTCTCAGCTGCAACAAAATGAGGTGATCAAATTAATTATTGCGAAACTTTTCATCGCAGAAACGAAGCCGAAGTGAATGGACCTGGATACATTGTTTGTGGAAAAGGAACCATTGAAGATGAGTTTGTTGAAGGTGAACGCCTTTACTGCCATTGCAAAACAATCAGCTATCTAATTTTGCAAAGAGTAATACGTTTCGGTGATCAGGAGTGAACATTGTATGAAAAGCAAAGAATGTAGTTTTTATTTTTCTTCGTGACACAAGTTTTTCGAAGAACACCTTGTCTTTAATTGCTTGTATCTTTATCTGTTTTTCAATTAATAGCAGAATCATTGTTAAAAGCTGTTCACTTAATATTTAAATTTTCAATCGAAATGTCTATCTTCAGGTCAAGCATACTTATATAATGTAAAACATATATTTTTGAAGCACAGTTTTGACCGAAGAGAGAGGAGACACTTTGAATTTTTAAACTTTCTATTTTATTCCATTCCAGGGGGAATACTCTGTGTACAAGCAAGAAGCGATGAGATACGTTAATCTACATCACAACGTAAGAAGAACGAAATATTTATTCCCATGATTATATACTGTGAGATTCTGATAGGGATTTCTTTACATGTGTCAATTTAGGTAAGTGAAGTATAGGGATCTTTTTTAAAAAGTCTGTTTAGATAGACACATTTTTATCCCTTCACTCGGAGCGTGGGAACTTGTCGATTTCGGCAATTTTACTGAACTTCTGTTGCATTAATTAAACAAAAAAAAAGTGGATTTGGATTAGGAAGTAAGAGAACATGTTAGAATGAAATTATTTTTGGGCTAAATTAAGATAAAAAATATGAAATTAATTAAGATTTAATTTAGATTTAGAGACATCATTATATGTATATATTTGGACAACTTTTAAAATGAAATTATAAGGGAAATATAGAGAGCTAAAGTACTACTTTTTTTTGGTTGATTCAATTGCCGTTGATATTTTACGAATGAAACGGTTAGTTATTAAGCAAAAAAGAATTACGAAATCGGCTATCAAAAATATGGCAGCGATTATCGTATTTTCAGAAATATGTTAGTATTAAATATAAAAACGAACAGCATTCAATTCCTGTATTTGGGCCTTAGCCAATTCTTTACAAAACCATTTTGATTGATAAAAAATTTAATTTTTTAATTTTTGAACAATGAATCCATAGTGATTGTACGAACAATAGATTTGTTCCAGAACAAAGTCTTCGCAACGATAAGCTAAAAAAAAAATGCATCGATGCAGTTAAATAAATCAACAAATACGTCCATATGTCAGAGTCACCCCTACTCAAAATAACAGCAAACGCAAGATAAATAGCCAGAACAATAATTCAAAACGAACACGAAAAGAAACTAAAACCCGGAAATTAGCAATCGTGTCCTTGGAATACCTAATTTGCAATACAGTAAATCACGGGCCGCTCAAAAGGATAGCGTCCATCTTGGAGTAGGTGGACGGGGACTGCTACAGAGAGCAACAGCGGGGGGTCCACTCAACTCAACAATACCAGAGGAACTAAAGAGTTAAGTTGGGAACAACAACAACAAAACAGAGCACATTCTTCACGTGACCCGGTGAACGCTCGAGACGCGTGCCACTGACGTCAGTCACGATTTTGTAACAAGTCGTGAGGTTTCGGGATCGGGAGTTTTATGCTAATGATTGCGTCACTTAAAAAAAGGAGGAAGAGGAGGGGGGGGGGGAGACAAAACGTGAGGCGGGGGCTGCAGCCCCATATCGTGACTTTTAGCAAAGAAAATGAAGGATATGATATAAGGGGTTCACAAGTAAAGCGATGTATGATTGAGACCGGGTAATTTCTTTTCCCGCCAATAATAAGTGCGTTTGTCGTGTGCATGATTCAATTTTACAAAGTTAGTTATAAATTAAATAATAAGAAATAAAAAGTTTTATTTTAATTCCCGATTTATTTTGTTCATCCTTTCACACAAAAAAAGTATGTATTGATTAATTCTAATTCAAGCTAAATAGAAAAAATTATTAAAATTATTAAAATTTATGAAGGAATTATAATAATTAAGTAGACGATTTTAAATATCTGATATATTCTTTCAAAAGAGTTCTTATTTGTGATTATGCAAGATAAAATAGCATATACCATTTTTACGTAACAATGACGTTATGAATTTAAATACATGATCTACTATGTAGATCATGTATTTAAATTTCTAATAATGATCCAAATTTCTAATAATATCATGAAGGAAGCAACGTGGGAACTGCAGATGAAATTTGATTTTTTTTTATGGTATTAAAAAGAGAAACGATGATGACTTATTTCACCATTCTATACCAGCAAATTTAGTTCTAAAAGAAAATTCTCAAATAGTTTATTAAAAAAAATTAACACCATTTCTATTCCATAATAATTTTAGACTATTAATAGAAGAAAAGTTACCTTTTATAAGAGGAAAAGTTCGTAAAATATTTTTAGAAAATGTCAGAAAACTTTAATATCGTTTTTTTTTTTTTTTCTGGCTAGCGGGGAAAAAATAAACAAACTTACCTTTCATTTTGCTTTTATGTTTATTGTTTATTTTGCAACCTACTAAATAGAAAGAAAAGCAAAGGAGTGTGAATAATATGTAAGCATAAAGAAAAATTAATGACAAAAAATTATAATACTAAGCCTGCAAGGAATATGTCATTTATCAAAATAAGAAAAACAGTCGAATTCAACACGAACAGAGTGTTTTTAACTTCACGCAACATAGTGAATCTTTCCTACTGTAATTAAAGAATCTTGTAGCAAACGAGTTCCAGAAATAGACCAGCTGGATGAAGACACGGTAAAGATAAAAATTAATGAAAGATGCCTCTCAGTTATTTTTAAAAGGAAGTTGAAAGGTGCTGCAGAATTTATTTAAAATTATGAGGCCACTCTGTTGATGACCATAACACTGAATTTCTCAAAGCACTCGATTGCGAGTTCAGATTCGTGTTCGTCGTTGCCAAGTTATCCGACTTTTTTTTTTTTAATGTTTTCAGAAGATTTTCTTCTATCAGATGTAACATTTTTGACGTAGTGTGCTGGTTAGAGTTTTATGAGAACACCTGGAAATGAGTGAAGGTCAAAGAATAAACAATTTTCAAGTTGTTTCCTCTTTTTTTCCATATTGACCTTATTAATTTAAAGTAAAACCAGTTAAGGTCTCCGAACTCATGGATAGCACTTCATATTTAAGACATTAACCATGGATATATTCCTCTGTATTTTAAAAATCTCACTTACTTTCATATCTAGAGGAAGTAAGGTGAATAAATTACTTCGTTCTTTTAAAGAGCTCCTCAGTTTGTTTTTTAAACTGTCGCATATTATATGGCCTTTTAAAAAGAAGCAAATAACTTACACGAATTTCCAATTTGTAAAACATGAGAGGAAAAACTTTTTGTAAAAAGCAATATTTTATTAGTTTCGTTTCTGAAATGCATAATCTACATCTCGAATAAACCACATCCTATTAAATTATGAAAGTTTCTTTCTTCCTATAGAATACTATACATTGTAATCCCTAAATGATTATTATTTTCTTGAAATCAACTATATTTCTTGAAACAACAGATAATTAATTGCCAATTTTCTTAAAATTCTAAGTCATGTTAGTGGGATCAATTTATGCCTCATGATGCACGTTAAATGTGCAATTTCAATTTAGAAATCCATTGAAGAACAAAAATCCGATCTTGCAAAACAAGTGAAAATGGTACTCCTATAGTTTTCTTGCATGCTCCATCATTATACTACATATTATCTCCGACCCCCCTCGTGTTATGTTTTTCATATACACGATTATGCATAAAAATTATGCTAACTACTGCACACCCTTGAAAGTATGGCTCAAAGTTCTATGCCCATTTAGCTACATTCTACATGGAAGAATTGTCTATCAACATTTACACATCTAGGATTTTTTTTTAACATTTTATCGATAGCGTCTTTCCTTATACTCGGACAGATAGTCACAAATTTTCAGTGACTGGATATAATTCAAGAAATGTGCTTATCGAACTCGAGGGGTTTCTGAATATGGAGTTTTCGAACTTTCAAGCATGGAAATTTGTCAAAATCCCGAGTTGGAAAATTTTGTTGGTTACAATGTTTCTATTTCTTTTCCCTGTGTATTTCGCACATCAGAAAATAAGAAAGCATGCAACATCATAATACGCAATTGCAATGCAAGCAAAGTTGTAGAACACAAAGTACACTGAAGTATTTGTTGATACATACAAAATTTTGTAATCTCATCGTTTTGAAACATTAAAAAAAAAAGAAATATAATTTCCAAAATTTGTTTGGTAAAATTTGTCTACTTTAAGTTAGCAATTCTGTTTCCGAATTTTAAAGAGTTATTTTAATTCATACCGTACTGTTTCACCCTTTAGGTGAAATATATGCAGTAGAATTAAAAAATCACAGGTTCCAAGCATAAGTTTGTGTCAAAAACTGTCGTTTATCATGATCTTATTCCTTTCCTTTGCTAAATCGATAACCGGCGATGTGTAGAAAAATAAAATTTTAGTAGCACTGAACAGTTACAAAAATCCAATTACTATCACTATGATGGATAGCATACTCCTTGAGTTAGTGGTTGTTTGTAATGAAAACGACAATCCAAATAGTGGCCGTCGCTATAGCGGTTGAAGTTTAATTCAAAGAACAGAGCAGATAAAGCAGCGGCCACTGTTAAGACGCAGAGCAGCGGCCACTGTTAAGACGGGTGAATTCTAAAATAAAGGATATGCCTAATTCTTACGTAAGATAAGCTTGTTATGCAAGTCTTCTTAGTAAGAATAAAACGCTTTAGTTTTTTTTTATAGGTGCCGTTTCAAATGTCCGTGGATTAAGAAGATTAAATTAATTTTTTCAAGCAAAAAAAGTTTTAATTATTGTCCAGCAATTTTATTACGAATATGATTTTAATTTTCATTGATATATGACGAAGGAAAAATTTTATTTGTTTCCAAATAAAAGTTAATTTTTAAAGCATTTTAAATGTCTAACAAACTTTTGCAGAATCCTACGTCTCAATAACTTTACTTTTAATTCTGAGCATATTTCCCAACGGAACATTATCCAAAACATAAGGCGCAATGTTCGCCAATTTAGCCATGGCCTCTTTGACTTGCTAATGCCATGATAAGGTTTATGAAAGCTGTCCAGAACTAATTAAAAAATTGATTACGTATGAAACAACAATAATAAGCCGTTAAATATATAACTATTTTACTGTTCGAAATACAAACACAATGGGTATTCATTCTAATGACGTCCTTATAGCTAATTTCTTAATCGTTAAAGGTAAGTATATGTTCGCAAGTAGAAAAATGCTTTAGATGACGCAAAAAATTATTTTTATGTTATTTGAATAAATAAATAAATCATCGAAAAACTTATGAAGTCTAAATTTTTATACTGTTATATATAAGGGACATCCTATATATCCATATATTATATATGTTATGTTATATATATCCAT
>JAPMOR010037143.1:1198152-1281130 GCA_026543865.1 Argiope aurantia | reverse complement strand
AGATAGAGAGAGAGAGAGAGAGAGAGAGAGAATAATAAACAAGCAAAAGGTAAAAATAAAAATATAAACGACAAAAATGACAAATAAAGTGAAAAACGATGGTAATTCGGTGTAAAGAAGCGGGGGGGGGAGGAAATGTGTTGAAATATATGAAAAAATGTGTGGGGTGATATGTATGTATATGCATATTTCATCTCAATTACCATTTCTTAATATTGATTTACAGTTTATATACATATAAATATATGTGTGAGTGTGTATATATGTAGGTATGCGTGTATATATTTAAATAAATGAACAATCTTATTTATAGACATAAACACAGAAATAAATATTGGCCAATCCAAAAAAATCAATCCAGATTCACAATTCATGTTGTAAATAACTTTTTAGTTCTGTTAATAGTGATTCACTTTTCATGCATGCTATTACAAAGAAGGTAATGGCGATTGCTGATTCAAGTCTCCGTCCCTCTCTTTGGCCCTTGCCGTTTAAATAAGAATAAAATAGAATTCTATTTACTCAATCGATCGTCTTAAACTTCCTCTGGCAGACACCATATCGCCTTCAAGTGTTTTTACAAGCCAACCTTCTGAGTCAAAGATGGCTTAAAACTGAAGACGGTGAAGATCCACTCCCTTTAAAACAACACGTTTGAGGATTTTCGCCTTGCCCCAAAAAGCAAACAGAAAAAAGAAGAAAAATGGAAAGTCCTAAGAAAAAGAAAAAAAAAAAAAAAAAGAACTGCGGTGGGGAGAAAACTTTTGGCACACCTGAGGCAACAGCGCCGCAAATATTAACTACACCCAAGTCACTTGTCAACCGGTCCACCTGTCATTTGGAGAAACTGCCGTTCATGAGGGGGGGAGGAGAGTGTTTTTTTCTCTCTAAGAGCCCCGAGACAAAAATTCCATCCTTCAAAACGCCTCTCCCCACTTTCCAGAGATATTTGCCACAACGGACTAAAATTCTTTTTCGGGAGGTGGTGTTGGAAGGTGACAATATGAAACCGGATGTAGAAGACACACTGCGATGCCTCCCAAGGTTGGAGTAGAATGATATTAAATTATTCTGGTGCAGGACACCTTGTCTTCTAGCGGCTAGGAGGACGCTAATAATAACCATGAAGATATATGATATGTAATGTAGTTAATGAGACTAATATGAATTTCAAAGTAAGACTTTGCTGCATTAGGAATAAAGTAGAAAATATTGATGAGAATTTGACTTCTTGGATTTCGCAGGTGGCATGCTGTCAGGACTTCGTTTAATTCGAATTCCTCAAGTTGGCAGGGATAGCGAAAAATTGAGAAATGGCAAAACATCAAAATTGCAATAAAGAGAATATAATTAGATATTTAATCAAATTTAAGAGATCTGTTCTTTGCAGCGAAAATAGTAGTTATTTCAATATTTTAAACGAATTAATAATTGATTGTTTTTAAGCAATAGTTTAGGTGTATAAGTAGATTGTATTCGTCTTGAGAACCAAGAAATATTAAAATTGAATTTTAAGTGTTAAAACCAATTTTATATTATTTATGAAGCAAATTTAATTTTTATTTACTCAGAAATCCTACAGAAAATCTTAGAATTCGAAAGGTTTGTAATTTTTATTAAAATATTTACCAACAAAAATTTTTTTTAACTTGCAGCAGAGGAAAGAATGTACATGAATATCGTATGGAATGTGTATGGATTTTATTTATTATGTAGAAAACTGAATATAGGAATTTCTAAGATAGCCATTTGTAAAGAAATGGTATCACAGCACATATGCGTTTTTTCGAACAATTCAAATCCCAATTAAATAATAATTGTTTGATAAAATGATAAAATGGAACGTTTTTAAATGGAAATAATAAAATGGAACGTTTTTAAATGGAAATGATAAAATGTAACGTTTATAAAGTTTCATTCAAATATCGCGAGAAGCATTGAAATGAAATTTTTTATTTTAGTTGGCCGTCCCTCGAGCAAAAAAAAAAAATTGCCTTAGAAATCTCAAGAGTATGAAATTATCAAACCTTCTGTTTCATTAATAATCTCATCTATCAAAGAAAAATGAAGCATATTTTCATATATGGATTTTTTTTAAAATATAAACTTAAGCAAACCAGGCCAATTCGAGCTTTTAAAGATGTTTTAAAGAGCATTCGTTCAGAAAATTAATATAGCGTTTTGAACAAGAAAAATAATCTGGAACAATTCTTCCTGTGGCGACAGAAAAATGAATCAAAATTCCAGGGGGAACAAAACCTACACGAAACGATCGTGTACAATTAAATGGCGTTGAGGACAGAAGTTCAATCAAAGCGTTGTTGATTACAACAACATAAACACGCCGTTTTTCTCGTAGTGTTTTTGAAGTGGGAATTTCTCACCAACTCACGCAAATATTCGTCACCTGAGGTCGAATTATCCAACGCATCCAGAGAAGTGAGTCAACGGAAATGCGGAAGCACGCCATCAGAAGAGTTCAGACTTGGGAACTTTAACTTTTAAGGATTTTAACTCTTTCAGTGCTCGTTCTTCCAGAGGTGAATCCATAATTTGAGATTCTTTTCCACCCTCGTTGCAGGTCGTTCCTATTTGTATTGCCAGATATGGCGACAAATCGCCCCAATGATTACTTTCTTGTTCAAGATAATAAATAGTAGAAAAAATAATTTGTCTAAGCATTTGTTTGTAGATGCACAATTTTGATATGATTATATATATATTCTAGAGACAATGGGACAAAAATCTTCCGTATTTCAATTATTGGACTTTCAGTTCAACAATATTGATTGATTTGCCAAAGCATGTTTGAAATGAAATTTTCGCTAAATATTCTCTCAGTTGGTTCATTCTTCAATAATAATGATCGATCTTGTATCCAGATATATTATTTATTTACAGGTTTGCTGGTCTGAAAAACTGGGGACACAGCTGATAGCTAATAAACGAAATGTCATATCTGACATTAACAATCCATTGTAAATTTGAACAATGAAATAATTTTTTAAAAATTTAAACGCTTTATGTCATTGTGTCCTTGCGAAAATAAGTGAAACCACATACAAATGAAATTATCAAACCATATTTTAAAAAGCTCATTGTTTATTTCAATTTAATACGTTCAAAGCAATTTGTATGAATTAGAAAAAAAAATTATGTCAGAGTGTTTTTTTTTTTCAGTTTTTGTTCATTTATCCATATCAGTAAAATGAAATTTCCAATTTTCTTTAGAAAAAAAGACTTGACATGAATCGGAAATCGACTAAAAGTAAACGTATAAAATAGAAATAAAGACAAAACTAATTTTTCTTTTAAAATTTGGAAAAAATTGAGGTCAGAATTTTTAGTGGTAAATTGCATTAAGGAAAAAAGATGGGATGAGATTAGAAAGCTGTGGGCAAATGTCTTAAGTGTGATATTTTGGTAGGAATTTTCAGTTGCATCCGGATTATCTGTTTAGTTATAAGAAGAACTAAATACAATTTTGGTTTCAGAATTTATTTTATTTCTTTTTATTACTAACTTTTTTTTTATGTTAGGCTTAACAAGATAACCCTTTTCTAAAATAGCAATTTTTTGTTTGGAAGTGTAATTCTAAGCATTCTAAATTGATGTTGATTTTATTTCTAAATTTAATCAAGATGTTCAGAAAGGCACATATCTAGGAAAATACCAATTTTTAAACATAATTAGGTTTAAATTATTTTTATTCACATTGGCTTGTTTCTTAGAATCTTCGGATGATATATTTTTAAAGAATTGTGCATTCTAAATAATTTTAAATGCCAGAACCAATGGGCAATTTCTTCATTTCATTTTTTGTTAAATTGTATGTTGATTTTTTTAAATGTCAACAATGTTAAATAAACTGCAAAGCATATTTTTGCAAGATTATGAATTGAAAATTGAGATGAAGATAGAATTTGCATTTCAGTTTTATGTAAAGCAAGTACGAGATACTTCGAAACAAAATCAAGATGCCCCAAACTCATTTCTATTAATATATCTTATGAATATCTGAGTATAGATTTCAAATAAACAAATCTCTATCCAAACATTTTTGGTGTATATTTAACAATTCAAAGGTTAATAATTTTTCTTAATCTTGTTGGCATTTAAAAAAAAAGAAGAAGAACCAGATTGGTTTATGAAAACTGTAATTCATTCTTAATAAACAAGAAAACATTTAAAAAAATCAAAATCCAGATACATTCATTTACATTAAAATCCAGTTAATGTCGTTAGCCTGGTTAGAGCAGCATCATGCCTGGGGTTTATCGCAGGATTAAACTGTCAACAATTTCGCAAATGCTCGTGCGAAGTAGTCCAGTTCTACTTGGAAGTTTTTCCCTCTACAAATAAAACGTCCATTGCTGATATTTTCTTTTATGTTTTTATGTTTTTATTCTTATTTTCCTGGGTTGTTCCAGTATTCTTTTAGTGAAGGAAGTTTTCAGACATCGAAGGTCGACACGAGGGATATTAAAAAGTAGGTGCCAAGGTAACTTGCGGATGCCCGTATGTAGGCCAAAACTAAACAGAGAGAAGTTTCTAAATAAAAAGATAAAATTGCAGACAAAGCCACTTTTGGAGTGGATTTCTGGAATTTAAAACACCTGACGGTGAGAACTTCGTGAGCTGAATGGCAAAGAGAGAATGGAACGTTTTATGCAATCTCTAAGCATCCCATCTCTCAATGGCGATATCAGAATAGTTAATGGATTTTTGCTTTCTGCAAAAATGTTTTAAAGGTATTGTTATTTTAGGTTTGCAAATTGGGAATTCGAAATACTATTTGGAATTCCTTTTTGATTCTGTAGAAATTAGAAAATACAGTATCATAATGTAGTTGATTTTCTTAAAATAACAGATTTATTACATAAATTCCAACTAATTTAATTTATTCTATTGGCAACAATAGTTCGGCATGGGGCAGGGGGAGTCATGAATATCATTTATACCTAAGCTGTCATTTATTTTCTCTACTCTGATAAGCAGCAATAATTTTTAGCTCTTAGCCTTTGTATTATTCTAACAGATTTCATTATTTATTACAAAATCTTACTAATGCTTGAAAATGCATGTTAAATTGAAAAAAAAAATCACTTTGGAAATATAAAAGCTGTGTATCATTATTATGCAAGTAAATGCTTTTTTGCTTTTTCGATGGCAGCATTTACTATACTGCTTAGAAATTCGAGGTCTTTTTGTAATAGGATCATAATTTTTCGTAATTAGATGTAATGTGAAATACTTATTAAATAGTTATATCTAGTTTTTAATGCATTATTATAAATAATTTTTTTTATTTGTAAAAAATATGCGAATTATGTTCATGTTTTAATATGATATGAGGAAGTATGAGATCACATCTTTTATTTTTTTGTTATCTTCCTTTTACTTTTAAAGTAAATTTCATTAAGAAATAGACAATTAAAGTTGAAAATACAGCAATATAGTAAGCTATATAAAAAAGAAAAAGCCATTAATACATAGCTATTTAATTGTTCCCTTTTACATTTTATATCTCTTTACTAAATTTTGATTGTAATTTTTTTGATCTTTACTAAATTTGATATGTAAGATTTTGAAGCCATTTTTTAAGTTCATTTATTTTTTATTTCTTTATTTTTGTTCCTTTCTATGATTTGCTTGTCCCTGACCTTCTGGTGAGCAACCCCAACTATATTCAACAGGTTATGAGCCACTGCTTCATAAAATGACATTAAATTCCGAAATAGCCCTCCATTCGGAATGTGTTTTTATTATGACTTTTCTCATGGCACTTTTTTTTTTATCCATTGTCCGTTTTTTTCCCCTCAGTTTCGAACATTACTCTTTCGTGCGTACAAGGATGTGTGTTACTTTTTAACGACTCTCACACCTCTTTCACGGCTTCTGGACTCAGCCATTGAAAAAAATGGTCCTCCCATTCTCCGAAATGGAGCTTTGTTATTATCTCAAGAAGAGTCAAATAATGAAAAGTTGCTCCTCCAAAAAATCTTCAACAGGGAAGGTTGGATAAAAAAAAAAGCTTATAAAAGAAAAATAAAAGGCAAACAATGACAATAAAAAGTTGATGGCAAATACTGGGCTACCAGACATCAAAGCAATTTTCCTTTGTTTCAAGTTTTTACCAAAAAGAAAACCGTGAAGAAATTGAAGCGGTTGCTCAAGACTTTTTCTTTAGTTTTATTTGATGGAAATACATTTTCTGTTTTCCTAGACATAATTTTATTTTGATGAAATGGAACAATCTGATTAAGCATCTTCTTCAATGGAATTCAAACTGATCAATCAAGGATTTAAAGGTGTCTTTTATTGTTATTTAATACTTCGAATAAGTCATTCCAAATATAGCTTTTTATGGGCAAAAAATGGCTACATATAAAGGAAAATGTACAGTTTACATTGTTAAATTCAATGTTTTTGGTTGCCAAAGTCATGACCATTAAAAATCTTTGTTTGCAGGTGAAATTCGAATATTTTTGTTCAATTGATTATTTTGAACTACGTTACACGAAAAAAATGAAATACAGATTCATATATTTCGAAGGAAAATTGCATACAATTTTCAATTTATTGTTCAAGTTATTTACGAAAATTTTTGTCGAAACTATTTACGAAAATGAAATCAATTTTACTCACGCTAAAAATATATCTCATTTGTTAAATTATATTTTACACTTACTAATTATGATTCTATTAATTAAAATTTCACCTCTATTAAAAGATACTGATGCAACTCTAGTGCAGGTAAGTAGACATCCGAGAAAACCTTAAAAGAAAATTTAGCATTAAGCATTTCTTAGAATAGAGAGTTTGGAGGGCAGAATTGCAAACTTGCATTAAAGAATAGCATTGAAGTATATCTTAGAAAATTGACAGTAAAAAGTGGTTAAAAAGTAAAGTAGACTCACTTCCAAAAAATTAAGAAAGAAAGAAAGAAAATTTAGTCTCAATTGCACCATATGAATTACTAATATATTTAGAGAGAAATTCCTTTCATATAGCTTAATTCATGTAGAAGTTCATTAAAACTGAAATAGTTTATAAAAAATTAAAATATTTTTAATTAATATAATTATCATAATAATTAAGATTAAAATAATTTAAATTTGAATCGAATGTTATATGTATGTGAAACAAGTCCAAGATTCCTAAGTGTTCAATTCATGTTAAAGCATATATTTAACTTTCCAATTAAAAAATGATCTTAACATAATTATTTATGCAGATAATTGCAAGTTGCATTGCTTTTCTTTTGCTCGAGTTAGTGACATCAGCGGTTTTATGAACCTTGCCATATAAAATAGTCATTTCGTATTCAGAGAGCTATTTCGTCTCTTCATGGGACCGCAGTTATCATCTTCATAAAACATAAAACTGAAAAAGTAGTCTGATATGAAGGACCTAATTTACATCTCGCTTCCTGGAAGAAAGGAAGTTGATCTTGAACTGATGTGCCAATCTTACATGAAATGATTTGACACGCAACCGCGAAATGCGTCGATCATTACACAGTGATCTCAATTTTTCAGGAAAGATGATCAAGTAATAGGTCCTCTGAATAATAAATACGAATCCATCGATGCCGGCCAATTAAAAGAATATTGAACTTGAAGGAAATAAAGTATGGGTCGCGTGTGTGGTCATTTTCTTTTTAAAAAGAAGTTTAATCGTAACAAAATCGATTTGAATCATATTTATAACCAGAGAGCGGATATACCTTCCTCTTTTTGAAGGAAAAATTACATGTTTATAAGACTTAGCGAAATAAATTTCGAAAGTAATCAATAAAGATAATTAAGCAAGATATTATCACGTCGACGTTTATTAAAAAAATTCAATTATTTCATCAATCGCTTGTCGGAATATTAATGACACAATGACTCATTTTAATTCGAAAATATTAAATTCTCATATCATCTGTGTCCGATGAAAATACTAATATATCGTAATTTAATAATTTTTCATTGTCATTTAAATCAATTTTATTATATGACATTTTCATCTTATTTAGTCAAAAACAGTTTAATATAAAATGGTAAAAATTTATAAAAACGAGAAATTTTGCTTTCTAATCAATTTTTTGATGCCTGAGGATGCTTTGTAAATCAGACCTTAAATGCTTGAAAGTAAGCTCATTTTTATGAAATCGTAAACGGATTGGCTACGTTTGTACACATTTCGGTTACAGGCAAATAACTGTATTTATATGCGTTTTTGCCAAAATCGGAACGAGACTTTGTAAGTAATCCTCTTTGTTGCAGAAGTGATTGAAGGTAAGAGGAGGTCATTTATATTTATTAGAACAAAACAGCAAACGGGACTGAAAAGAATAATTTTTTTAATCTCGGCACTGTTGCTCTAAAAATATTTTTTTCTAAGAAGGGAAAAAAATCTTAAACAGTAACTACTTTTCATTTATTTAGTATTATGGTAAAACCTCAGTTAACAAATTTACGGAGCTTAAAAGTCTTCTTAAGATCGAAAATCTTTTAGCTCATGAATTGTGATCTGAACCATGTTTAAAACATGAGATTTAACTTAAAACTTTGCCGTTCAATTTAAATTTCAAATAGTCCGTGTCCTGGATTAGTCCTAAATCTAAATCCTAATCTACATATAAAATATATGTAGATTACTAGAATCAATAATAGTGAATTTAAAAGATTTATGAACATTTAAATTAGATTAGGAATATGAAGTACCATAGCTAAGATTTCGTGTCTATAAATTACAACCGCATGTTGGATTCGTGACAAAACAACAATATGTTTGGGTTATTCTATATAATTTAATTGCATATGATCAAGCAATAAGTTCGCAAACAGGTTTTCTTTTTTCAACAGATGTACCATCTACCACAAACCTCAAGCTGACATCAGTTTCAAAAGGGAGGAGGGGGGTATCCAGTGATTCGTATCCAAGATTACACGAAAAAAATGTGAAAGAAATTCTGAGAAATATATAAGGTAAATAAAAAATAAACATAAAAAATAATATTTGTCGAATAATCTACTTCCAAAAACTACCATCATCTTTTTCAGATCCCCCTCCCATCAAACAATCTTCAAAACACTCCCGTTTGCTGTCATACCTGCAATTACGGAGGCCGGGGGGGGGGCATTCTGCAATAAAGGGAGGTTGAAGTTGTTTTCTCTGTTGTGGGACATCTTCAAGAGCAGGGGGGAGGTTGTTATCTCACAGAAGGGGGCATCTGGAGCGTCGCACGGTAGCTGCGAGAATTTTTTTTATTTTTTGCCTTATTACTTTCCTTAGCTCTTTTTACCTGTGGGCATACTCGCACCTGGAACTCACGCACAAGGTCAAGGTAATTAGGTTGGCGAGAAATGCAGGTATTTGGCGACAACCACCTAAAGAATTGATTTTTTTTTCTTGGATTTATTTCGTTGATTTAAAAGATTACGAGTAACATAATAAAAACAAAATTTGAAGATTTATTACTTGAAAATATCATGTCAATCAATAAAAATAATGTTTAAAATTAATATTTTACAAGAGAAGAAATTTAAATTGTTTCATACTCTGAATTTAATCCTTGTGGTCATACTATGGAGAATTAATAATTGTAATTTTAAGTAGTTATTACGTTACAAATATAATTTTAGTATGATCAAATTTTATGTTTAAAACCTCGCCAACGTTATATCAATTATTTTCTTATTTTTTCTCTCTTATGTAATGGTAAGGATTATTATGATAGAAATTAAAATATAATTTTAAAAATGAATTATTTTTATCAAAAAAGTAAATAAAAAACGCAAAGTACGTTTAATGATTTTGAAACAGGTATCGGCTGTTTATAAAATGTTGATTATACATATATAATAAAACAGTAGCATGTGTTAATTGTAAAATTTTATGGGGATTACGTTAAATTATTTAGAAACATCGTTTTCTCTTAAAATTGGAAATTTTGTCTTAATAAGAAAGAAACCGCACAAATTTTACTCTATTCAGATGTAACTGATAAGGCTCATGCTATTTGATTATAGAAATTTCGTGTCAAAATTTTCGATAATTTCATAATGTGAAAGGTATAAAAAAAACCAAACAAAAACTATTTAGCATGTTCTGCGAAAACATAAAACCATTTTGAAATTTTTGCATTACTAAATGAAAGATGAAATCATTTAAAATAATGTTTCAATTACTTCTATGTTCACTGCTAAAAATGCAATGATGGATAATTGAAAATTAAATTAATGTCCAAAGCCTGTTTTATACTTCTTTAAAATATTAGATTATAGTATTTTAACACAGTTTTGATTTCTCCGTTCATGAGTAGTTATATTAAAATCTCATGTTATTTATTTATTTTTAATTTAAAGTCAGTATTTTTTTTTTTACAAGAAAGGAATTTTTGTACCTGTTTAAGCACTATAAATAGTTACTTAACTTAGCAGGCATTATATATTTTATTCGGACAAGATTTTTTTTTCAGTCTTAAGGAATTCAATTTTTATTGAATAAAGCAATTCAAGTAATTTTTTAAGATGCTGGAAATCTGCCTTTTTATTTGATAACTAGCCGCCTTTGGCGACCAGCCGGTTCGCCAGTATTATCGCTAGCTACAATTTTCAGTTAAATATTTTAAGTAACTGGTCTCTTAATAGATTCTCAAACAAAACCTTTTTAATCTTCAAATTTTGATAGTCATACCAAACTTATACTGTTGTTTAGATCGTTTCTTTCAATTTAGTATATATATTTTGCTAATTTGTTGTCATTTCCGGTAAAACTTCAACTTTAATTTAAAGTGGAAAAGATGAAATTGCAATTAATATAAAAATATTTTTTAATAAAACCAAGCGTTTTATTTTATTTATCATCTTTACTGTTATTTATTTAATATTATTATTACTGAAAATAATAATATTATTTTCAGTATTTAAGTCTTATGTGAACTACAAAATATTTTTCATAATTTATGTAATATCTCAAACAATAATTCAACACAAATTTCCGAGATTCAGCATAAAATTCAGTTTTTAGTTTTGCTTTCAAAAGGATTGAAATGAAATCAATAATAATATTTTGTTCCTGCCTATAAATATATTTAAAAAATTATGAAGTCTAAATTTAATGCAGTAAGGTATCATATTCTGATAAATATTCTGGACACACCAGATTTTAAATAAATGAATGAATGTTTCTATTTTCCACGATCAACTAAGACTTATTTATGAAGTTTTGAATGTTAAAAATTTAGAAAAACTCAACATTTTCCTAATCTTAGGCCAATTAATCTTGAGAAACCTGCGCGCTGATTGGCGTATTTTCTTTGAAGCAATCGATAGAAAATCTAAAATTATCCCTTTTTTTTTATTGAATAGTGATATTCAAATTTTCATAAATCATTCAGTTTAAGTGATTGGAAATTAACTCTTTAAAGTCAGTGATTTAGTTGATTGGAAATTAATTCTATGACCACCATAAAATCTGTGCTTTCTCTTGTGGTGTATGCATTCTCCTTAATATCCGCTCGAATGAAACATCACATACATAGAACAAACACATCAAAAGTAAACATAACATTTCAATAGTTGCCAAAAACAAAAGAGAGAAAAATGCAATAAATAAGCAGACGATATTTAGAAAAGTACAGATATTTAGACTGGAAAATGAAATTATCTGAAATTAACCACACGCGCAGACGATATTTACAAAAGTAAAAATATTCAAACCTGAAAAGGAAAATATATGAGTTATTCCATAAATAAATGGCATGTTTGTTTATATCTTCATTATTTTATGAGTCAATAAACATCAAAATGGGTCCGGGACTAAATAAACACCCTGTATAGAGAGTGTAAAATATCATAAAATAATTTTTCTTGAATTTATTTTTTAGAAAAAATAATATTTCATATTTGTTTCATTTCCTACAAACACGTGCCGAAAATTATATTTTTGCAGATTTCATTTCCAAAAAGATTTAATTTATTTTTAATTGGAGCTTTAATCAATGTGATGGCAACACTTTGAAAAAAGCTTATTTTTTCCCATGAATGCAAAATGTGCTTAATTTTAATTTTTACTTTTTACGAAAAAAATTATTAAAAAACATAGTTAAAATATTTATTTAAAAATTCCTTAAAAATAGAAATATAATTTTAAAATTAAAACATTAGTATCATTTAAAAGATAAATTTTTGATCTTTAACTTCATGTAAAAATCTTTTTTGTGCGGTAATATTTTCGGAAGTTATAGCAGAAACACTTCAAAATTTCGCTTAATTTTTAAATAGATAAAATTCTAGTTAAAAATTCGAAAAAATAACACCCAGGTGCACATTCCCGGCCTCCAAGGTATACACGTGCCAAATTTGGTAGCTGTAGGCTGAATGGTCTGGCCTGTAGAGCGCCAACACACACACACACACACACATTGAGCTTTATTATAAGTATATAGATAACTGTTTTTGACGCCTGAGACGTTAGTTATCTTTAATTTATATTAATTCCCTTGTGGACTCCCGCAACAAAGTATTTTTTAACACCTAATTCTGATAGACATGAAATCCATGCTTTTTTAATAGCCTTACACTTATTCTATTTTTGTAAACATGGATTTTTCTAAACTCATGAAGCCATAGAGCTACTAAAAATTTAACATCTGAGTATTCTATTTTAAATTGCACTTTGTTTTTTTGCTGTAATATAATTTCATTTTCCGATTCTTAATATGATAATAAGAAGAATCTTTCTTCCTTAACTTTTAACAGTGTTAAAAAAATCATAAGATTAAATATTTCATAAAACAGTGAAAGCGACTTGAATTTCGTTGCAACAGAGCGATTCATTTTTTTTTAAATTATGTAAAAAACATTTCTTAAAATATGCTAAAATTCAAGAAAAATTTGTGCGACAACTAAATAGGTATCATTACAAAAATAACTTCGAGTTTTGAAAGTGATATAAAAAAATCTATTTTGTACAGTAATAATTTCGAAAAATATTATGAAAAAATGCCAATATTTCACTTAATTTTTAAAAATTTTCCGAGGTGCACGTTTTAGTGCTTCAGTGCGTATTGTCCTAAATTTAGTTGCTATAAACCAAAGGATCTGTATTGTATAAAGCTAACATACACATTCTTTTCTATTTTTAATCAAAATAAAAGTAAAACCTAAGATTGAAAAGAAATAGAATATAGGCAAAATACTAATGTCGTACGTACATTAAATTCCAGCATGTGTGTGAAAAAAAAATTAAAGAGAAAAATTTTTTAAATAAATGAAACTTTTCCTCTACAAGTTATTGTTATATACACGTTCATTGTGAATGCACTTCCACCCCATCCCCTAGTTTGAGTTAAACGGACATTTTTAAAACTAAGGAAAAAGTAATTTAAAACGTATCTGAGTTGTTGCACCAGATAATAAATCTTTCTTTTTATTACGCTTAAGTAGCATCACATGAAATATGAGTAGCGTGTGAAAGAATGAATTGCATGGAAATTTATTTCTTGAAAAAAAAATATTTTTAATAGTCGATAAAAATTAATCGATTTCGGTTGTAAAAAATTCAACAGAACTGGAAAACGTCATATTAATCGGTTTTAATTTTAAGCAGTCACTTTTCTAACAAAATTCTTTTTAAAATAGAATTCAGATTTTATCATAGATGACATAAATTAAAAATAATTATTTCGTTTTAAAAAAATTGCAATAGATTTTAGGAGTGTATAATACTAATGCTTAAAAAAAAAGCATTTATTTTAATAGAAGCTGTTTATAAAAAAATGTTTTACAACAAAAGAAATTAGATCAATTATCCTAAAAGATAAAATTTCCTTTGTATCCTTTCTTAAAACAAAGTATCTCAGTTTGTAGGATATATAATAACGGTAATCCACATTAATTTTGGTGTTACAGCTTTAGACAAAAAGATTTAAATGAATGCAAAATGACTTCTCTTTTAACATTTTTTTTTTTTTTTGTGGTGCACAAATTTTTGTTACAGTCATAAATTTTAGCAAGCAGCTTTTTAATTCTTATTAATGTTGCAAAACATAAAAAGCTTGAGAAAGCCTGCAGGAAAAAAAAAATATTAAAATTTATGATTAAAAATAAAATTAAGTGAAATTTCAAAATTATCCTTCTCAATAGAATACAGTAAAGACGACATTTTAAAAATATTTCTGATTCTCAATCTAAAAAAACAAACGATACAAATTAATATGGGCATCATAAACTATTACGAAGAAAAATATGTTGCAAGTAAATTTAAGAATAAAACAACATTTATATTTCATTATTTGCATTTTTTAATACATTGAATGGTAAAATTTTAAAAATCAGCTAGTATAACTTTTTATGATAAAAAATTCAAAAAATTTTGAGATTAAAAGAAACGATACCAAACATTAGGAAACTTTCCACAATTTCTCATTTCTAATAAAAATTTGTTTTCATGATTTACACTTGACGTAATGATATTTAAGCAATCAAAAATCTAATGTTCTTTTTCATCAAATTTCCATCATATTTATTTTAAAAATAATATCACAAATTCTGAATAATGTAATAATAGTTATGCAGATATTTTTTTCTTCTTTTTATTTGAAAAGGATAAACAAAAGGGTAATGCGTATTAAATGGTAAAAAGGAAATTATTATTGTTTTCGGTACTGAGAAAGTTCGAAACAATAAAAATGGGAAAAGAATCGTTTGAATTTATCCATCGATGTTATAAATATAAACAAAAACGTCATGTTTGACGAAAATGAAAACTCCAGACTCAACATATTATTGCTATTTGCTTTATAAATATTTTTGTATTCGCATTATTATTGGACATAAAAAAAATGATTCTTTTGAATTTAATGCTCAACCTTTGTTTTGGAAAAAAATAGTTAAGCAGCAATTTCGAAAACATATATAAAATAAAATAGAGGCAATTTTCTGAATAAAAAGGAACAAATATCGTGTTTCACTCCGCGGTTGTTATGCATTTAAACAGAAAGGGGGGAAAAAAGGGGAGCGAGAGGGAGAGGGGGAAAAAAGACGATAGACTTTTTCCTTTGTAGTGTTCATAGAACTCGTAAAAAATTGTATGCTTCTGAAGAGAAGAAAACATTTAAAGAAAGAAGGGAAAAATTTTACAGAAAAACATTTCATGAACAAGTATTTTGAATTGAAATGCATGCATTAGTACATCGTAATAAAAATACTTCTGTTATAGTTCTTGATTTGACGTACAATATCCAAGCCCAAGTCGAGTTTCGGACTTAATAAGAGTAATCTTACTGAAGCCTGATCCACGCTCCGATTTATTACAACGAATAATCAAAATGGAAAGTACAAGCAAGTAAAAGAAATAATAAAAAAAAAATTGTTCTATTAAAATTCGAATTATGTGCAGTGAAACATGATATGAAATTAAACGCACGCATCCATCTTTTCATCGTGGCGACTTTTTAATCTCGAAAAAAGGAGGAGCCAAGCAATAAGGCTAAACATGGATTAGGAGCCCCGTGCCTTGCGAAATGCAAATCCTCAAAAGTAGTTCCTGCAGAGCAATCAAGTCCAAGGCTGGCCGCACCCAAGCCCTGGTCCTCCTCGGAGGGTGTGCCCCTTTTGTTTCGGAGGGCAGAACTGCAACATTTGGCTGCGCTATCCCTTGTGAAACTCTGCCTACAATAAAGTGAACAGTTTTGGACTAAATGTCAGTTTTATCAGATTCGCTATTGAGCCAAGAGAATGGGTAGAACAATGGCTAGTGAATCGAAATCTAGAGGACAAGGCGTGTGCTTTCTATCCGATTCACTCGTTTAAAGAATGGGCATTTCTATCGATAGCGGATCCAAAATCATTTAAATATTCAAAAAATGTCTCGATCTAACTAAATAGGTCAACAGATTACTATCATATAAAAACAATCTCATATATAAAGTGCACTGCAAGGCACATATATAATATGTCAGAAGTTCGATGTGTGTTTTTTAAAACTCGGTTAAACCTACAGTGTATTATTCAACCTCTTTATTATTATCAAATTATTGATTTTGGAAGAATTTTTTCTCATTACAGAAAATAATAGAAAATTAAAATATTTGTAAAAAATTCTATGTCATATCATTTAATTACCAGAAATTTCGAGATTTCCCCTTTAGTATGGAACTTCTTTTATTGTTTCATCAAAAGATAAATGATTTGTCTTTATCCAAAAAAAAATAATTAAAAGTCATTGGAGAAATTTTATTCACTGCAAATACAAATCATCAAGAAGTCAGTCCGGTCTTTCAAGTCACCATTTTTATGGATCATTGCTTGTCTTTATATTGATGGAGCGTATCGTTGTGTCACATTTATGATATCAAGTTATGGTTGAAATAATTATTTACCGGTAATTTGTTGTTTGTAGTTAAACAATATGAGATCTAACCTTGGGAAATAATTGATCGAACGATGTATAATTCATTAAAATTTCGAAATTCATTCAGGCTCGAAAAGTTAAAAGATGTCAGATAAAGCTTTAGACATAAATCAGGATGGGCATAGTCCGGTTTTTCAGGTCACAATTTCGATGGATCTTTGCTTATTTTTGTACTGATGGTGCATATAATTTTTTTAATACTTAGATAACTACACCAATTTTAACTATAAAAAGATATAGTTAAAATAATTGTTTACACAAATCAATAGAAGTGATCAAACCATGGAAGATAAGTGATCAGCAGATATACAATTCATCGAAATTCCCGAATTGCTTTAGGCTTGCAAGATTAAAAATTATCGAATAAGCTTTCAAATGGAAGCCGGCAAAGAATTTGTTCAGTTTCGCAAATTATAATTACTTTGTACCTTTGCTTGTTTTCGTATTGATGGTGATTATAGTTTTGTCACATTCTTGTTATTAAGATATAATGAAATTGTTTATACAAGTTCTGTAATTTCATAGTATTAGTGATAAAGCCACTGGAGTTGTTTGAAAAACATGAATATCAGGTATTACAGTATGAATAATCAAATTTTCTGATTAAGCTGGATTTTCCAAATTTTAAAAATAGATATAAGTCAAAATATTTATGTTAAATAACAATAATTCTAACAGAAAAATATTTTTTTTAAAAAAAGAAAGCGATTTTATTTTTGAAATCACTATGTGCTCTAACTTGTGAAGTGGGGTCGCGCAGGTGTTGCTAAACAAGTAAAACAGACCACCTGTTGTGCCTCCACAGCGCAACAATGAAAGAGAATTAGAGGAAGAGAAAGTGGAGGGAAGGGGAAGTTTGGGACCATTGTGAAGAAGTACAAGTGTAGCGAAAAAAATGCCCCAGCGCACAATCGATGAAAATTTGTTCAGAGGGGGTGTCGAACGCAGCATATTCGTAACCGTTTGTCATACACACACACAAAGCTTTTATGGGAAAAAAAAAAGATGTTCAATGCAATAACGGTTGCGTCGCATCTGTTAAGCACTTTATACGTAATATACGTAACAATAAAAGTAAAGCAATATACATAATGCCACAATGCAATTTAAGTTTCTTTGGGTTAAAAAAAATTATAGTTAGAAATGTATTCCTGTAGAAAAAAATAATTTTTAATCGAGGTTCATTAAATTACATTAATTTCTCAAATTTCGATTTTTTTGCACTGTTTCTCCTCTTATTAATAAGAACGGATATATAAGTTAGATAACATTAGATTTTAAAATGAAGTACAAGGAAAAAAATTCACTTTTTATAATTTAAATGAATTCAGGATTTCAAAATTAAAGCCCAATTCAAAAACACAGTGGTTTCTTCAAAGGATTGTGCGAATAGAATGAATTTCAGGCGAATATTTGCAGGTTTTCTAGAAAATCAAAAATGCAAGTAATTTATTGAAGCATTAGTTGAAACAATTTCTTCACTAAGTTTAAAAAATAAGTTAAAGTTATTTTTCTTTTGAAAATTGCATATTTAATGAAGTAGGGGAGAAAAATTGTTTGCAAAAATAAATTAAATGAAAGATTAAACTGTTAAGGGGTTAAACTTGACTTTAAAACAAAGGAGAAAGGAAAATACTGTCACACAAAAAAAACAAACATCTAACAAGTAAAATAAAAAAATTGCATCCAATTCAGAAATGGTAGCCAATAAAATATTTAACTGGGGTTATCATTAAAATAATGAGAATAATCTCACTGCTCTTCAAAGATCAAAGCTAATTCATCTTTTAAAAAAAAATTTCATTTTTTTTCTGCTGTCATAATTTTTATATAACATGTTTTTCGAAAACCGTAAGTTTTTTCATTAAGTTTCGACAGAGAAATATGGCGACATATACAAAATCTTTTCAGACCGATTTGTTTGATTGCATGTGAAAGCTCTAAATCTTGATCCAATTTGTTTTTTTACTTTCTGATGCTACAACCTTTATTTCTGTCTTGGTAAAAGAATTATGAAAATGTTTAAAATATTATTCACTATACCTTCATTTTTAGGACTTAAATTCGTCAAAGCATCGATTGGTTATGGACATCCTCATTGGGTTTTGCTTTTCAACTTTTGACTTCAAATGTTCTTTGGAATTTCTAACAATCAAAATTCTTAATTTCTAGACCATCTCGGTATGCTTGTGTTGGCAGAATTTTGCAACAAACTAGCTACTCTCGCCAAAACACATTACCAAGCTTCTCGTGCAACCCTCTTGAGCAGAGACGCGAGGCCGAAGCGAGCCGGGGGCAAAGCATGGAGGTCATCGGCGTTTTGAAGACCCTCCCTTACCAGTTCACCCGATGTTGCCTGGAATTAGACCTGCTGGGGTTGAAGGAAAAAAACACTCCCGGTAGTCAGCGAAGTTCACTGACCAAAACTCCAAATAGTTGGCGAGTGAGAAATCATACAAGTCGATTGGCAGAAAGAAATCGCTGAGAGAGCCCCCTTCATCAACCTTCCTTGACAATGCATAATAGCTTCATAAAATTGCACGCTGCACTTTCTTCTTCTTTTTTTTTCTTTTTTTTTCCTATTCCATTTTTAAATCATGATTTCTGGCGAATAATAATAATGATGAAGGGTCTGTAAACAGATATTTGTGCACTTAAGTATGTGTGCTGAGAATATGCCCATTGCTGTATCGAGATTGCTTTAAACATTTTTTTATGGTTTGCATAATTTTGAAAAATTTATGCGGAAACAGAATGACGCAGCTAATGTCTAAAATCTAGTTATCATTTTAAAGAAAATTTAAAGAATCCATATAAAGTTATCCAATGAAATGTGCGCAGTTTTTGGAAGATTCATGGTCAATAACACTGCATTTGACTCACTTTTGATGAAAATCTTTTTAACATCATCAGCCAATTAATATTAATATTCATTTTATCTTCTTACTTGCATTTCATATAATATCTGAATGTCAAGACATTGTCATCTTTAATTAAACAGATACAGTTTTCCAGATGGATTAATTGGAAATTAATAATAAAAAAATGTTGGCAAGTAAAAGATATCAATAGGGAATAATAACCAGAATTTACTTCAAGGAAAGATGCGTTACCAAGAGATTAAAAAAATAAGCTGAAAAGTAAAATGAATAATCAAATAATTCACTGCTCTACTAAGATGTTTGAGCAAATTAAGAAAATATGTCATCACTATGCATTTGCTATGGTGTCTATGTCAATTTGTTTTATTTTCAAATTGAACAACTGTATTTTCTAGCACTGTAATTTATAAAACAGAATATATTTTATTTCCCATTTATTAAGATGGGTTTCAATTTTCCTACAAGTAATATTTCCTAGTCTTAATAACTGCTTTTATTAAAAGTATGCTAGTTCGAGAAAACACGAAATCTGGTCACGCTAATATCACAAGACCTACGCATAATGTGCTGTCATTTGTTCCTGTAAGGTTACGAGGCGTTGGTCAGTGCCGAGCAGTTTTGCAAGGTTCTTGCGTCATCCTAACTTATTTTTCATCATGCAAAACCTGTAGAAATATTTTTAAATCGACCTGGCCGCAGTGATCGACATAAACACCCAAAAAGTACCGCAACAATTTGCATTTGAACTTCCTTTATATGCGAAGAATTTGAGGAGGAAGATTCTTGCAATTTTCCATTCCTTAAAAGGAAAGTTTAATTGTGTTTTAATTGTCTGAGAATAAGAAAAAAAGGAATACATTGATACTTATGTATTTACAGTCGTATTATTGACTCTATGAACAACTTTTAAATTATCAATATAACCCTAGTTTATCTTAAGGACTGTTTTAATATCATGTTTTCCTTGGAATCGTTACATTTATCTTTTAAAAAGTGTTATACATGTAGATTTTTGACTTTTAGCATAATAATTCTTAAGTTAAATGTTATTTTTAACTGATATTTGTATTTCCTGATTCAAAAGTTTTGTCTGAAACGAAAAATTAATTAATTATTTTTTCCATTTTTATTTTAGTTACATTTTTTCAAAATGATCACAAGATATGAATTTATTTTTTATTTTTAAAAGAATGGTATCATTACAGTGTTGAAATTTTGCTCTCATTCTACAGAATTTTATTTATTTCATGTTTAAAATTAAGTTTTTCGTTAGGACATAGAAGTTCACTTTTTTTTAATGCTATGGATCACGTCAGCAATCTCAAATATTTATGCCAAGGAATATTACTGTGGATTGAGAAAAACCACAAAAAATTAATATGATCGCAGAGTTTTCATTTTTGAGTGAATCTCATTTCAAGTACCATTCTCAGATTTTAAATTTGTTGAAAATTCATTTGAAAAAAATATGTGATAAATTTAAATTAAATTGTTATGCATATTCAATTTTATTGCGCTGTGCACAGTTAAATCTGCAAGTTTCTACTCAGAAATTCATATAATTTTCGATAAAATTCCAGATTTACAAAATAATAATAATAATAATCTTCACGTGATGATGCATACTCGTATGAGATTCATACTCAAATGAAAGTAAAAATGGGTTAAACTTTTGAAACTAAAATAACAAAGGAAAAATGTGAACTATGTTTAATAAGAGTTATCCTTTAAAAGACATGTCTCTTTGTAAAGTAATATAAAATCATATTACATTAATTTTCATGTAAGAAAAATTGCATTTGGATTGCATCAAGGTTATCACTGTATTGGAATTGAACTATAAGAACTGATAACCATTTCACTTCTAAAAGATATACTCAAATGTGTACTGCTTGCCAAATAAATTTGAAATGGCTGCAATTCCTTGCAGATAAGATGACTGTAATTCCTTGCAATAATAAAATTTAAAAAATTGCGGCATCAAAATTTTATTTGTAATGACTTTTTTTTTTCTTCGAGGAGTCACTATATGCCAAAATGCGTACATTGGAATTCAATTTTTATTGCATAATTGCGTTCAATCATTCTTTTTTAAGTATCAACTGATGAAAAAAATGGTATTTTATATTTCATATTGTATTTTGTATCATTATTAAAATATGATTCATTTGTATATATTTTTGAAATATTTAAATTGCATTATTTTATTAATTGGGAAAAATGCTTTCAAATATTTAAAAGAAACCGGATGAAATCTTCTACGTAAGCAATGAAAACCTAGAGGCCTAATTTGTCCCCAAAATTTCAAAACCAAATATTTTTTATTGTTTTTATTTCATTTTTTATATTAGTGGTATTAAGTAGTAAGTTTTGACAAACAGAAATAGCAAAGCGTTTAATTGCAAGTCACTTAAAAAAAAAAAAAAAAAAAAAAAAAAACTGGTTTCGGTGTGCTACGTATGAAAAAATATGCAACGGAGATTCAAAAGTAATTTTAAAAGAAATAGTAGAAAAAAGCGAAAAATCTTTATTTAACACTATCTATATAATATTTAATTAAAAGACCGCTCATTTTTTAAAATTACAAAACACCACATTTCTTTTAGAATTTTAAAATAGAAAAATATAAAACATGCAAAAGGTAATTAATTTCAAAATATTGCTAGAATAAAATTCCAAAATTAATTTAATCAATATTTGATTTTAATTTGAAAAAGTTCATTTACAAGACTTTTGTAATAAATTTTAAGTACATAATTAAATAATTTTAAAAATATAAAAAAAATCTCCAGGCCACTCAGTCTGCCAAAGGTGCGAAAAGCACCTGAACATTTATCTGTTTTGTCTATTTTATAATCCGGTCTTGTATTTGAGCATCAAACTTTACTCTTACTTGAATACATATTAATTAAATGTTGAAAAACAAACGAATATTTATTAAATTATTTTGATTCGAAAATAATTTAATAAGCAATCAGTCAAACTTCTCTCTCTTTTATTAAAACAACTATGAAAAAACAAACAAACTCCGACTTGTTTCATCTGTTGTATCTTTTCATTAACAAAAATGAATGTACTTCCACTTCCACAAAAAGGCCTTTTCAGCCCAACAAAAAGTCCAGCTCAAAAAAAAAAAAAAAAAAAGACCTCCGTTAAAAGCATTATGGAAAGAAAAGGTTAAGTTGTGAAAACAAAAAGAGAAGGCAACTTATCTCTTTGCGCACAAGAAAACGGTTCAACAACAGGATCTAAGTAACCTCAGTCAGAGAAGAGGTTGATTTCCAACCTGTCAGTCCGGATGGTTGGCGATTCAGAAACTGGGGCACACAGATGGAGGTGGCAGGATTACAAAATTCCCGTTTCTCGGGATTTCTTCTTTTTTGGTTCCAGATTTTTCTGCAGCATTCAAAACAAATGGAAGGCATTTAGCGGGAGTATCAAGTTGAATGAAGTGACGAAGAATGTTTTGGGAAAGACGTGACCTTTCCTTAGAGGAAGATCAGAGTGCAGCGTGAACGAGAAATACAGACAAACCTATACTTCTGGATTTAATTTTTTTTTTTTTTTGGAATAATGCATGACTTGATAAAATGAAAAAGATATAACGAGTTAAACTATTCCCAATCAGAAAGAAAGCACCAATGTCCCCTCCTCTCTCTTTTTTCTTTTTTTTCGTAATGATTATTCACGTACCAAATTGCCAATAATGTAATATTCTACTTATTTCTAAATTTATTCTAAAGAATTTTATTATACTTGATGAACTACAATGGCTTTCTGCATAAATTTATTGAATTTATGTAAATAAATTGGTTTAATGTTTAGTAAAAAATAAGAAAGAAGGGAAAAGAATGAAAAAAAAAAGGAAAATTGCACAAATTTAATTAAAAACGATTTATAAAACTAATTTGATTAACGAAATTAACGATTTCGTTATTAAAATGTATATGCGCCATATCCATATTATTCTATCGAAATAATTAGTTTCTTCAAAGAACATCAACATTTTCTAGACATTCAGAAAGAAAACTCAACCCCCCCTTTTTTTATTCGTAATGATTATTCGCATAGCAAATTGTTAATATCATAATATTTAATTTTATCTGAAGAATCTTCTGAGCATAAACTATAATGATTTTCTGCATACATTTATTAAATTTATGCAAATAAATTGGTTTACAGTTTAGGAAAAGATAAGAAAGGAGGAGAATGAATGAAAAGGAAAAAAAAAAATCAGTAAAAATGTACAGTTAACAATTTCGTTACTAAACCGATGTTCATATTTGTGCCATATCAATATTATCCTATCAAAATAGTTAATATTTTCAAAAAACATCAACATTTTCTAGAATTTTTTTTTTCATTTTAACATTTTTTCATTAAATTTTTTATTTATTTACCATATCTAAATAAAAGCATTGTTATCATCATTTGATTTAGTAATAATAATTAACCGATAGAAATTATTTGTTAATCTGTATAATAAATCCTTCCTCAAAACACTTCTAATGTTTACAAAGAAGAAATTTTATAAAGGTTAAAATATAGGGGCATTTCCATTTCAAATTTAGAATTAAGAATTGCTTTTGTAAAATTTTAGATTATTTTTTTTCTCACGTCGTTTTTCACATTGGAAGATTCATATTTTAGATAGACTTCACATGGTTCTATCACGAAATGTTTTGCAGATTTTAATAATAGCTTTCATTTCTTTGCCATTTCAAACCAATGGTTGTCCCTGCAAAAACTAGTTATTAATAGCTCCAAACAGTTAAAAAGGTGAAAGAATTTTCATTGCATCGCCGACAACGTGACGCTAAGCTCAGCAAATGGTAATGTGGACGCGTGCTTCACTGCACATTCATTATGCTATTAGCGACGAAAACGAAGGCCCCAAATTAGAGCATTTGGTGACATCGCTCCTGGATTAGTAAAAATTTGTTGTTTATTAACACCAAGAGGGAAAATATCTGTTATTCCGGTATCCTTAATGATAGGTAACGATAGTTTCCAAGGTTGATAAGTTTCTCAAATGGAAGAAAACAGAAATTATTCGAATTTTTGTTTTTTATATCTTCAAAGAATTTGTGCTTTTTTTTTCCAAATTTGTTGAGAAAAATAAAAAAATTTTGATTCTCTTAAGCAGATACTTAATTCTGAATTTATTAAATTCGATACAATTAAAATAATCTTTTGGATAGATGATTTTACATAATTTAACACAAACGAAATACATGATATTTAATCACAATATTTAATTAATTGGCGTATAATAAAAAAGGCCACGTTTTTTTATTCTTATATAAATAAAAATAGAGTTTTTTTCACCTATTCTCATATAAATAAAATAGTCATAGAGAGTTTCATTATCGTCTAAAAAAACAAAATTTGGAGATCTGTTTACATTATAAATAAGAAAATGAGTAAAACAGAAGATACATTTTCTATACCTTTTTTTAGTAATTAGTTCAAACCTTTTAGTATACGTTTAAACAAAATTTACTGGCCCGTTACAATTAATTGAAAGTCTAAAAAATTATAAAAAGTTTGTAATTTATCCAACAAACACAGTAAGTATGAAATCGTTCACTAACAGTTTTTTTATATTTTTAAATTACCGAATTCAGAATACTGCTTTTAAATAGAAATAAGGTAGATATTATGAAGAAATTTTTGAAAAAGATGGAAATTAAAATATCGGTTGTTTGTAAAGATACATATAAACTTTTCAATCTTGGCATTAAAAATTTTCATTTAGGTTTAAATCAACAGCTCCGATTTGATTATCTGGCCATTCCTTTGTATATTGAATTTGAATGTCCCTAATTTATCTTTATTTTTTACATAAATGAACAAAATGTAAGAAATATTTATATTCCTTGATATTATATTTACTGAAAAGGAGCATTTCATTAAAACAGAAAATATTTTTATTGTGATGAAAACAAATTGAATTTTTCGAGTAAAATGAGAATGTTCCCAAATTTAGAAGCATTCAAGATTTAATAAAGAATATAAAAGAAAATACTGAAATAAAATTTCTTTAAATATTAACGACATTTTGAGAAAATGAGTTTTCTACAGGAACGCTTTGTGTGCCTAAAGGTCAAATTTTCCCAAAATCATCAAATTTAGCGCCAAAAATCACTCTTCCAAACAGAAATCACTAACTTTAAAGACAGTCAGTCACAGGTCAAAAACTTTCAGTGAGGCATGAATTTCGATCTAAAACAAAACCTTCTTGAACCCACGCTGTTCCGGTAAATTATGAACAGGCGTTCTTCTACTGAAAGAAGAAAAATTCTCGTATAACCTGAGTAGGAAGTGTGTTTTGACGAATGCTGTTGTCATTAAAAAAAGTATTTCCGTTCATTGCACTGGGTCTATCAATACAAACAAAATTGACAGAGTACTGACACAAAAACTTTCCTGGAAGTTAAGAACACGTTGACGTTTGAGATAACTTTAAAATCTAAATAGTTTTGTATTTTGTTTTCTACAATAGGAAAACAATAGACACATTTTTAGATGAAAGAAAACAGCTAATTTATAACATCTATCCGATGAAATTGAAAAAAAAAAATTCAATTGTTTAACGTTGGCTCTTCAATAGATATAATTTTTTTAAAACATTGTCTCTACCATAGAGCTCTCTATTTTTTATCTATTATCAATCGTTCTGAAATTTTTGTGTTTATTTTGAAAGAATTTTCCCAACCATAATGAGATTAAAACATTTTATTCTTGAAGGATTTATTCTTTGTTCGTCATCTAGATTTCCAATTAGACAAAAACTGTATTGTTGTTGTTTATCGATTCTAACCAGATCTTTATTTATAGGTTTATCAAAGAAATGCATTTGTTACTTTATTAATGCGTGGGAATAAAGTAGATTTCAAATTATATATGTTTTTTATGCGAAGAAAGGAATTTTTTATCGTAATAAAATGAAATTACTGTGATTAAAAATAAATATTTAAATTAAAGAAGAAATATAATCAGTGGCAAATTTTTCATTTTACATAAGAAAAAAAAATTACGCTGAATATTTTTTAAGCACAGTTCATTATTCTAATATTTATTCAATAATCAATATTATATATTTAAATTTTTTGCCGAAAATCGAATGCTATATAATCGAATGCATCCAAAAGAATGCAACAACACGAGACCATTTTTATTTTCAAATTATTTTTAGACAATGCTAGTATCTTGATCATTGCATATATGATATTTAATGCATATGTGAAAAAGCCGAAGCATTTTTGTCAAAAATTCTATAGGTAATTTATTTAAATAATACTATAATGCATTTGATAGCGTTTTACAAAGATTAATGTTGCTGCAATGAAATATCATTTTGCCACATTTGTTTTACGTTCTAGAAATTTAGAACGAAAATGTTAAAATTACAATATAAATAAAGAAGAAAATGTTAAAACTACAATAGCATTGAACACTAAAATCTACATTTGAAAAGACAAGGTATTTTATTATACAATATTTCCCTAATCTTGGCACTTTACTTTATTTGGGCAATTATTTACTTCCCTATAGATTTCATTTTACTGTGTTTTTTCAGCAAGAGCTAATATAGTATGTAAAACGCAAATACGGATTCTTTTCTGAAATATATTTCAAGATATATTATATAATTCAGGAAAATATTTCTAAATATTTGTGTATATTAATACTTCTTTTCAAGAATTTAAATACTAAAATAAAAATGCACTGTTCTGTGTTTACGATCGGAAAATGTTTCAGCACATGAACATCATCATTTCATGTTTTATTTAGAATAAATTTTTTAGCAGTATGCTTGATTTCAGTATGCTTGATATTATTCATCAAGATATTATTTTTATACATACAGCTGCTAACTACTTAACGCTGAAAATTGACACAGTTATACGAAAATGGCGCATATTAAAAACGACACATAGAAAAAAAAATGCAAAATTTTATGTGACAGCTGGAAGCAATAACGGCAGATGGTATTTGTGGTATTCTGATAAATTTCGCAGACGATACTTTTATACAACAGTGACAATATTCTCCAAATCCATGTATAGTTTTTAAAAACTTGAATTAATTTTTCCAATTAAAAGCATTCAAAATTATTTTACTTTTGTAAATTATACTTCCTTTTTATTTTATTCCATTCAATGTGTATTCTGCCTTGATATTTTATCAACGATAAAGTTCGAATTTCTTCTCTAAAAATTATAATACATTTTCATTTTTTTAAAGTCCATAATACAACTTTTATGCATTTTAATTGACCAAGTCGGCTAGTCGAATTTTATTATTTCTTTGACCCTAAATTTAAGTATAAAAACGTCGCAAAATATTTCAGAATTTCATTCTTTCACAGGACTGTATAAAATATAAGTCAAGAGGGGAATTTCATTTCTAGCAGACAATGGCTGTGGCGTAAATTTCTATCGTACGCGGAAACAATGTGAACTAATCCTGAAGCTTTCACTCAGAGACGTGTTAAGGAAATAATTTCCAGCTCTTCGTCTCGGATGGAATTCTGTCCCCTGCAATTGATGGCCATTGTTGATTCATCTCGATGGAAGCAGCTCAAGCGTATAAGAGCGATTCGCTCAAAGAAATATGAAATTTGTTTCGTACATTTACAAATTTAATTGTTCAGGAAGCACATGTGAGCATAATAACCACAGTAATTTGAATTACTTTTCCTACTGGTAGAAATGTAGGGTAGTCTCTAATTTAAATTAATGCTATTAGTTATGCTTATTGCTTTACGCTGCTAAAAACACAATTATAATCATAACTATTAGTTTCGTTTTAATGTTGAGAATAAGAAAAGTAACTGTTTAGCAATAGGTAAGAAAAATTAGAAATTTATTTACATTCAAAAATATTAATCTTTTAATCTCGGTTCACGCCTTGCCATTTTTTCGTAATTACTTCGTCAGCTGTTTATTTTCCTGCCGATAATATATCAGTGCCCTTGTTCAACTCGTCTTATTTTCAGTGTTAGATGGAAAGTATAGATTCCTTTGAATACAAAAACAATTAAGCTAAAAATTAAATCTCTACTAACAATTAAAGGCAAAACATTTAAAAATTTTAAATTCTAAGCCATTTTCAGTTCTTCTAAATTCGGTAAAAAACTGTCACTGCCATTTTTAATCTATATTGAATTTTTAGTAGATTTTAAGACTATGACTGAAAAAATGTTTTGAATAAAATCTTTTCTTTTATTCAATCTCTTTATGAGTCTCTTTTATTCAATATCTTTATTATATCTCTGGGTAAAAATTCGTGAATAGTCTTTATGGAAAGTTCATGCATACAAACTAAGAATTAAGTTTCAAACGCAAGAGCTCGCTATTCTCTTTCGCTCTTATCTTTATTATGAAGAGCAAGTAAATTTATAGCAATAGAATCTCATGCTGTCTGCTATATCAAACGACATAAAATCCTTTACGCCTAACTACTTGTAGCATAAATGCGTCAAAAAAATTTTTAAGGAAAAAAAAATGAAGGCATGATTTTATAATTCATGCAAGTGACTTATAAGAATTTTATTTTTATGCACATTTATCCTAAAACAAAGGGTTTTTTTTTTTTACTTTGTCTTCTTGTTATAGCTCAACTGTCATAAATACTCAAATTATTTACGAATGTCTTTTTTTTTAAATTTTAGCAATGTATATTTAAAAGAAATTTTATTACATTGAGTATTTTCTTATTATTATCTCAAATCCCAGTCAAACTAGTTAAATAATCAGAAAGAGGGAAACGAGTTTGTTGAAAGAAATTATTCAAGGTTTCATTTATAAAAGCTCTCTATTGTTTTGCTTATTTTTTTCCCTATTATAGCCTATATTGCCAAGAGTTTTCTAGAAAATCATTTTTGCTATTTAAAAGAATTAAATACGCACGCAATAATTCCATACTACTTAATGTTCACAATTTTTTAACTTTCTTTTTATGTAATTTTGGGCTAAGTAAGAACGTTTGTTTTTGTCATTCTTAAAATACAAAAAGACCTAAAACTTCCTTAAACAAAAAATTAATTATACTAATGTAATTTTTGACATTCTTTTTTAAAACTGGAATCTTAATTTAATTTTGTACAATAGAGAGAGCTGTTCTTTTAAGAAACGAAAGGGAAAGATCTAAAAACAATAATCAACTCTTATCAATTTGGTTAACATTCATTTAAAGAAATGAATTAAACTTTATACAAAATGTGGATTAATTCGATAATGATTATCAAATCCCTAATAGCAATTTAAGAATAACTTCAACTGTAACTGTTAACAAATGAATCGTGCGCACTAAATGGCTATTTAATTTGTCATTGATAAAAACAAAGAATTAAACTGTCTTACTACAAAGTGAAACTAAATACTTTTTTATACTAAAATAAATTCAAATTAACCGCGAAAAGGGGTCATCGAAATGAAGCTAATAAAATAAAGCTAAATTAAAATATTTGAAGATAAGAGTGTGCGTTAATAGGTGAATTAAATAAAATCTCACAGACATCGGTTAATGAATCGCTCAATGAGGCTTGAATGTGAGACATTCTGACTGTCGAATGAATTTCTATTAGGTTGTGAGAAATCGATGTGCGTGCAGGGAATGTGAAGCGTTTTAACACTTCATGCGTTGGTGAGCTGGCACTGCACTGGAGCAGAGAGATCACCGCTCGGCTGTGAGGTAATCGACTTCGACAGGGGAAAAAATGAATTACTTTTTAAAGAAATTAATTAGAATGATTAAGAGAAGCCATCCCTTCTTTATATTTTGATAAATAATTGCGCAAACGATTTATTTTTAAGACGTGTAACTAAAGCTTAGGAAAAAAAAAGAATATTATGCAAATGAATTCAAAAAGCATCATATTTTTAAAATGATTTACTAAAAAGTTTCATTTTTAATAAATAAAGACAACTATATTTATTTAAAACAATTTTTAATTTCCTGCATGGAAAAAAAATATTTTAGAAAAATCGTCTGCCACTAGAGTGTTATTCAGAATTATCAACAATTAGAAATTTTAAGGTAATTTTATTACAACGGGAAAATAACGGTAGAAAATTATTTGGAAGAGATATTAGGAAATCAAATTCTAAGAATATGAAATTACATTCATTTGAGAATGACACAGAAACACACAATAAATATAGATGTGTCATTTAAGTCCACAAATACAGCAAATATATATATATATATATTAAACATTACATTATTTTTATGTAATTAAAAATTGAAATTTTAATGCTTAAAAGAGCATTATGCAATGTGTAATATAAGTACCATATTGTATTCAAAAGTTTCTTTTTTAAAAAAATGAAAGGAGCAAAATTTTATTTTAAAAGAATTATTCATTTTTTCCATGAAAAAATGAAATATTGTTAAAAGAACTTTTGCCAGTGAAATGTTATTCAAAATTGCCAACAGTTAGGGACTCTGATATAATGCTATTAAAATTAATAATTGGAAAAAAAAAAGATAATTTGAAATAGACATTAGCTGAGGATATGAATTGCATTCATTTACTTGTGATAGAGAAATGCGCAATTAATATGAAAATGCGTCATTTAAACCGGAAAAGACAATCGAAAAAGGTGAATTTTTCCTATTAATTTAATACGTGATATAAGAAAATTCTATTAAAAATCGTTTTTTAGCTACACAATATTAATTCAATATTTTCTACAGAGAAAATTCTTTTCCAAAATTTTCTTCTTTCTATTTTTTAAACGAAGAAATGTTTATTTATTTGTATTCTTATTTGAAAATGTAAGGGAAGCACTTAAATAGAATCAATAAATTTTTTGGCAAGATGTTCGTGACACAGCTTTAAAATTTTCTTAGCGTCTTAACTGTGAGGAAAATGATAATGGATCGGACGGTTCAGAAGTAGAAGCGTAATCGGATTCTGCCAATAAATAATAACAAGCATTCATGTTTATTTTCAGAAATGAAGTTATAAATATGACGGCTCATTTTTTGAATTTAAGGATTATATTTATAAACAAATCCTTCTTACTTAAAAACGAAAAAATTGCATATAAATTTTCTGCCAATTTTTTAACTTTTTTTTTTTTGTTGAATCATTAAAATTTGGATTTCTTTTATTTGTAGTTTTGCCTTTTAAAGCATACAAATCTGAGTTCTTGACTAATTTTTATAACAGAGAATTTTATAAATACTATAATATTTCCCTGAATTGAAACTGAAATAAAATATTTTCGAAGACTTCATCAAGTGATATTGGAGAGAATTCTTATTTAAAAACTTTTTCATAAATAAATATTACCCATTTTTGGTGTTTTATGATTTTTTTAGATGTTATAAATACATTTCAATACATATGATGTGCAAAGATTAATGTATAATCGACTTACCTTGACAAGTACTATTTTGCAGGTTGCATCTTAGACCAAATTCTTCGTCACAGGGCTCCCCTGGGGAGCATGATTCTCCGGATTGTCTAGCACAGGTGGTTCGGCAAGGGCAGTTTGGGTCAGGCAATGTTCGGCCACCCACGCAATTGGCAAGCACCTTAGGCTCATCGCAGAGGCACGGTTCTTCCGTATTGTCGAGATCCATTTGTTTATGTTTGCGAGAGGCTGGTGGAAGAGTGGTGCTGTCCATTATCATTTCAGTATGGACGGTGGTCATCTTGTCAGAGAGATCATTATTCAGATTATTATGCTCGCTATTTATTTCTTCTTCTTCCGCAGTCGTGAATGTGTGATCGGCCTCATTTGCAACTGTGTTTTCTTCCGTCTTGTCAAAATTCTCGGATTTCATCAATAATTCTGTCACACCGTCTTCAATCGGTATTGTATTGATAGCGGTGGTTGTTGGCTCATTGTTTTCAGTGACAATTAAAACTTCAGGATGAGTCGTTGTTACTGCTTCTTCTTGAGGGCTTAGTGTTGTCTTAGCCATCGGCGGTCCGTTTGTTGTGGTCTGGGAAAAGTTTGTTTCTGCCATTGTTTCGTGAATTACATCGGGGTTCATTGTTGTTTCGAACAAATCAGTTTGAGGCGTCGTTTCTTGTTTGTCGTTTAACATATCCCCTTCCATAGTCGGCATGGCGACTTCTGTTGTTGTGATATCAGATTCATCTCGAGCTAATCGCATTGAATCCGTATTTAAATCTGTCTGAGGCATTTCAGAGGATTTCTGACCAGCTGTTGTTGTCTCATGAACCTCTTCCGTTGTCACTGGAATGATATGAGTCGTCATTACAGTTGTCACACTATCGGTCAAAGCCTCGGTATCAACAGGCTTGGAATTTGTTGTAGTCTCCATAATTTTCATTTTATGGTCATGGTGCATTTCCATAATTTCTTCATCATCTAAATGCTTATCCTTTTTCTTGAAGTTATGCTTATTTTTCTTCTTTGAATCCTTTTTAGGGTCAATTTTATGGGTGGTAAATGTTGGAGGGGGATTCGACACAGTCATAGGTGGCTTAGTATCTAAATCTGTCGTTTCTTTTGTAGGAACAGCCGTGACTGATTGACTGCTTTCATAGTTCATTAGAGTGACATTAGCGTCCACTGTCGTTACCGAATGCTCACTAGCTGCATCCACAATCGGTGTTCCCGAAGAAAATTTGTTGTCCACAACAGTCCCACCGTAGGAATTCAAATTTTCTTCACCAAACCCTTTGTCTTCTTCCACCATCTTATCCTCTAGCCTCTCTTCGCACATCACCAAGACGGTGCACAGTGCGACAAAACACCACAGTCTCATCATGGCCATCATCACTTGTTTGTTTAAAAAAATTATCACAGTTATGTCTGAAAAAGAATACAATAAATTACTCACAATAGAAAATACTTGACTCAGAACAATCGAAGACACATATCACTGGGTAATCCCAACCGCGTGAACAGGTCCGTGGCCCATTAGTGAGGAATAAACGCAAACGACGGAGACATCTCTACTGGCTGAGAGAGCTCGTTGCACAGGCTGCTACTCGAACTGGTTACGCGGAGCAAACTGAGGGCATCTGAGCAGGCGAGGCCGTTACACAAACCCTGGGGCCGGAAACCAGTGCGTGTGACAGGTTTACCTTTGGCTACTGCAGGTTTCTTGTGCTACCTACCTTCAATTTGGGAAATTTTTCTTCTTCGCGCTGCTGCTGCGTCCCCCTCTTCTTCACTACTCTATTATCCGACCCTCCCCCCTTCAGGTATTTTTTATTTCGCTCTCCTCTTTTTGAAATACTGCCTTTTTATTATTATTTTCTTCTCGCTCGCATGTCTGTTTACGTACGGTGCTCGGGGCATTTCTTCTGGCTCGGCGCATTGCCTCCTGCTCGTTAAAGATTCAGTCCATCTAAATTTGGCGAAGATGAGATAATTTTTTTGGCGGAGATGGACGATCGCTTGAGGGGTGATGTTGATTTCGAGTGCCGATACCGGAATTAAATGGATGAGGAGAAATTATTTGCTGTGTGATAGGAGTGGTGCAAAATACTTCTCGAGATCGAGACGTGAATCTGGAGCATTATATCAACCAATGCACTTTGATATTAAAATTCAAGAAATTTTTATGATATACACGAAACGGAGATGGAAAGTTTTAAATAAAAATACTTTAGCTCTAAAAATTCCTGTATTAAATCGGTATGTGATATCGGTTACTAACTACCTAATAAATGTTATTTGCATGGGAACCAAAATAATGAACAGTAGCAGCATATATTGAAAAAGGCTATAAAAAATTTAAAATTTACCTTTAAGTCTATTGTCAAGACACATAAAAGAAGAAAATATTTTCTGTGCTATTTCATAACTTGCAAAAAGCGAGGATTTCTTTTAGCTTCAGTAATTGTGTAGGAACTTCAAAATGAAGATTGTAGAGCAGTTTTTCCTAAGCTGTAATTCCTGGCTATAATACTTTTTAATGTGTTATAACATCTATATGAATATAATCGTTTGATTTTTAGTTGAAAATAATATTTATTTTTATATTGAAATAGATATATTTATTTTAATTAAATTAATTTTTAGATGCTGCAGCAAGCAGCTTTTTAGAGGTTTGGTGTAACAAAACTAGAAATTTTTGAAAAAAGAAAAAGAATAAAATTTTAAAAATTCCTTAAATATTATTTTTATTTAATTTTTAGGTTAAAAACATACAGCAGCTTTAGAGTAGCTTATACACAAGATTAAACTTTGTCGAAGAAGAGTTTATTATATTTCTTTGTTATCATGATTATAAATACATACATGCTCAAACTTTACATAATTAGCGTTCAACAACTGATATCATAAATAAAATCTTTTAATATTTGAATTTGAAGTTTCTTAGTATTTGTGTCGTTTTATTAAATGGTATTTTAATATTTATATGTTTTCATGGCTTGCTGAAAGTTACTAGAATTGATAGTATGCAGTGTAAACGCTCTCAAAATCAATCTGCATGTGCGTACATATATTCGTTTTAAATTTGTTGTTAAATCTCAATTCAATAACTTGACACAATTTAAGAGCATTTCAAATTGAAATATTTTTTATGCATGATATATGCACATCATAATCATGTAAATAATTCTTTCTACTTATTTTACAAAAGAAATTACTTTGACTATAAATACTGTTTTAGAATTCAATTTCATCAAGACTAATTTAGCAAAATCCATATTTGATTTTTTTTTCTTAGTGAAACTAATGTACATTTCTTGTTGTCTCTCACCAAAGATGGAAGTACCAGATACTTTTTTTCATTATAATGACATTAGGCCCTAAATTCTGATCTCAAGAGTTTCGAATTGAAAAAATTGATAAAATTAGTTGACCTGATTCTTCAAGAGTAAAAGTTTTCTGTCACATCATGAAGAAAAAAAAAATGCCTTCTAAATCAAAACCATAAGTGAAGTTGAATGATATGTATATTGCAAATACCAAAAGTTTTGACACAATACCTTTAAAAATTTCAGAGAATATTTGCTAAGAAACTATGAATAAAAAGAAAGAGCAAGGGTTTGGCGATTTAAATTTTTATTTTATTTATTTTTGATATATAGATATTTTTATCACCTATTAAATAACAATATATATTTATATATATATACACTGAAAATTATATGCATAACATTTATAAGTAAAATAATAAAAATAGAAATAATACGAGATTTTTACTTTTATATGATAACACTTTTGTATGATTGCAGAGAGTTGCATGTTTATTAATCATACCATTAATAGACAACATGTAGGCAAAAATTACTTTTTGCTCATGAACTCAAAGGATATAATCTTTTATATCTATTTTGTCAACTTCAGGAATCCATTACAATTATAAAAATATGTTTTCCTTCAGACAATAAGAGACAATTAAAAAGATGAAACTATACTAACAATAAAAGGTGATAAAATGATTGAAAAACAGAAATAGCATTTACTATTCATGAAAAGAAGTTCCAAATTAATAAACTAACAACTATGATAGACAAAAAATTTATTTTTAGGTATTAACTGCTTGATAGTTAAATTAGATAGTAAAGAATAATCAACTTTTGAAAGGCTGATTATCAAGATGACATATTCTGTTTTTGAAATATGTAATCATTCTAACGCAGCTAATTCTACAGCATGTCTTTTTAAACAATGGATTTCAGACACAAGAGAGGTCAAATAGTGTAAATTCAAGGATGCATTTAAAGTCATAGGGCCTTATCTCAGATTCTACAATGTTTGTTAGGAAAAAGAATCTTGATTTTGATTTTTTTTTTTTTGTAATTTATAAAGTGATTATTTTATAAATTGATATTCTTTGAAACATCACTAAAATATTTTTCTTATTTTCTTTGAAGCGTTGGGAAAAACAAAAAAAAATTATCAAAAGTGTAAAATTTTTAAAAAATGGAAGAAATTTTTTAAAATTTTTAAAAAGTGGAAGAAATTTTTTAAAATTTGAAAAAAGTGGATATTTTTTAAAACCTTAAGAATTCCTAGTTTGTTGGATACTTGAGACGTTTGAGAATTCATTATATTTTCCGTATAATGGAAATTACCCGAAAGCATTATATTTTTCTTAATATTTTCTTTTTCTTTTAAATCTGTATCAAATAAAAAGTAATAATTTAAAAAATTCTGTTAAATTCTCAAAACCTTATTTTCAAAGAGGAAAACATATTTTTATACTAAAGTGGAAAACCATGAGCTGAATAATACTCCTTATTCAATAATTCTTGATACATTCCACTGGAATTCTTTAATTTTATTTAGTAAATGAAAAGTCCAAATAACCATCATAATATTTCTTTAAAAAATTAGATAGCAGCTGCACTATAAAAATTATTTACTTATTATTATTAACTTTCTTTTTGCGTTAATCAAACCGTTTTCCTTTTTTTTTTTTTTTTTCTTCTTTTTTTTTTTAATTAGCGTCCTGGCATAGGGGTTGCGCGTCTTCCCTATGATCTGGGTGTCTCGGTTCGGGCATGGTTGTTCTTCTATGTTCTATCTGTGAGGTGTGTGAATGTGCCACCCTGTAAAAAGGTGCGAATGTGATGCATGAAGCAGCTAAGTCGTACTCTTGGCCCTAGTTGGCGCTGCTGAAAAAACAAGAGACGCTCACTCGGCTTAAATCGCTGACCCTCAGTGGGCTTGTAAAGTGCCATAAGTCACAACAACATACTTTTTTTTATCACAATTTATAAACATTATTATTTAAATGTTTAAAATTGTTAATAAAAACAGACATAAAGATTTCATCTAAAAAAAAGAAGAAATAGCTAAATGGTAAATAATAATTAGAAAAAATATAATTATGCATAAAAACTAAATAAAATATTCAGGATTGCCAACACTGATTTGTCAATGTATAGAGTCGTAAAGATTTAGTAAATCGATTATTATAGAAATTGCCTTAAGGAAAACTAAATAAAATATAACATACGAGACAAATTTCTTTCTTAATTGTTTTGTTAAATTTCCAATTTTTTTCTTTATATTTCTAAAAAATTAGATATCTTCTTAAAGAATTGATGGTGCAGAGAAATTGAGATTTATAAATAATAAAATAAAAATATTGACTTAAAGGTGAATTTAAATTTTTTAACTTAATTGTTTACTATTTCATTTTAACAATATATGACTTCTATAATATGAAAAAAAAATCCTTATAAAAGGATATGAATGACGATCTAATTCGATCAGTAGGTCAAGGTAAAAGAAAAAATTGAAGTATTCCAAACGAATCAATGCCAAATATTTTTAGTCTATTTAATAACCTACAATCACGTATTGACCATTTAATAATAATTTACCCGATCAGAAGGAATAAAATAATAAATTAATAGTAAAAACTCCCTTCATCGACTTTATCAGAACGGGTTCTTTTTATTTTTTTAACATAATCCCGTTGAAAAGATAGTGAGAAATAATTAGAAAATCCTAAAAGTTCTTTGACATTTATCTTCCATTCTTCTCAAACAAAATAATCTCCTTACAGATGAAAATTATCGTTTTTAAAAATCTCAATTCAAAATAGGATACCGGAGTTCCTTTTTAGAAAAAGTTTATAAACACCTGGTAGTAAAGTGCAAATGAAATGACTAGCTATATAAAGAGTCATTCTTAGTATGTTTAATTTGGTTGATCATAATTCGGCAATAATTCTTCGCTGATCTTTAATGCTTCTCTGGGGCAATTTGTTAAATATTCTTATAATAATGTTGTACAATGTAATCGTTTTAGAATTTGTTAATTATGTATCATATGTACTTACTACATCTGTTGTTTAATTTTACATGTTTGCATATTGAAAAATAGATCTCAATTTTTTTTCAAAACAACGAGCAAGAAAACAATTTTATGAGCGGTTTTATTAAAATAACATTTAATGGAACCATGTCTGTCTTGAAGATAATAGGGTTAATTATACTTGATAACTACTGAGTTTTTAATTAAAAAAAGTTCATTTTCAGAATACGATGTTTAGAGGTTAGAAGGAATTTCGAGCGTTCCTGATCTAATTTAATCCTTCTGTTGTTGTTTTTTTGTTAAGAACATTCTAGAACTCAGTTTATTAATAATTCTTCTGTATTTATTTATTTAACTTATTAAAAATGGATTTTCTTCAAATAAGTGATTTTTAGTTATGCGTTATACGTGAAAACTCTTTATAATTAAATAACAGCTAATTGAAATTCTAAAATGTTTCAGTATTTTATTCTGACGTTATTTATTTTAAATTTATACGATTAATTTACATAAGAAAAATTTTTATGTGATCATGAGGTAGTGCTCCTAAATTAATAAAATTAAATATATTTAAACATGAAATTTATTTTTCAATATATGATAATATCACTAAAGATTCTTTTAATTCTCTGAGACATTGGTTTATCTAAAAGAATACTATGAAGAAATATTTATCACATAAGTGGCTTCAGAAATTTTTGTATTACATATTAAATCGATACAAAAATATTTTTATAATATTATCTTTTTTAATTTATAAACTTTAATTGACCATTACATGTGAATGCATTATTTTTTTAATGCCAAATCATTACACTAAATTGTTTTTAAAATTTTTAATTGACAGCCAGTAAATTTAAAGAAATATATTTCGTTATTAATGGTGAAAAAGAAATCTACATATTTCTTACTTATAATTTAATATTTCTTTTGTTGGAAACTATAAATGAAAAGCATGATTTTTATAGCAGGGCCAATGGTACAATTTCTCCAATTCAGATTAATTGGGACCAGGCCTCATTCGATTAATCAAAAATCCGGATAATTCAATAATGCAAAAAAAATTTTATTTCTAAAAAATAAAATTTGCTTTATAATATATTAATTAAATGACTATAAAACAATAATAAAGTTGTTTCCATCTTATATATTTACATAATGCATTAAAATATTATTGCCCGAACTTATTAGTTTGAATTCAGTCTTAACATCTTTTCTCGTTTTTGCTCCGAAGGATTTTGTGCTTGTTCTGAAATTTTTATTACATCCTCCATCCCAAAGTTATCCGGATAACTGGAATTCAAATAACTGGAGTTCTGCTGCATTTATAAATATCGCTTAAAAAAAAGAAAAACGATTTTCAAGAAATAGGTCAAAGGAACGTTGTTTTATGTTATATCACAATAATGGAAATTATGCTCAAGACGGCTATGGTACGGAATACAAATGGATGTATTAAACTTATTTTTAAAAGTTTATTCAAGAAAGACCGAGTAATTATCCCTAACGAAAAACTGCTAATAAAAATGATGCTTTCAGTAAGAATATATTGAAGACAATCGGGATATAATTCTTGCCGTTTATTGATTTGTTATTAAAATGAGATTAAATCAATACTAAACAATATCGGTGGTATATTTTGAAAGCATTCAATAAGCTATTAAATATTTCTTAATATGACTACAAAAAAATTATGTATTGCTCTCCTTTGTCTTTGATGTTATTCAAACATATTCTACATATTTTTTATACTGGTAATAGCTTTGTAATCGACAATCATTAAATCTGAAGAAAAATAACCAATTAAAATAGTAATAATAAAATAATATAATCTGAAAAATTAATATAATCACATCTATCAAAATTAGTAATTAAAATAAGTCGAAAAACTTTTTCATATGGATATTTCTAAAAGAAATTTAATGTAATTATTTTATTAGAGAGGTCATCTTCGAAATTCATATTTTTAATACGATTCTTTTCGTAAAAAAACACATAAAAATTTATCATTTCAATTTCCAAAAGATATATTATTGAATTAAAAAAATTGTGTGGAAAAGAAGTGGCGACGATGTATTTCTATATCCACATATAAAGTCCACAGAAAATTTGAATCGTCATCTGACCACTGCTCAAAATTTCGAAATTTATTCAGAAATAGTTTTTGGTAGCTTCAAAAATGGACGCTAACATAATGGCAAAAATGCGTTTTTCCGACTCAGGGAGATCTAAAAATGGAAATTTGTCAAATTATCGGGTTTAAATTTTTTGATGATTATAATGGGTTCTTTACATTGGGTAAGGGAAAAAATAAAATTTAATTTTAACATTTAGTAAATAATTCACAATTAATAAACGAACAGTTGATAATTTTAGTAAAGTAGTGTTAATAATGATTTAAGAGATTTTTATAATTTAAAAAATAATTTCTGTTTATAATAAAGTGAACTTTTTTGGTTCCATTTGCTGGCTCTCTAAAATTGAACCTGTCTGAGTTAGAGTTATAATTCAGCAGAAATATACTTGTGCACTTCAGAGTTATTTTTTTCTCTTTTTTGAAATTTTAGTTAAAATTTTAATTGATAAAAATTAAACGAGATTTTTCTGCTATAACTTTCGAAAATATTGCGAAAAAATTAATGCTACATCACTTTTTTGAAATTGTCTTCTGCCAAAAAATTATATTTTTTGCCAATTTAATTACCATGCAATTTTTCCCAGAATTTTACCGATTTTTTTTTAATATTCAATTTTATTATTATTTACTAGCCGCCTTTGACGACCAGCCGGTTCGACAATCTTAATGCACGTTAAAAATTTAATAATTAAATATTTTATAGAATTCCCATTTTAATTGCTTCTTCATTAAAATATTTTAAAACTTAAAATTTTAATAGTCATATAATTTACTCATAATATTATAAAGACCTTCAGCCATAACGTTACATGTATCTCTCTAATTTTCTATTAGCTCCCATATAATTTATGCTTTAAATTAAAGTGGAAATGATTAAACTGCAATAAATATAATAATATTTTAATGCTGACACGAAGAATTTTTTAAAAAAAATATGAGTACTGAAAACAGAGTCGCTGAATATTTAAACCTTATGGGCATTAAAGAATATTTTTTTTAATTTATATATTTAAAAGGGTGCACATTCCCGACCTCCAAGGTATGCATGTGCCAAATTTGGTAACTGTAGGTCGAACGGTCTGGCCTGTAGAGCGCCAACACACATACACACACACACACATTGAGCTTTATATAAGCATAGATTATTGTTTTATCACTATTCATTCAATTACTTTTTCTTGATTCATCAAATATTTATTGGGGAGTCTTAAAGCAAGAGAAAGAAAGATTTTGTTTAGTATCTTTGTTTAATACCAATCATCTATACTTATAATAAAGCTCAATGAGTGTGTGTGTGGGTGTTGGCGCTCTACAGGCCAGACCATTCAACCTACAGCTAGCAAATTTGGCACGTGTATACCTTGGAGACCGGAAATGTGCACCTGGGGTTATTTTTTCGAATTTTTAATTAGAATTTTATTTATTTAAAAATTAATCGAAATTTTGGCGTGTTTCAGCTATAACTTCCGAAAATATTACCGCACAAAAAAGATTTTTACATGAAGTTAAAGATCAAAAATTTATCTTTTAAATGATGCCAATGTTTTAACCTTAAAATTAAATTTCTATTTTTAATGAATTTTTAAATAAATATTTTAACTATATTTTTCAACAATTTTTTTCGTACAAAATAAAAATAAATTTTAAGCTGCACGAGCACGTTTCGCATTCATGGGAAAAAATTAGCTTTTTTCAAAATGTTGCCATCATATTGATTAAAGCTCCAATTTAAAAAAATTATATCTTTTTGGAAATGAAATCTGCAAAAATATAATTTTTGGCACGTATCTGTAGGAAATGAAATAAATATGAAATATTATTTTTTCTAAAAAATAAAGTCAAGAAAAATTATTTTATGATCTTTTACACTCTCTATATTATTAATTCAATAAATCAGTTTTATTTTAAGGCAAGTTTTGTTTAATATGAACAGGATATCCATTCAAATCAGGGCCACACAGCTAATTTGTAAACCTTTAGTAAGACACAGATCTGCTAAAATGGTCTAAATGGAAAATGATTATATTTTATGTAACTTGATTCAATAAATGCTCTAATAAATAACGAATTTTTGATTTTACATAAAGCTTCTGCTGTGGAAATCACGATTAACAAAATGTTCTTGAAACACTAATATTTTAAATAAAAAGAGTTAATTTCCAATTAACTAAATCAATCACTTAAACTGACTGATTAATGAAAATTTGAATATCACTATTCAATAAAAAAAAGGATAATTTTAGATTTTCTATCGATTGTTTCAAAGAAAATACGCCAATCAACGCGCAGGTTTCTCAAGATTAATTGGCCTAAGATTATGAAAATGTTGAGTTTTTCTAAATTTTTAACATTCAAAACTTCATAAATAAGTCTTAGTTGATCGTGGAAAATAGAAACATTCATTCTTTTATTTAAAATTTGGTGTGTCCAGAATATTTCTCAGAATATGATACCTTACTGCATTAAATTTAGACTTCATAATTTCTGAAATATATTTATAGGCCGGAACAAAATATTATTATTGATTTCATTTCAATCCTTCTGAAGGCAAAACTAAAAACATAATTTTATGCTGAATCTGAGAAATTTTTGCTGAATTATTTTTTGAGATATTACATAAATTATGAAAAATATTTTGTAGTTCACATAAGACTTAAATACCGAGCGATTCTGTTTGCAATACTCACATTCAATAATAATAATAATAAATAAATAACAATAAAGATGATAAATAAAATAAAATGCTTGATTTTATTTAAAAATATCTTTATATTAATTGCATTTTCATCATTTCCACTTTAAATTAAAGTTGAAGTTTTACCGGAAATGACAACAAATTAGCAAAATATATATAGTAAATTGAACGAAACGATCTAAACAACAGTATAAGTTTGGTATGACTATCGAAATTTGAAGATTAAAAATGTTTTGTTTGAGAATCTATTAAGAGACCAGTTAAAATATTTAATTGAAAATTGTAGCGAGCGGTAATACTGGCGAACCGGCTGGTCGTCAAAGGCGGCTAGTGAGATATAAAAAGATCAAGCTATAGTAGCAGGTATATAGTATATAGTAGATCGATGAACAGGACTGTTAAGGTTTCAGTAGTAGTATGATGTCATGGGAACTGATTTGATTAGGAACATTCGCACATAGAGGGAACAAAACAGATGCAAAACTAATAAAATAACGCTATTTCAATATCTATGGCAAACTGATGCTTATAAATAGTTTGTTTACAGAATCATTAACATGAGGTTTTTCTTATTTTCTTCAAAATAAACGCAAAAAAATATTTCCATTGAACCAGCTGGTTGGCAAACGATGAAATTAATTATATAAACATTAAACGATTTTAATAAAATAACAGTTGACGTCACTTTGAATGCAGCTTATTTATAAGCTGAAGAAAAAAAATCAAACAATGCTGAAATTAAAACATTCAAATACCCTTTAATTCAATACATAAGTTATATAATACTTAAACACCTGAAATATGTCATTAAATCAGTAAGACAACAGCACATTCCTGAAACAGATAGTGTCATCTAATCAGAGAATGGAGGAAACACAACAATTAAGGCTTAATATCTCCACAATTTATTACCTATTCTATGAAATACATTGATATTCTGTAAACAAACTAATAAAATACAGTTTTAATGTAAGATATTAATAAGATTTATAATAATGGAAGATTTATATTTCAATTTATCTTTCAAAAGATTATTCATAGAAATACATAATAAAATAATTCGTTACAGCAGGGATTACTAAAGCAAGGATTGGGTAACATTGAATAATATTTTTAAAACACAAATACTTTTTTTTTGCCATACTGGATTTTAGATTAACATTATTGAAAGCCCTGACTTTATTTCCTTTTGAATTCCGAATTGTAATAAAAATCATTTACATATTACAGTATAATAGTTAATATTAAAAAGTGGGATGAATTATCTCGTTTGTTTTACATCTTAATGAGATGTGGTTAATAATTCTATAAAATAATTAGTTAAACCTTAGAATATAAGTAAATTTTAGCCTTTAACTGAATTAATTAATTATTTCAGTGAATAATTGTCTTTTTTTTTATTTTGTAAGAAACAATCAATGGAAAAATTATTCCAAACAACATTTTGAACCTCAACTCCTTATTAAGAGAACGAAGTAGTAAGAAGCACTATACTAGAAATGTGTCTTTAAAGCATTATCGAACATTGTCCTCTTTTATGAAGAAGCGATAAACACTCGGTTTTATTGATTTTTCTCTTTGAGCATATCTGTCTCGATCGCTGCAATTAAAGTGATCGAATCTTTCCTCTCCGGGTATTCCTTGATTGCTATCTCCCACTGCAGAATGGGGTCTGTCGAACGATTTCGAAAGAAAGAATGCACCTAAAAGGTGTTTACGGGAAGACTGGGTATTTCGCAATGTAGTAAAAAGCTCCAAGAGGGATGATCACCAATAAGATAAGAGAAGACGCCCAAATGGAATGTCGATTCTCTGATGTCTTGTCACTATTCGAAAATACTATAGAAGAAAAATCAAAAGCCTATAAAAAGTAAAGTGATATGGCAGAGTTCAAGTTACCGACTTTTTAATGTTCCAACATTAAAAGCATAAAATGTTAACATTTACTGTGAATGACTAAGCAAAATTCATTAAATTTTATTGCATTATTCTTGTTGTAAAAAATTCTATTCTCAGTTCTGTATAAACAACCTGGTCTCATAGGTTTAGACTACATAATAACAACAAAAATATGGCTTATATTATTCCTGAAATATTTCAAATGTTTAACAAGGCTGGCATACTGTTGGTAAATTGTGACAGATATGATGAAAAAAACCGTTCAGAACGCATTGCAACACATATTTATAAAATCTAGCAAATAAATCTTTCTGGTGAAACAGGAAATTGTTTTCAGAAATTTATTTTTAAGAATAAATTTTGGAGCAAATAATACATAATAAATTAATCTTATTTCACTTATTTTTTATTTTTTTTGTAATTTAAGCTTTTTAGAGATTGCGATTTTATTCCATAGATTTTAATCTATAATTTCAATAAGTTTTTTAAAAATATTTTTATGCATATTTTAATACAATACTTTTCATTGTTTTAAAAATTGTTTTGTATTCACATGTGCTAAGACGATATTAAACACATTTCTTGTGCATGTTTGTTATCGCTGTTTTAGTCAAAAGCAAATTTAAAATAATTAACATGCTATATTATATTGTACTAGAGGTTCGAATTTCTGTTAAAATGTTTCCTTATTAGCTTTTAAACAATTGTGTTTAAATTAAAACGATTAATTTTGATGTAGAAGTATGGTGGATTTTCTATGATAATAAATTTCTACTTTTGGTATTAGAATTTTTATTACGTTTTTAATCTTTGAAGTTATGAAGAATTATATTCTTTGAATTATTCTGAAATTTGATTATTTTATTTCCTTATAAAAATTTTATTATTAATTCATATTATCTCTTATATTTTAATATTATTATTTCATTTACCATCATTCGTGTTCGTCAATATAGTTGTTAATGCAATTGAAATAATTAAAAAAAATGTTAATTTATGCCATATTCAGTTTTACTTAAATGATTATTACGCTAATTTTATTTTTAATAAATTAGTAAATTTATGCATAGTTTGTTTTTAAGAATAATTTATTTCTCAAAAAATAGAAAATAATATAGATTTTTCTGAAATTTTACTGGCTGTATTTTTGATATTTCAGGATTGTTCAATTATAAAGTAGAAAACATTGTTATTCAACAGGCTAGGTTTTTTTTTTTTTCGAATTACAACAACTAAAAGTACAACAATGCAATTTCTCTTTTCTTTTTCTTCTAGAAATTTGCAAAAAAAAAAAAATGAAACGTTAGGTTAAATTTTGACGATAGGCGAATGCCCATAATCCAATTACCGTGCAATGGACAATAAAAGGTTTTTACGTGATTGTAACTTCATTCGACTTTACTTCATTAATGTATTGCCTCTTTAATAATATGAATAATATGTAACAAATTTTCTAACACTCACTTTTTTGCAATATAGTACTTTTGCAATACTTATTGTAAATGTTTTCCTCTTTTTCTACTTGAAATACAGCGTGAAATGAGACATTTCATATGCTTTTTTTAATTCAAGAAAAAGTAAATTATTGTCGTAGAGAGAGTAATTCGAAAATGTAATTTATTTAAATTTAAAATTTTAATCGATAGACATATTTTAAAAAATAATCCATTAATTTTTACTTTTATCTATTAATTTTTACACTTACCTGTTTTTATCACTCTTGTAAAAAAATATTGTAAAGTTGGAAAAAATATTGCATTTTATCTTCCTTAAAGTCAACCTTTTAATCTTCTAGATATAATTACGGACATTTATATTCGAAAAGTTGTGTGATAAAAAAAAATTAATATTTGATCACAGCAGAATGGTTTACCGAAGTAAATCGTTCTTTTATTTCACTGTAATATATTTCATTTCTTTAACCTAATGTCACTTTTTTTTATTTTGTTTATTCGATTCGATTTCGTTTATTTATAAACAGATAGATCTCTTTCAAATGATAAATATAACCTGTAGTTTGAACTTTTATTCTTTTGTATACTAAATAAGAATAAATTAATTTTAAATGACAGACGATATATTAAAAATATTAAATTTTATATCAGTAAAATAATAAATCTCCTGTTTAAGCTTTATAAGTTGTTTGCAAACGGCACAGTGAAGGACGCAAACGATAATATTTTTTATATATATTCTAAATTAAAATTTTGTGTAAGTGGCAACTGGTTTGTAAGAAAATGCTAAATATTATACATTCTATATTTCTGATTGTCTCATAGAATATTCTTTTCCTTTATACTGATCTTAACGGATTTTTTCATTGAAATTCGTATTTCACGAACAATTATCTATAGAAGTTTGTTAAAAAAATAATGTATGAACCTGCTGAACTGAGTCATGTATATGGAAATTGCGAATGTACTGATATTATTAAAAAATTTCAAAATCCCTTGAAGATTTTTATTGGTGGCGATTGCTAAATATTAATTGAATTATGAAAGAAGGATTTTAAAAAAATTCTTGCTGTTTAAAATGACAGTTGACGGTTCCTGACTTAATACATTCTTTGTCATTCTATCAAGTAACACGAATAAACTGTAAATTAGTGAACTGATACAATCTTAGAAACTTTGAAATTTGTTATACTAGTCTTTCAGCGTGTACCACTTTCTCTTCTCAGCTTTGAAAATTTCAAGTTGTGGACAAATAAAAGGAGAGGTAAGAGTTTTTCCATTCAAAAATATATTTATGAAATATCATATTAATGCTCATGTAATAAGAATGAACCACATAGAAACAATTATTTATTAGATTACATGGGCAATTTCGTTTTTCGTGTGATTATACAGTGGCTCCCAAAAGTGTTCGTACACCAACAAGAATCAATTAAAAACCTCATTATTTACCAATATATATTTTTATTTTTACATGAAAATTTTTTTCATAGCATATTTTTACAGTTCTTAATAAAGCAGTGAAGAATAAATTTTAATTACGATACAAATTATTTTTTTTTAATGACAATAAATAAAATTGCACAAAAATAGGACACAAAAGTGATCATACACTTTAAAAAAACATCACTAAATATGAAATTTTCTAAATTTTTATAAATGTTTAGTATTTAGTAGGATATCCTTTATTCTTTATAACAGCTTTTAAACGTTTGGGCATAAATTTAACTAAACGGTCGGTTACTTCTGGTTCCATTCTTCGATCACTACTGCTTTCAGTTGAATTTTCGATTTAATGTCGTGACTTCTTATTCGCATCTCTAATTCTTTCCAAATATGTTCTATAGGGTTTAAATCCGGTGATTGAGCTGGTGTTTTAAGGGTTTGAGGGCAATGATAGAAGCAAAAAAGACGAACATTCATGGCCGTGTGCTTAGGATCGTTGTCTTGGTAATACACAAAGTTGTTTAAAATGCCCAATTTTTGTGCTGACACTTTTAAATTACTATTGAGAATATTTATATAAACTATATGATCCATTATACCATCAATGAATACTAAATTGCCTACTCCAGCCGCTGACATACACCCACAAACCATGACACCTCCACCGCCATGTTTTACTGTTCCAACTAAATTCTTGGGATTAAGTTCTTCGTCTTTTTTTCTCCATACAATGATTATCCCGTCCGACCCAAAGATGTTAAACTTACTTTCATCTGCAAATAAAACACGATTCCAATAGCTCTCTGGCTGGTTTATCATAGATTTGGCAAATTTAAGCCTAGCAATTCTGCTCTTCTGACTTACAATGAATTTTCTTCGTGCAGAGCAGCCATGTATACCAGCATTCCGAAGAATTCTAGGAATAGTTTCACAGGAAATAGAAGTTCCATTTGATTCATTATATTGTGAAGTAAACTTTATTGCACTCAGACGTGGATTTTTTAGAAATTTACTCACAATATTTCTTTGACTTCTAGCTGACAGAATTTGAGGGCGACCATTACGAGGCTTGTTTGCAATCCTTTTTCCCTCTCTGTAACGTTTTATTATGTTTTGCACCGTTGAATGAGGTAGATTAGTTATAGTTGCAATGCCTCTAATTGATTTTCCAGCTTTAAAATGAAATATAATTAATTTTCGTACGTCTAAACTCGTTTCTTTACGAATGCGCGTCATATGTAAGAATAAAGTAAATAGAATAAATAATTGTGATATTAAATACTGAAATCAAACGATTTTAGTGTATTTTTCAATTAGAAGAAAAATAAGCCGCAAAAGATATTTTTATGATGAATTTAAATAAATAATGTTTGGATGTACGAAGACTTTTGTGTTCTAATTTTGTGACATTTTTTATTTATTTATTTTTTAGAACAATACTACTTGATTTTTTATAAAAATATTTGTTCAGCTTTATTAAGAACTATTTAAAGATGCTAATTAAAAAAACCAATTAATAAAATGCTTTATTAAGAAGTATAGAACACAATTTCTGCAAATTTCTTTAGTGTACGAACACTTTTGGGAGCCACTGTACGTTGCTTTAAATGCGATACCGTTTATTGCAGATGTTACATGAGATTTAAGTTAATTAATAATCACCATCAATAATATTCAATAACTTATGTCATACTCATTCTTTTTTAAACTTTCCTAGCAAAATTACTTTATATATTCGTAAATAAAATTGTAAGCTTAGTAAGCTTTTTTCCACAATGATTTAACATTTGGGGGAAAAAAGTTAACGATCTTTAAGAAGTTTATATGTTGTTAACAACATTTAGGAATACATACGTAAATATATTTATAACAAAGCATGTAACAAAAACATGTTTATGGTGAATTCAAAAACAAAATTAGAGTTTATAAATAAAATTTCATCTAAGAAAATTTTAATTTACACTAAAATTTTCATCGTTTAGTTATCACTTAAACCGCATAATAAAGTAAAAAATCTCATAAATTTATTTTTGGAGGGAATTTTTTTCTATCATTAGAAGTTTTAGTTAAAACTCTTCCATTGAGTTTTCGATGAAAATTTTCTTTTTGCAAAAGGAAAAACTTGAAGCTATCAGATTCTAAAATCACAAATCTTCTATCTTTAAGAATTAATATTTTCGTTCTGAAGAATATTTTATTTTATATTGAATATTTTAACAATATGGTTATATTATTTAATAAACTACATAAATATTTTTTAATTAATAATTTATTTCAACATCATTTTAAAAATCTTTTTTTAACAGATGCTTATCTATTTATTGAAAGAATGAACTGTAAATATTATTTTTTATTTGTTTTATCTATCGTTTTGAAATATAAATATAACAAAAATGTCGTTAAATTTTTGTTATCGTTAAAATTTGTTTTTATATTTGTCAAATATAAAAATATAAAAACAAATATATCGTTTTCAGATTTTTATGTAGATTAAAAAGTATGATAATTCAGGAGGCGAATGGAACAATTGAAATTTGTTTTCCTCGGTCAAATACTGGTTCACGGAATAAAGAATAATAATTCTTTCTAATAACATTAGATGAATAAATTTTTCAGCATGTTAAGATAAATAATGAAGAAACAGTTTACCCGTCTACTGGCTTAGGAATCATAAATGCGTTTATATTTGTCAATAGTATTTTACAGTATTTTAAATTAGCTTATAAGTATCTAATTAGGTCATCATGAAACTTTTTAAAAATTTCAAAAAGAACTTTTATTAACAATGCTTATCAAATTCTCTGATGCAAAAAGAAAAAAAAATTGGTAAAGAATGGAATTCTCATTGAAGATTTGAACTAGCAACCTATTTGAACATTCAAAATAAAATGTCAGACTTTCATTTTATATACATGTAGTTTTTAATATTTCCATCAACCTATCAGAAATGTCAAAAAATTCTAAATTTTAAAAAGTGCAGATGTGGTATTTCCTCCAAATGGTTTATCTACACATACCGAAGGGAAGTGTTCTTGAAATGTTCCCTTTTCATAGATCGTTTGCTTATTAGGGCGAGACGAAGTTGGGACATACACCTATCGTCTGCAAATGACGATAAAATAGTCTGCAAATTAGTCTAAAGTAGTATTTGGAGTTAAAAAAAATTTCATTCTTCATCTGGTATTTGAAATACAATGTTTCATTGTTCCTTTTCATTAAACGATTTCTAATTCTTTTCTTTTTAAATTTCCATCGGTAAAATCATTCAGTTGATATAAAAAAAAATATGCACCACTCATTTATTTTTAAGCAGATATTAGAAGCCGGATATTGTTAATTGATGCAATTCTTAATTTATTTAAATTTCAATTTCATATTAAGGCGATGAAACTTAATGAAGCATACATTTATAGACTACTTTCAAGTAATTTTTAAATGTATGAGAGAAGTAGTAGTATGCTTAATTTTTTTTCAAATAAAAATTTCTAGAAATTTTTATTTGTGATTTTTTAAAATAATTTTTATATTAAAGGTGGTTTATTTCTCTGCGTTTAGATTATATTATATGCCTTTCTAGTAATGCAAAATGGAATAGCATTAAGTTAAGCTAAAATAGCGTATTTCATAAATAAAAGTTTTATTTTAAAAAGAAAAGTTGTAGAGTAGATTTTATTTATTGAATGAAAAGAAATGCTAAAAAATAAACACAAAAAAAATCTAACAATAATGAGGAATTTTGAATTCTTAATCCACAAAATGAAAAACAAATTAAACAAATGTAATATGTAGACTTCCTTTTCTTGCCTAATGAATTTTATTGTGAATCCCTAGAGATCTTTACATATTTCTGTCCTCATTGCAAACTTGGAATATATTAGGTAGTTTCTTGATTATATGATTGACCATCCATCAAAAAATCATTTTTTTAAAAAACTGAATGAAGATTAATTCAAATTTGGGAGATAGTTTTTCTGCGTTTTATCTGGTCATATTGTGATATTTCATGATGTTCACTTCGTATACTATAAGAAATAGTATATTCCTCTTGAAATGATTATTTCAAATATTCTGTCCCGATTTCGGTAAAAGTAAAGGAAATAGTTCCTTTTCACTTTAATCAAAAAATATAAAATATAAAATAATAATAAAATTAAATAAATTTAAATAAAAAATATAAAAAAATTTCGCTGTATAAAGCTCTTTGATTTTGAATCTTATAAGGTTGTGGTATCTTAATGATAGTTTCTTTTTCTAGTTAAAAGCGTTAGAAATTTGAGATATGATTTGACCAAAAATTGATTGATTGATAAAAAGTAAATCTATTGGGGTTAAAATTCTCTCACTTTTATTTGAAAAGTGGTGTGCCTAGTATATTAATGCGTCTGGATTCGTCCTGATTTCAATATTAAAAAATGTCAGTTTCATTCCAAAACATTTTTATTCTGAAAATCCATGCGTATTCTATCCATCTATTGAAAGTGAGACGTTAAAGCAACCAATCAAATCTAAATGTAATCAAATAAAAACAAATTTTATTTTAAATCATTTGAAGCAAATTTTTTGAATAAAACATATAGTTTTGATTAATCAAATTTTAGGTACTGGCTATAGACGTTCGTTTCTATTGTTTTAGCCAGTCGTTTTTATGTTAGGTGTGAAAGTCCTAAATGATTTTGTATGCAATATATAGCTTAAAATTACCAAAAAATAATAGAAGTAAATTCTTTTCTTTGATTAAAAAAATAATAGAAATTTTATCATTTAAACCAACAGAAATTGTGGGGCTTTAACTTTATCGTTTATATTATATGCAGGCTAAGTTTTCATTTAATGTTTATATTTGTACCAGAAATGGAAAAAAAATTATTCGCTTATGATAAAAATGATTTATACGTGTAACATATTCAGCAAAATACGTCTTCAATTAGATCTGCCCTGAATGGTTCCAATTTTTTTTTTAAGTATTTTCACGGAAAAAAAATTATTCGATAATAAGTATTTTATAATATAGAAGCAAAAATCACTAAAAACCATTCCAGATTTTCGATAGAGAAGAAAGGTAAATAATTCCTAGTAAAAATACATTTTATATGGTGTCATAATAATTCATATATGATAATTCTTTGTAATTACAATTGAAGATGTAAAAAAAATATTTAAAAAATTCCTAAACATTCAAATAACTGTCTAATTAATGCATAGGAAATAGAAAGTTTTAAGATTAAAATAGGTTTTACCAAGTAAAACAAACTGCAGACTAAAAAAAAAAAAATTGAATAGCTAGTCCTTTGATAGCTATTTCAATTCTATATTTTTAAAATTTTATTTATGAGCTTTTACCGGTGTAACACCAATTTTGGCACACATCTAATCATCATCAGAAACTGCAGACTAAAAAACAAGTTATATGCTGCGGTAATTGTGATTATTCGAGATTCGCGAAATTCAAGGAGAATCCTCAAAATGTCAGGAAAAAACTCTAATCAACCGAATCACGCTTAATTTTTTTTTATTTATAGTAGAAAAGGCTGCACTAACAATTATAACTCAATGAATTTTAAATTTCTGTATTAAAAATTGTTAATTTCCTTTTACAAAAAATTTTTTTTGGTTTTATAACACCTTTCTTTTTATTTGCTAGTTTTAATTATATTTTGAGATTAATGTCCTCGAATGCTGGTGGACAATCGGGAATTCACCTTTTCTTATTTTTACAGCCTTGATGTAATTGTTTTATTTTGTTCTGAAGAACTCCATATCGTGTAGTTATGGAGGGCTTACGTCTACGTCTCTTTTCATCTTCACAATATTCTAATAAGAGATAGCTTTATACAGAGCATTTTTTTATTTATATTTATTCATCAACCGTTAATGGTATTTGGAAAATGGAGCAATCTTCTGTGAATAAAAGTATATCAAAGTATAGCTAATTGAAATATTTGCTCCACAAAACTTTTAAAAATATACATCTTGAAAGATATATGAACCAGTATATTTCTAGATGTGACATTTTTAATTAATCTGAGTAGGGTATGCTATTTTATAATGAGATTCCTAAAAAGGAAAATACAGTCACTAATTTTTAAAACAATAATTTGTTTTCAGAACCTTAGATCATTGAACTTATATACTCGCTGAAAAGATGATTATTTATAATTAATATTGTTTCGTAGAACGAACCAAGAGAAACTGATGCACGCATAGCAAAGCTTGCTGATGAAGGGCAAGCAGTTAAACTTTTTTTGTTTTTTCTAAGCGAGGCACATGAGCGTGTCAGTTTCTTTTAATGTTTTTTAAAAGCCAAGCTATCTCAATATATTCTGGCTGTATCAGACTCCTATCTAAGTGCTCTGAAGTCGTTTTAACCAGAAGATACAGTATTTTTATTTTATCATCAGTTCTTGACTAGAATGCAATATCATGCAAGACGAGTAAAATTATTAAAAGGTAGCTATAAATTAATACATAAGCATCCGTTATCCGCAAGCATATTTTAAATTTAAACCAACTGAGCGAATTTATAACATGCCCGCTTTTAAAACGATACAGTGTTTAGGCTGGCATACTATCTGCAAATTGCATCATGTGACATGCATGATCCAAGTATCGTCCAAAATACTCTGTCGGACAGAAAGTTGAATTTAGAATTTTAATTAGAAAAATTGATATAATTTTAAAGTTTTTTTCTTAGTAATTTCAGAGCATATTATTGCACAAAAACCATTTTTACACCACTTTAATACTCGAAAAATAAGCTTTACAGTGACTATATTTTAGCACAGTTTTCTTTTTCTAATTTTAATAAATTTTTAAAGATGTTTTTAAGCAAATTTCACAAGAATAATTTTCATTGTTTTGATATCGGGGTTCATATGTAAATCCGTTACAAGAATGTTAAATGCCTTCTCTTTTTTTTATTGCTCATTATTACTATAATTGGAACCAAATTTTAAAATAATTAACTATAAAACAATATCTTGTTATTATATTTATATCTTGCTATATAACAATATCTTGCTATTATATTTCGGTCAAGTTAAAAATCTCCTTTAAATATTTTTAAATTTTAAATCAAAGACAAAGGTTTGCGAGACACGTTTAAAAAATATTTGCTAATGTGTCATACTGCAAGAATTCAGAAATATTTTTATTATTTAAAGCAAACGAATTTTATGATGAATGTTACAAATTAAGGTATCAAATGGTTCATTTAGTTGAAACTGAATTTTAAAATATTTCAGTATTCTATTTAATATTTGCATGCCTTTATATGATTCCAACGAACTTATAAAAACTTTGAATGCTTGGTCACTAGAGTGCACCATAATACATATGATGCTGCAAGAATAGGAATAGGAATGATATTGCAAGAATAAGAATAGGAATACTGCAAGAATACTAATCAATAGGAATGATACTGCAAGAATGTTTAGTACTATCTAAGGTTCAGATTGTGAAAGAAAGGATAAAGTGGAAAACTATAAACCTTTTAAGATCCAGACATTACCTAAGTTATATCAAACGAAAACCGCAAAACGGTCTATTTTTTAATGCAATATACGTATACATATATATTAACCACTTGCTAGTGAAATAAAGGATATTATATTCTGTGCCTGACGCCCTGAAGATACACCAAAAGAAGAAAAAAAAAGAAATGCTCCGCAAATTTACACATGCCCATAAATCTTCGACATGCTTCATCAGAGAACAACGAGTTCGCGGGTTATGAAAATAATAATAATAAAAAGAACAGGACCCTTTTCCGTGTAAAGTCCGGTTGGACCACTACGAGGCACGCGCCTCTGATATCCGGGAGATGACACGCCCTCGCTTAAGCCATGCCCACTTTTGTAATAAAACGCCACTCACAATGTGATGGAGTGAGCAGAAAGGGGTATCTTTTCTTTTTACTAGCTGCCTCCCCCCCCCCTATCACCGCAGAAGAAAACTCCTTGCTTTGAAGTGAGTTTACTCAACACCTGATGGCAAAGGGTTTTTATAAGCCTTGCTTTATAAGGGTCCATAAACATTTAATGGCGTTTTAGATATTTTCAGCTTATACATCCAGATTTAGTAAAAACTAATAAATTCTATATCTGAAGTTTATATATATATATTTACTTAAAATTGATTGTATTGTCAATATTAGTAATCGCTTACAAAAAAGAAAGAAAAAAAAATCAGTCATAGGTTCTCAAGCACTGAAAGGTCTGGAGAAATCTACAGGTTAAACCTAATTCCTGTATGAGCTTGTACAGGAATACAGTATTTAAAATTAAAATTTCAGGTTTAGCTGGTAGAATAGATTTTTATTCATCAATGAAAGTTCAGAATAAAGAATAATGTCAAAAATATTTTGTTTAGAGAATTGAAATGGGCGAGATCAGTTAATTTCAAATTTTCAATGAAAAGTGTGAAGACTGAATCAGTGGATGAAGAATAATTAATCAATCTAAATAAACGCATGAAGAAAAATTTAATATTTTGTAGAATTTTATGACTAAAAGTTTTACAAGAAGTTTATGTTTGAATGTTTTAGCAAGAAATGAGATAAAAAGTCAAAATGGGTTGGGTTTTAACTTTCTAAAAAAAAAAAAAAAAAATCTGTTTTGCATCAATGTCGCTCAAATGCAGTTTGTGTAAAATCATAGACTCAGATGCAGCAAAGAATAATTCTTAAAAATGCTGGACTGATTTTTTCTTTCAAATGATATTAGTAGTTTTACTCTTTTTTTTTTTTTTTTTTCCTTTTAACATCTGTGAAATGGCAATAAGATGAACTATGAAAATCAAATACCATTGCACGGATGTGTCAAAGAAAAATGCAATACTTATGCTTCAGAAAATTCTGTTTCAAACTATGTGCAATGTTTACTAGTGCCACAATGTATTATAACACAATGACGAATAGTATGTAAGGTGGAAGTGTTGCCACAATCTATTTACGCGTATCACCAATAATGTAGATCTATGCGATGTGAAAACATTGTCTCGCATTAGATAAACTTTTTTATTTTTAAATTTTCTTCCAACCGTTTAGGATGGACATTGCGGTGAAAAAAACATTTTATTTATATAAATAATTAAATTATGTCCGTCATTTCTTTTAAGATGAACCAATTATTCAGATAGAGAAAAATTCTTAGAATAAAATAAACATGCTTCAGAGTTGCTTTGTGGAAAAGGAGATCTAAATGAATTGTAGAATAAAATATTATTATAGCATTATGAGTCTAACTTCCAAGACATTTTTTTCAAATATAATGTGACCGCGTAAATATCAAATGTTGCATGTTTCATATAATCATAATGATGAAATTTCAGTTCGTAGCATTGATTATAAAAACTTCAGAAAAAAATAAAGTAAAAAATCCTCTTGCTCATAGATATGTTCTAGCAGCTTAGGGATTTATTTTGTAGCATTTCTTGCGTCTGAATTAATGAGATTATGTGTTTTAAGTGCACAAAATATAATATACGCAACTTTATTGAAGTTGAGGGGAGCAACCGTATTACAGAGTTTCAAATTTGTCTTTGTTCGAATTCTTTAAAATTCCACCTCTGAGATCCATCCATAAGTTTGGAAATGTCTAAAATAAAACAATCAGAATTTGCTGGTTCTTAAAATGAAAGATGTCTTTAACTATTAGTAATATTTTTCCAAATACTATTCCTTTCATTAACATTACAAATTACGAATCCTTCAAGCAATCGCAAGGAATTCAAAAATACAATCACTGCCAGATTTAAACAAGAAATAGCTAACATCTTTATAACAAAGAATATGTATTATAAGTGAGTAAATGCATGAAAACTGTTTCGTAAATTCGAGATTCATTTAATTTCAAATAAGCTTCGATTGAAATGCTGAAAAAGAAATTACTGAAGTATAAAATTTATATATTATTTTATATCTGAAAGAAATAATTGCATGTTGTTTGGAAGAAAGGAAGGAAGGGATTGATCTCCAAGTGGAAAAAGATGTAAAATAAAACCAATTAAATTTCTATTATTTATTTGTAAAACAATTTCTTAAATAAGGCAGTTTTTATTTACAAAAAAAGGGGAGAATGCTATTTTACGTTAAGAAATTAAAGTTTAATGAAAATTTTATAAATGAGGAAATAAGTGACTGGTGAATAAAATTAATAAGTGAATAAAATTAATTATATTTTCTAGAAAAGAAATATCTCAATAGATGTAAATGTGAGTAGCGAAAAAAAAATATAAGGTGCATACCTCTTATAATAATCTTATAGTTATGAAAACTTATTTGATACAAAAAGCAATATTTTAAAAGTTTTATATTTTAAATGCACAGTGAATGATATGTTTCAAACGCTATTAAATGTTCGCAAGGAAGACATTTTAGGATTGAAAATAATTATACATCTTATCTATTATATCTAATTATATAAATAGATAATATATTACATGCTAATTATCACATCTCATAAACCCACTCCTTTTAACAGCAGTAAGTTTTACAGCTTTAAGTAGTAAGACTTCAGGATGTTCATTCATAAGTGTAATAACCAGCCATTTCCAAGAAAATGGCCCAAAAACTTTCAGCATAGCGTATACATTATTAATGTGTCATGGATGCCGAGCACCCGAACAGCGCAGTAGCTGAATCGCTGGCCTAGCGTTCACGGGATTCGAGTTCGGTCCTGCGCTAGTGTTTGTTGCTTAAATTTTTTTTCTTACTAAATTATTTCAAATTAGTTTAACAATTTACAAATAGTTTTAATTTCTATGTTTTTCATTTTTTATGCAGAAAAAAATATTTATATTCCTAATTTTTGGATTATAATTTCATTTGTCGAAAAAAAAATAATTAAAAATATGAATGCGTTTTTGTAAATATTCAAAATTGCTTAAATTAAACTAACAATTTTAAGATGATGCGAATTATTAGAATACTCAGTATTGTATGGAAAAATAAATGCATTTTTTTTCTTAATACATAAATTATAATTTAATTTCTTTAAAAAAATTAAAGATATGAACGCGATTTTTTCAAAAAATATTTAATTAAAGTTATAGACAATATTAGTTTATATATAATTATTTTTTTTATCAATCATAAATAAATGTTCTCAAAATAAGTTTCTATCAAGAATAAGTTTGCGGAGCACTTGTAAAAATTTTCAGAGTAAATGGACGAAATCTGATTTTTACAGTGAATTTTACGTTTTATTTTATTATCTTATTTAAGAGTATATAAATAGATAAAGCGGGCAATGATTCAATGCTCAGTACATTTGTTTTGTTCAATTTTATTGTAGAATATGTTTAATGAGACATTTTCATTTATGTTGATTTCTCAATTGAGCTTCTTAACTAAAAGCAATTATTTTTTACGCAAAATTAGCATAATAAATGTTTTTGATTGCAAATTGGTTACAAAATGAACAATGAATATAGTTGAAATTTTTACCTAAATAATCACTTTTTATTCAATTTCATGCAAATTACAAATGAAAGGGAAATTTAATTTGGCTGTGGGCTAAATGATGAAATTTGGGTTTTTAAATTTCGCTCAGTCTTATGATTGTAAAATTTTACAATTTGGGGAGTTTAGTATTAGAAGTTTACTTTCTAAATAATTTTATAAATATCAGGAATAATATATGTATACATTCCTCATTTATATGTAGTTTTATCATAACCACTGAAACAATGAAAAATTTTATTTGTTCGATGCGAAGCTTAAGTTATACTCCTTTGTCTCTTCTCTAAAATTCGTAAATTTTCATCTTCAGACAGTATTACTTCACTTCTAATAAGAGAAAAACCTTTCCAACATTTGATGAAACTATGGAAGACAAATAATTGCTCTAAAGTACTAATTTAAACAATGACGAAGAAGAATGCCAAGTTATTTCTTTAAAGAAAACAGTGGTCACCATTTGAAAACTTCGAGCTTATTTTGTATTTTGTCAAAAAACTAGTGAAAAAAAGTTTAATTAATTGTTTTTCTTAATGTTTTATTGCACACTAACAAACAATCAGCTCATCAGTCGACGATTAAGGATTTAAAAATTAAATGTTTACCTGCATACACATAAATGGTATAAAATAAGAAATGTACAGCAATTACTTATTAAAAACGTGTGCCTATGTAACAGGCCAGAACATTTGACTTAGAGTTACCAAACTTAAAATTTATGTACTTTAGAGGATAGAAATGTGCATTTCGAATTTTAATTATAATTTTCATTAATTAGAAATTGAATGACATGTTGGTATTTTTCATAATTAATATCGAAAATATCGCAACACAAAAATGTTTTTTTTTTTTTTACATATTAAATTTCAAAAACCTAAATTTTCAATGTTATCAATTTTTTTGGTTCATAATTTTTTTATTTTAAATAATTTTAAAAATTTTAAATCATATTTTACAACAATATATTTTATCGCTGAAGGGAATCTCAAATCGTTTTCATTATTGCTATTAATATTTCTTCCTGACTTATTTTCCATTATTGATGATCAAAATAGAAAATTCGACTTATTTTTTTAATGTTGAATAAGCTTCAATATAAGGAATGCTTTTAATAAAATTCCCGAAATTTTGTTGTGTTTAAAATTAAGGTTCAACTTCAGAATCAAGCAATGGTGAAAATTTTTTATAGTGTGTCTATTTTTAAAGACCGTTGCTCTTTCCTTCGATATAATTGGATCTATAAACATATAGGCAGGAAATTAGGAAAATTCATATACAGTAGAATGAATAGAACGATGCAAGGCTTCTAAAATTATGAGTCATATGTCTATAAAAATTTGAATTTTAATAGTATTGGGCTAAGGAACACATTAAGATCAAGTTGCAGAAAATATTTAATTGAAATTTTTAAAAATTATTAATCCAGATGAACCTTTAAACTGGGCACCAAAATTGCCTAGTATGCAGAAGAAGGTATTCTTCTCCTTTTTATGGTAAATATTTATTATTAAAATATAATTATTGTTTTGAATTTTTTTGTGATTATAACCTAATATTCTCTTAAAAAATTTAAAATTATCATTTTAAAATGAATTTATTTTTGTAGCATTAATAGCAATCAAAGTTATTTAGTAAAATTTCGATTAAACATTTCCGGTTATTGTAAAATTTCCTTGTCAATTGTTATTTCATAAAATGTTGATTACACTTTACTTTGCATTATTTCTTGGAAGGAAGCATAAATGATGCTTTGTTGGATATGAAATATCTGCAGTTTTTATATGTATTAATTTCAGCACTTTATTCCGCATGTCATAGTAGGTAAATGAAGGAATAATAAAGGAAAAGCGAGGATTTAAATGTTTATGCCGTAAAATGTTAAAATGAATGAGAAATATTGAATTAGTTTCATGAGAAATATTACTTTTAGAAATAAAATTTTTAATCAATGTAATAGATAATGTGGGGTCGGAAATGCTTTCCCGAAGCGGTGTTGTATACAGAAGCACCATAAAGAAAAGAGATCATAAATGAGAAATCGTTTTAATAAAGATGAAAAGAAGCAAAAGGTACATAGATTAAAGTAAGTGTTCGAAGTTTCTTCCACGGGCTACAATGCACGCCTCACATCTCCGACGCATGGACATCCGAACATTCTGGAATACTCCAGGCATATCTCGAATCTCTCCAACAGCTACTGCGATTCTTGTAACGAGCTCCTCAGGGGTGTCATAAACTAGCGATTCCATATGACCCCAGAAATAAAAATCAAGACACGATAAGTCGGGTGACCGAGCAGGCCAACGCACGGGACCCCCACGTCCGATCCACCGTTGACCAAATGTGACATCCAGGTAGTTATGAACATCTCCGCTATAATGGGCAGGGGCTCCATCGTGTTGGAACCACATTATCTGTTGCGTCGATGTAGAAATCTGTTCATCTCTCAAAAGTTGTGGCAATACTTGCTGCAGAAAGAGCAAGTGCGTAGGTCCGGTTAGACGACCCGGTAACAGGTAAGGTCCGATGAGGTGATTTCCCACAATACCGGCCCATACATTGACCGAAAATCGATTCTGTGCTGCACGACGTCGTATTGCATGCGGGTCTCGACCGCCCAGATATGGTTGTTATGCGTGTTGAAAATTCCTTCCCTTGTGAAGGATGCCTCATCGGAAAACAACACTTCAGCAGGAAAAAGGGGATTTGTAGCACATTTTCCCAGGTACCACTGTGCGAAAGCAATACGGGATACATATTCCTCCGGTTTCTGTGTCTGGACATGCTGCATGTGAAACGGATGCATATCTTCTGCTCGTAGAATCCTCCAGACGCTGCAATGGGAAACCCCGACTGCGTTTGCTGCACTTCGTGTACTCGTTCTTGGATTCCCCTGTGCATGCTGCAGCACATTCTGTTCTGCGTCTGCAGTCCGTGTTGTTCTTACCCTGTCCCTATGAGCTCTTTCTAATGAACCTGTCTCAGCTAACCGCTGGTGCAGTCTTGCAAAGAAATAATGACTGGGAATACGCCCACTACAATTAGCAGCCCCGTACGCCAAATGCATATCGGCTAACTCTGCGATCGTGTAATCATCCATCCTACTAACTTGGCGTTCTTGTGCGAAATGAAGATTCCCTGCAAGAAAGCTCGGACTTTTCGCACAACACCATTTACCACGTCAGGAAAGCATTTCTGACTGCCCATGGGTATATGATTTTGGTTCGTCAGGATGTACCCTACCCCTCTTAGAAGTTCTGAAACGGTTCGCTGAAACACAATGTATAATTATAAACTATATAATTTCATATGATCTAAGCATTAATGCGTAAGAAATGTAATACAATAAAAGAAATTTTATCGAATTCATCCGTTAACTACTGAGATCATCAGTTATCAAAATTAATGTTTAGTGAAATTTATCAATTACAGACATTATACTTTAATAACATCATGTACCTGGATAAATTAGAATATATTTATATAGGTTTCATTGATTTATTTATATTTCGGAATCATGCCACTAGTTTCATACGATTTTATGATACATTCGTATTTACAATTATTCAAAGTTATATACCGAAAGAACTAGATAACCAAAACTCGTTGAAATTTGATTTTTACCAAAATTATTTATACAGATTTTTAGAATTTACAGACAATTCAGTTTATTTCATAACAACAAATTATTGTAATTTCAAAAAAAAAATCATTTTTCTCTCTACAGGTGTACCGTAAAGGTTGCATTCTACACTGGTGTGCAAAACTTAAGCAACAATGCAAATTTTAAGCAGACAGCCATGAAATTGCAGAAAAGGAGTTCTTGCGATCAGTACAATGAACACGTAATTCAAGAGAAAGGTCATGCGTATGCAAATATCAGGAACAAAACGTCACAGGCGACGTGAGCGTATGTAAAACACGTGCGGAAAGCGCACGCAGCTCAACACTACAATAAAAGTAAGGACGGAGACTCAATTAAAGACATTCGCTGCAAGTGCACGTGAGTTAATTCGTGAAATATGGCTAGCAGAAATCACCTGGACGATTTCACACGTGGAAGAATTATCGGAAAGCTGGAGGAGGGGCGTAGTGTGACCAGTGTAGCTGAAGAGTTCAGAATCAACAAAAGTGTCATTTCGCCCGCTTGGAAAGCCTTCCAAACCACAGGTACAGCTGTGAGAAAGGTTGGTGGTGGCCGCCCCAGGAAAACAACTGCAGTGGATGACCGACACATCGTCCTGCAGGCGAAAAGAACCCGAAACCAGTCAGCAAGCGCCATTGCACAGCAACTGTGTGCAGCAACGGGGCGACAAGTGTCGCGTTTTACTGTGTCCAAACGCCTTCACAAAAGTGGCCTATTCGCCCGCCGTCCTGAACGCTGCATCCCTTTGACAGTTTCCCACCGGCGGCACCGTTTAGAGTGGTGCAGGGAGCACAAACACTGGACATCTCATCAATGGAGTCGTGTCCTCTTTACAGATGAGAGTCGTTTTAGTGCCACAAGCGATTCCCAACGCCAGTTGATTTGCAGAGAGATCGGGACACGGTTTCATTACAGTAACATCACGGAAAGAGACCGTTTCGGTGGTCCTGGAGTTGTCGTATGGGGAGGCATTATGATGAACGGGCGGACTGAGCTGCACGTTTTCGACAGAGGTTCTGTAACTGGAGATCGCTATTGTCAGGAGGTGATCCTTCCCCATGTGTGTCTGTTCCCCATGTTCGTTTTTATGGATGACAATGCACGGCCACACAGGACTCATGCTGTTGTGGAGCTCCTGGAAAGTGAAGATATCACTCGAATGGATTGGCCGCCGTGCTCCCCTGATTTAAATCCGATAGAAAATGTGTGGGATGCTTTGGGGAGACGCCTTGCGGCACGATTACATCCTCCTGGGAACACCCGACAACTTAAACAGATGCTGATTGAGGAATGGGCACTCTTACCTCAAGAACTGTTGGACAATCTGGTGCTGAGTATGGGGTGACGGTGCGAAGCAACCATTGCAGTAAGGGAAGGGCATATCCCATACTAAGGAACATTTGCTTTCTGTTCTTCCTCTTGGACAGACAATCATGTGTAACGATACTATGAGTTAATAAAGCCTTTTTTTGTTTGATTCCATACTGTATGCGTTGTATTCATTTCTGCGCAACTATGCTTTCGTGATTCTTTCAGAACAAAATGCTGTATCTCATTTCTGAATTTCATGTCTCTCAGATGATTTCTCGTGAAGTTATGGCAAAAAACATACCTGTTGCTTAAGTTTTGCACACCAGTGTAGGTAGAGTGGAAATCTAAATTTGGAGAATAATAAAGAGCGATCACAAAATCATATTTTTACATTGTATCGTTTTATATAAAAATACGAATGATGGTATCACATCCAGAGACTTGAAAATAATTTTTATTAGAAAGTGATGTTCTAATATTTGCAAATGGTACGATATTTATACAGAAAGGTAAACGAAATGTTTCCTGACACGATGAGACACGAATGTGGAGACATACAATCGCTAACTGTCTATGATCCATCAACGTATTGACCTTAAAAAAGAAAGCAGCATGCTAACGAGAAATAAAGCTTTTTTTTTTTTAAATAATGGAGGTACAAGCACAATATAACAGTTCCTTAAAATAGTGTCGTATTGGGAAGGAAAAAAAACTACAATAATCAAACTTGATGGTGAATCGTGACATTCTTCGATTTTTAATAACTCTAGTAAATTTTTAATAATTTGTGTGAGCCGTAATAATATTTTTTTTTTCGAAAACGAATTGTAGGAAATAATATAAGTAGACACTACGGAATCCTAAATAAAATTTCAAGAGCAGGTTCTTAAAAGTAAACTTATCATTATTACACAAAAATGCTTCATTTTTTGAGATGTTTAACCATTTGTTTAAAAATATCCATTGATTTTGTTTAATCTTATAATTTACAAGTAATAAGGAAATAATTCAATAATCATATACATTTTTATTCCATAAAATTGTTTTTATTATTTTTTCAAAATCAATTATATTTTATAATTTCAAATAGTTTATTTTTAGTTTTTATTTCAATAAAAACATTTATTACTTTTGAAAATCCAAGGATGGTATCTAAGGATGTACAATTGATAATATTTAACACAGCATTCCTTTTTTAATATATTTATTAGTTCTAAAGAAAGAACAACAATAGTATCTACGTAACAGCAGTACCTCGGATTGGGATTTCCTAAAATAGTAAGCCGTTGGTTTTTCAATAGTCTTAAACTTTACCATCTGATGGTCGAAGTATGGTCTTCCGTCAATTTTTGTGTACTCCGAACAAATACTTAAGTTCCTTTTAATCAGAAAAATCTGCCGGAATATACAATATAAGTAAACAAAACCTATCTTGATTTCTTGTGCTTTTTGAACCTGCGAGTTATCGTGAGTAATTATAAATTGCAAATACCATTTCTCATATGGAGTCTAGCTTGAGAATCGGAAAGTTTAATTCATCAAAGGAAAAAAATTATTTTCAAATAAGTATGTAGGAAAGAAAATCTTAAAAGCTTTCTAACAGATAACCAGAAATACAATTGATAGGTATAACGCAGAATAAATTTCAAATGTATAATAAATTCTCAGAATTAATTAAAAATTCATTTAGTTTAATTAATTATTGTTTTTTTAATTAATTCAAAAACAATAAATTCTTGAAATTAAAACTATTAGGTTTAAAATTTTCTTTGAGTGCAAATTTATCCAAATAATCTATTCATTTAAACTGAAATAAAACAAATTGTATCTACTTTGCAACATTCCAATGCAGAACTTTCAATTATTTCAAGTTACGCATATTTAAAATGTTAATGATTTAATTCATAAAGCATTCAGAATTATAATGAATAACATTAGCCCTTTATCACAAAGTATTCACAGAATAAATAAGAAACACATAATAAATTCTCAGCATCAATTAGAAGCAAAAACTCATAAAATTCACCCATTTAAATTTCCTTCAAGTGCAAAAGTTTTTCAAAAAATTAAATTAGTTTTATAACAATAAAACTAGTTCTGTACATTAACTTAAAATTAATGAGCAAATGTAGTTTTTCCCGAATTCAGAATTTTTTTAAATCCGATGTAAAGGTTTGTATGTAATTGTAAAGGCAATCCCAATGATATTAGGAAGCCAGTTTATTCATTTTATAATTTAAAAATTTTTTAGAAGATTATATTTAATAGCAAAATCTTGCTACTAGAGTTGTGCGTATATTTAAAATGATTTTTAGGTAAGAGTGTGTGTATGGGGTGGGGTGGGGTGGGGAGGTAAAGAATAGAAGAGAGCACTTTCATTTTGAGAAGAAAAAAAAAATCATCGAATTTCTTGTCACGAAAGTAGAGCAAAAGAAATATTTTCTCCTCTGAAGTCCACCTGAGGATTTCTCGGTAAATTACAATCTCGTTTATTTTTTGAGAATGCAGATGTTTCAGATATGCTTTTTCATATGTTAATGAACTTATATGTTTGAACGTGTTTCAAATACTATAAAAGATAGGAGTATTTTTCTGCATATAATTTAAATTTCTTCACATCTCTAGCCCATAGAAATGTGAAATTGAATTTTTGGTTAAAGACAAAAAATAATGATGATGAATGAATAAAGAAGAGAGATTTAAAGAAATTAGACTAATCGCTTCAATCTCAGTCATAGGAATCTTCGGATTAATTCATTTATCACTAAATAATGATGATAAATACAGTTTCAGAATACATAAACAAATTACACTGAAGGAATTTATACAAATAGTTTATAGCATTGTGTATGAATGATGTTTTAATAAGCACATAACGCTTGCTTCAGTTGCCGTTTTTTAAATGATATTTTCAAAATTTTGCATACGATATCATTCCAAATCCCATCTATTAATCAAAGTCGGATTATTAAATAGGCAAAACAACAATTGCCTGTCGGCCTTGCAGCTTTAGAGAAAGGAAGAGCGAGACCTTAAGATTATTTCCCCGTGATAGTTTCAATTTTCCTTCCGTTTTCAACGACCGTACACTCGAATTTATTTAAGCTAAAATCATGTACCATTTAAAATTCTGTAAATAAGATGATTACTTTTTGCAAAGTTTATATTATGCTGTTTCATAAATTGTGCTTCGTAATTAAAAAAAAATCCAATCCTATAATTAAATACTGTTTAGTTTGTATTAAAAAATTCTTGTCACATTATTTTATGTAAAATTTATTATGAATTTTAATTCTGAATTTCTTATACACAAGATACTGAGACAAATCTCTTGAAAGTGTTCTGAAATTAAAAAAAAATCTGGTTATTTCAATGGATCAAAATTGGATACTTAAATTACTTATAGAAATTAAAATCATTAAAAATATATATGAATTGGTAGGGGAACGGGGGGGGACGAAGTTTGTACTGAGATTTAGTATTGTATTGCCTAAGGCACTTGAAAAGTCGAATAGGGCCCTTGTCAAAATAAAGACAAGTAATCACGTAAGTAGTCTAAATGCGCTGTTGTTATTATTTTATTGGAATGGAGCAGTTTTTATTAGTTAAGTTCATTTACTGCGCATTCAAATTTTCGACGTTATTTCTTCACCACTTTTTTTTAATCTTAAATTAACACTATCTAAGCAGTAATCGTGCTTAAAATAAAGAAATAAGATTCTTAAGGTACGTTATTAAATAATTAACTGTGAGCTACTGGCAATCAGCATATTCAACTTTTTATTTCATTTTAAGTGAAACTGAATTACTTCATAAATATTACAGCACATGCCCGCTATCAAAAACTAAACATCGATGTAATACTAAAAATAATAAATGCAATAATTACAATGATTCCAAAGTTAATTTTTTTTTGGTTCACTCATTTGAACATAAATTGAAGCCAATTCCTATTTTTAAGAAATTCAGTAACTGCTATTGGTTTCACATTTTAAATTTCCAGTCATTAGTATCAAAAGAAAGTTTTAAAATTTGAAAATGTTGTAAAAGTTAATATTCACTTTTGCATAGTAACCTTAAATCAAATTTGTCAGCAATAAAATCAATGCAGAGCGCCAGATTGAAGATTCTCTCAAATCGAATTATCATGATCATTATGCAAATTAATTATCATTTTTAATGTACGCGAATTTTATTATTTATTCTTACAAATAGGGAAGAAATTTTTAACATGATAATAGTAGGCTGCTAAACTATTTCTGAATTGCGTAATGTAATGCAAAATATTAAAAAGAAAATCAAATCTCTCAACAGGTAGATCGTTGGATGTAGAGCTACCAAATTTGTCGCATATTTACTTTTTTGGGGAAATAGAAGCACATTCAGAAAGGATTTTATTAAATTTAATTAAATTTTTATTGAAAAATTAATAAAAATTTTTTCTTTTCAATAGCTTGAACGCATGTTATCACAGAAAACTATCATCATGCCGCTTTAAAACTTTAACAATAAGCTATTCATTGATGTTATATTTGCTTCTATACAATCTTTACCTAATTATAATACATTTAAAAAATATCTTTAAGTATATTTTGCAGCAATTTCTTTCATGTTATTAGAAATTGCATTTATGCTTATTCGCATTGCGATAATATTAAATGCATTTTTTGTCTGTACCTTAAGGATGTTATATAATTAGGAATAAATTTTAAAACGAAAATTCAGATAGACGAATTAAGCTTAAGACATTAAAATGCCACGATATTTCGGACTAAAGATTTAAATGTTTTGAAAAGACAAAAAAAAATCACTTATTTTGTAAAATCAAGGAATTTCACTGGCATTATATCATCTAGATAGCCTTTTAAGACGAAGAACTTCTAATCTCACAAATGAAATAATCATCGATCTAAAGTAAAAAATGAACTGAGTTTGCACATTGATAGATGTTGGGCAGATACAATGGAGAGCACGGATTCTGAGAAGTGGCAGGTGAGGTTGCGAAGGCCTCTGTCTCTGAGTAATCGGGGCGGCGGCACACACCGCTTTCGTCACGTACTTCGAAAGTAGGCAACGTGGGCAAATTGGTGACACTCGCCGCTTGTTGGCGAATCTCTGTAAGTTTTTTGTTTTCATTTCTTCTCGAGAATGAAATACAAAGCACAAATGAAAATTAAACTTTCCCTTTTCGGGAAATTTTTTTCAAGGACCTTTGGAGGAAAGAGGCCTTTGGTAAAATGTACTTTTATAAAAAAAAAAAATGACGGAAATGAAAAGAAACTAGTTACAATTCACTTTAAGATTCATCACGATTGAAAATTTAAAAATCCTTCAAATTTTCGAAGGTCTAGTAATATTTATAATTTTTATTAAAGAAAGATTATGGAATTAATTTATTTGACTCATAACCAATAGATTAAAACAATTATGCATATCATCATGATGATCACATGTTATATTATGAAAACGCCTTTTTTTTCCCTCCAGAAAATTCTGCTGTATACAAAATTAAATTACCTCAGCTTGCTAAACATGTAAATATGATTTCGTAGTTGACTTTTTTAGATATTGATGCTTTCTAAAAAATGCAATTATTAATTAAAAATATATACTCAATTTAGTTATTTAAGAATAGAGGGACAACCAGTGCATTCAAAGTTTTTAGAAGCAGAACTGAAGTTCTGAAATTTACTCTAATCGTAAATCGTAAATCTCTTATTGAAAAATTTATTTTATTGAAACGGATTAATCAACAAAGTTGATATTTTAATAATTCGGATTCTATAGGTTTCAACTTGATTTTTTTAAAATTTGAACTAAAGATTTGTCTAACGATGTTTTATTTTTAATATAGTAATTTAACATGTGTAGAATTAATTCATTTAAATATAACCATGCCGGTTAAATATAAATGGCAAACAAAAAAAAATCTTTTCAGCAATAAGTTTTTGAATATAGTATTACAGTACTGCCACATTAGGAAAATTCTCTTTTCCACATTGATATAATTTTTATATAGAGGGGATCCACTCTAAATTTGACATAAAAGCTAATTTCTAAGCCGTTAGAGGTAGGTATATGCATTTGGAAAAATACTTCCCATTCTGTAAAGTATTTTTATTGTTTCAGTCAATAAATGTACTGCTGAAAAAAACTGTGTACTAAATGTACTGCCAAATCTATATTTATATATAGTAATAGTCATATTCGGAAAAATATTTTCGATACGCTGCTATTGTAAACAAAAAAAAAATTCTGTTCTTTTGAGACTAAAATTGATTAAATTATGAAGCTTTAAATATTCCCATTTTAGATTATCTCAATGGCTGATTTGCTTATCAAGCAAGGTATTTCCTCAAGTGGTGGTTGTTTGGTCTAACATAAGAAATACAAAGCTCATAATTCGATCCATTTTAGCAACAGAGGAATATGCAAGCGATAACCAGACCTAGCCATAAGCCATGCGGGATCCACAGAGGAATAAAACTTTTTTTAGATTGTTAAAATGCTAAGAATGTTTTCATAAATAAACAAGGCACTGTTGAAGAATGTTTTCATTAATAAAGAAGAAGGAATGAATTAATAAACGAGAAACCAAGAATGTTTTCATTAATAAACGAGGCACTGTTAAAAAGTTAAACTTCGCAATTCTTTCGGCAGCATATTTTAAGTTTCTAACAACATAAATCCCAATTCTTTAAGTCATTAAGGACATTTTTCCAACTGAAAATATTTGCCTATTATTAACAGTTAAGAAAGTAGTTATTGTTCCACAATTATGGAGTGCACGCCCTGTTTATCTTTTTTCTTTTCATTGAAATAATTTACGAAACAAAGCAAAGTGATTAAGATATGCGGAATCCAGATCAACAAAAACAAAAATTTAATCTAAATTGCTCTAGAACTTTTAAAGTCCTTGTGGTATATCTTCTGTGCTAAAGTCTGGGAATTGTAATATAATTGCCCAATTTAGAAAGTTTAATACACCGTGAAGAACAAGAAGATGCCTTGTTAGAAAAGCACTGACATGCTTCGATATGCTTTTGTAGTGCTGAAAATCGATGAATAATTTTTTTATGATTACTTCCATGTCAAATAATGGAACAAATGTTTAAACTTTATGAATTAATATCAAGTGAAAGTGGCTTCAACATCAAACGAATGTTCGGTAAAAAGCTTAAAACTAATTCATTCATTTTTGTTTCTAAAAGAATGAAGCAAAAAGATTTTCCGTCCGTCATGGAATATATATAATAAATATTTTTGGTCCTATTAATAAAATTCTTTTTTTTCTAATTTTAATTATAATTTTAAAGTTGGAATCGTCGTTATTACAATAATAGATTACGATTTTATTTTATTCTCAGTTAAATAACTTTTTTTAAATGCGTTTTAAGTTTAAGAATGTTAATTTAGTCATATCTGCCAGTATTTATTTAATCTTTGTCGAATTTACTTCATCAAAAAAAAATTAGCAGCAACGAAATATGGTGGGAAGATTTACCAAAATACAAAGAAAATATAAGGTACAAGAAAAAAAGTATCATGGAATATAATTATGAAAAGAACATAAAATAATGTACAGAATAAATCATATTTCATAAATATACTAAGAAATATATGCAGTAGACACAGATTTTCTTAGGATAATAATAGACTACTGATCTAAACAAACTATGTGATAAGTTTGGTGGTATTTTTAACACATAATACAGAAAATAATTTAGATCAGATACAAAAATAAAAAAGTAGAACCGTTGCTTTATAAAACCAACACTAATTTGCCCTAATGTAATGTAAATCAAAGCAAAGCATAAGGTATCATTACAAAAAATACGCAAGAGAAAAAGTCCTTCAACCAGCGAGATTACCATTAAAACAATTCATGTAAAAACTGAAGCACACTATCTGTCTTTAAAAAAACGTTGAAGTCGTTTCATCGTATATTGGTTTAAAATAAAGAAATGGTCTAGATAAATGAAAAATTTCTTTTTGATGATACATCTAGCAAAGAAATTTCCTTGCGCATTTTTAAAAATTTTTTAACGTATGTTGCACTTTCCCAATTGCACAATTTTACTAAAAAATATTTATATAAATTCAATCGCCTTTCTTTTTATGTTTATATCTTTATAATCACACTAATATTTATGGAAGAAACAATCTAATTCAAGGCTTTGAAATTTTTTCTAAAAATGGATTTGTTCTACTAGATTTAGTCGTCGGCCTTTATATTATTTTTAAAAAATTATTTATAAAGAAATTATGACAAGTGCACACAAGAATGCACATTATATTGTCTTAACGGGCTTGTATGTAAAAACATTCACTGAAATAATAAAATGTATTATTGTAAAATTGAATCAAAAATATTTTTAAATATTTATTAAAATTAGGAAAAATAAATTTAGAGTTGTAAACGCTAGTGTTGTCACAGTAATGCTACAGCTAGAGTTCGTAATGATAAAGGCAAAGTGAATAATCCTAGAGCCAATCTAGAGAGGCGTCGCGAAAAAATGTTTAATGTCGCATATAATGAATATGAAGAATCTGTCGTTTACTAACTAATTAAAAATCATATTTACTTGGTTGGTAATTCGCCACACATTTCTTAAAATTATTAACATTTCTGACAGCTAGTTTGCACATTTACTTTCTTCAGGACGTTGAGAATTACTATGTTATATGCGTTGCATTGTAATAAAAAATAATAAATTTTGCAAAAAGTTTTATTTTTAATGACATTACGATGATGATAATTTCTGTCATTACCATAAACACAGTGGTATAGCGTAGCGAGGGCAGTGGGGGCAGTCTGCCACGAGCAGCACTTTTTTTTTGGGGGGGGGGGGCAAAATTTCACAATTAATAATAATTATCTTGTAGTCTAAACTAAAAATTTGATCCTTTTCTTTTTATATTTTTGTTACACTTAAAATATTCGTAACAATTAAAATGACTACAGAACTTATTTTATTTAATCTCTAACTCATCCCCTTTCTTTAATTAAATATATTAAGCATCAGATTTTCAACTAGACAAATTAGACAGATGCCCTAAAAGTGCTGGATGATTGAGGGCTACTATCAAATCAATAATAAAAATTTATTTCCTTGTTTGCCAAATAAATAAGTTTGCGAAAAATGCAAAATTAATGATATCTATGAATGATAAAACATTAAAATGATATTGCCGCATTGAAAAGAGGCAGTTGACTCTCTATGACCGAATGGTCATTTTCACTGATCTCATAATCAATTGATTGTGAGTTCGAATCCCGCTAGAGACAATGCGAATGACAGTTTGTGTAAATATTTATTTCCTTGATTTTATGTTTCCTTTTATTTCATGTTCCAGAAGATTCTGGACATTTCTTTAGTTTACCAGACAAGTGTTCTGGACTTTTCTTACTGTCTCCAGAAAAGTATTCTGGAACTTTCCCTGTTAGTATAAAAGCCGAAGATTTGCCAGTCACTGTGTTCTCAGTTCTAAGTTGAGTTAATAAATTGGTTTATCTCTACTTCTTGTGTATGTCATTGCGTTCCACACTAAAGTATCTATCTACGTGACAATATTAACTCTATATCAAGTATAGACTGCCTGAGAAGGATATAGGATAGTTTTATCAAAAATATTTTCAGGTTCTTTGTTGTGATAAAAAACAGCAATGGAACACTCGTATCTAAATATGCTTCAGTTGTAGTTGGTATCCAAACTTGAAAAGGATTCCCAAGATTTTATTTTCCAACAGGATGGAATTCCACTGTACATCCACAATAAATGTATCAGGTTATCTGAATCAAAATCTCTCACAGCATTGGTTAAGTGACATTATCGCTAATGTCAAAACATTGTTGAGATGACTCTCAAAGTCTCCAAACAATACGCCATTCGATTTTTTTTTTTTACAAGTCTTTATCAAAGACAGAGTTTGTGTTTCACCATTGCCTCAAGATATGACGGCCTTGTTGACCAGAATATGGGAAGAAATTAATAATCGATTTCCGATATTTGCTGTGTAACGAAGGGCAACCATATTAAATCTGTCAAGATTTTTGAAAAAACTTTCTTTTGGAATAGAAAGCATTCTAAAATCACATCAGGAGGGTTGAGAATATATTTTTAAAAACGGTGCATTCTTTTTTTATACACCCTGTATAATTAATCGAGTTTCTATATGTTTCATCCGGTTCACTTAATTATTAGAATATTTATGAAACTGAACCTTTTTTTTATAATATTATATACAAATATGCAAGTCTAAAGTAATAATAGATAGATAAAAGTAGATGCATATTCACGAAGTTAATAAAAATTATTAACCAAAGATAGTTAATTAAAATATTAAAAATGTGCTGAAATTTAAAACTAAATTTACCACCTTATTAAAAGAGAAACCTTATAATATGCATTGCTTAAGACCGCAAAATACTTAAATCATCTGTTGAGTGTAATCATCTTGCTTGTTCTAGTGACTACCAGTAACGTTAATATTTATCAGTTACCTGCAGTAATTCTCCTTGTTTTAGTTTGTGCTCCGATTGTTCATGACGAATATTCAACTTGAATTATTTTTTAATATAAAGGATTTAATATTGCTTAATAACACCTGTAACATCAGTTGTGTAATTCGCTTAATTCAATTAACTTGTTACAATTCATAATTTTCTTTAAGTACGTGTTGTGATTTTGAATCGCACGATTTAATTTGAATTTAACTACATATTTCTATTATACAGACACTAAAACATAAAGTAATTCCTAATATGAAGACAAAAGAAGGAAGAAAAACACACTCACATACAAATAAATCCACAAATATTTAAACTTTCGCATGAATCAATTCGAAATCAAAGATTACATCCCTTCAATTTTGAAAGCAAAAAACTGAATCTATTATAGTAACAAAATTTGGAAATTGGAAAACCTTGCCCAACTACGTTCTCTTTTTCACTTTCCTGCGTAATTAGTGCTTTCTTATGACGAAAACCTGATTATGTAGAATTTTCTCAATGCATTATGCCTTATTCGTTTATTTAAATATTCGAATACAACTGACTAAAACCGCTGTTATCGTTCAACTGTAATCTCAACTGAAAGTTGTATTAAGAAATGTGTAAATTTTTCTAGAAAATGTTTGCTTGTAATTTCAAGCACGTTGTAAATTCTTTTCAATCTTCAACCTGACAGACGTCTCTAACGCTTTGCTTCCAAGATAAATAACTTGATACCTTTTGAAGGGTCGCCACAGTTCAAATACCTTGCTTTTGTGTCTCCTTTTGTACCTTGTTTAAGTAGCTGGTTTGGCTGGTAAACTAGTTACAACTATGTATCGTCAAGATATTTACTTTCTACTTGCTTTTTCAATTCAAAGATTTGACCATACAAAATTGTGAGGAAAGGGATTTTATTTCTTTTGAACTTTCAAAAGAGAAAGAAATTGGATTAGATCTCAAACATTCATTAACATGTATCAGCGTGTAAAATTCTTTCTTTTGAGTTGGTTTAAATAACATCTATCTTATCTGAGTTATGTACACTAAGTCAAAAGAAATTAATCCGGGATAATATAATTTGATGAAATTTTTCCATATTTTTAAGTACAAATATTTCTGAAAACTAATTACAGCATTCTTCGAGAATAATAAATTCTTCACATTTTCTTGAATATCTGAAAACAAACTATCAGTTCATCCACCCTAGACCATGTGACTTGGTGATAGATTTTGAGTTTCGTCTAGGGAATTGTAGGGTTGAGAATATATGCCGTGCTGATTTTTCTGATGCTAACTTCCTAATGTTAATGTGGTACAACAAACGGAGCCTGACTCGGTTGTCATTCTGATAGTGTATCAAAATACTGTGAATTTTCTGAACTTAATCCTCATATAGCTCCAAAATTATCTGTTTAGCGAGTTAAAGTCTGACGAACTGCGAATCACTTTAATGTATTCTATGTTATGTGAGAATAATGTAGTCTAAGCCTTTGTAACATAATTTAGAACACGATAAAACCTTTCAGAATTCTAGATCATATTCATTATTACTATTCGTTCCTTTTTTATATCTAGAATTATGGCTTGTTATACAAAATCTCCAAATTCAAAAATCACAAAAAGATTGAAAATTAAACATATAATGTATTATGAGATGCATAAAACACAAAAATAAGTCAAAATCATGTATGGTTGGTTCTATTAGCGGAAACATCATATGATGAGGTAAGCAATAGAAAAGATGCAAAAAGGAAAATAAATAAATAAACAATGGACACATTTTATTTGAAGATGTTTGTACATTTATACCCAGCTACAGTGTAAGAACTATTGAAAAGTTTTCGAAAATACCCTATACTTTGTAGATATTTAAAGTATAGATGAAGATTATTATTTTGTTGTCTATTCACCATCAGAACAATCATTAACTGTTAAACAATCAAAATGATCACAATTCATTTGTTGGAACTTAACATGACCAAATGCAGCGCCAGCGACCAATGCTTTTATTCATCCAACATTCTGTTGTTAATTCTGACCACATTTCCATATGTCTTTATCAGATTTTTATATGTGTGTCTGTTCCCTACCTCCTTTAGCAGTCTAAACGTTGAATTTAGAATTATTCTAAATCTTGTATGTATAAAAGTTCTGGTGTTGTGAGTAAAAAGATGATTCAAAGTTGTATTTACTCAACACAGCAACTGTCTAACAAATCGACACATTAACCGTATTGTTAGAATTTGAATTACTTTTATTTGATGACACTCGTATAGTAATTTCTATAAGAACAAAACTTAAATCATTAGAACGGTATTAGGGTTTATACAAAAAACGACTTTTTGAAGAACCGGTTTTCGAATTCGATATTTCCACACAAAAACCCCGGTTTTAGCCGTTTTTCGAATTTTTGTCAAAAAAATGAATAGAGAAAAATAAAATATTTTTCCCTATTCTATTTTTTTATTTTATTTTAATTTATATAAAATAACAAAAAACGAAATCAATATCAAAGTCAAAATATAAAAAACAAAATTAAAGATTACATATACATATTACTTACACAAAATAACGAAAACTCAAACAAAAATTTAAAATAATATTTATATTATTTTCACTAATTTTAATTTCACCTAAGAAAATAGGATTTTAAAAAACATAAAATATCCAGAACGGTGGCTAAGTCTCGTTCTTATTTTGGACACAATATTGCCTGAAATTGAAAATACTCGTTCACTAGTTACTGAGTTTGGCATCAAATTACAAATCTAAGTTTTTTGTTCTTTTATTCGTTTGTTCAAATAATGAAAATTCAGCTTTCAGTGTCCTTGGATTTGTAAGTTTTTCTTCAGGGTCTTCAATAAACTAAACAATTATATTATTTCCGACAATTATTTTATGAATTGCTTTCAAATGATTATGTAGATTGCTCGTAGATGATCCTTTGCAGCTCAACATTTTATTACAATGATTTCAGATTGCCTTGTCTATCTTGAACTTTTTGAAACTATCCCGAACTTCCGACTTACTCATTTTTATCTAAAAATGAAATTAAAGTTATTGGATAAATATTTTTGACGTTTATATTACATTTTTTTTTATTTTAACTCTTAATATTAATTCAATTTAAAATAATCTAATCTATACATTTTCTACGAATTTTGAAAAAAAAAACATTTCTTAATTTAATTCCGATGCTTGCTAAAGACATAATTTATGTTAAAGCGTTGTGAAAGAAAATATGGAATATTTTAACACCCTGTGTTTTATTTAAAATTCCATTAAACAGAAACCAGAACTTATTTTACACTAATTTTTGATAGAAGAAATTTATATAATAAAATTTAAATTTTAAAATGTAAAATAGAAAATATAAACATAAAAATTAAACATACTTAGTACTTACGTTATTTTTACCAAATATAACAACTTTATATTTTTGTTTCCAGTTTTAACCTTCACAATATTAAGCAAACTTGTCGTGACTCGAGATGGGTCGGATTCTGAGACCACATTTCGACAATTCCATTTCATTAAGGGTTGAGACGCGGAACGATGAGCACATTTGACCTTGGACTTCTCGCATTAGATACTTTCTTAGTTCTATTTTTTTTCACGTGTTTGTGAGTGTTATGTCATTTCTTGCAGCATTTTATTTTAACTGAATATTTCGTATTGATATGGCTAGTTCAAGTGGTGTAAAAAAGCTTTCAGGAGTGGTACGAAGAAAATTTTATATGATATCATTAAATACTGGATCAAGAAGCAGGAAACGGGGAATTATTTATTCCTTTCACACGTTCTTCGAAACGAGCCAGTCAAATTGCTGACGTTTCTATTAGCATCGACTTCATACCGATAGACAAAACATCCGACGAGAAGCAAGCGATGAACATTATCAAATTCTTGTTTCACCTAGAAAAAAAAGTGAAAATTGATGTTCATGAAAAACAAATTGACGAATTCGAGACGCAACTGTGTAGTGCACAAGCAGTGGCCAACGCAATTTGCAACGTTGAAAAAATGTGTTTGCTGCCCGTTGCATAGAATGAATAGCAAATCAAATAAGTTCAAAATTAATTTTTACATAATAATATGAATTCTTAAAACCGGTTTTCTTAATTTAAAAACCGGTTTTCGAATGTGACAAATTTACTTTAAAAAATCGGTTTTTTAAAACCGTCAAAAATTAAAGAATCTACAAAAATTAAAAAAATCTTCAAACAACTCAATTGATCTATGATACAAAACGACAGCACATTGCTAAAACTGTGTTATGAAAATTTTTATTAATACGATTGACGGTTATAAAAGTTAGAGCATACGTTTCGAAAACATGTAAAGGAAGGGAGATTTAAAAGCTTAAGAAATGCTCTTCCCCCTTTCCACTTAAAAAAACTTAAAATAAATTGTTTTTGAAACTTAAAATAAATTGTTTAGTTTCAAGAAAATGTCCTGTTTTTATGTATGCAATTATAAACAACTAATGATTCATTAAAACTGATAGTAAACGGAGCATGAAGTGTATATTTTTTTAAACTAATATACTTCACAAAGAATTTGGAGTATAAACAACAAATAATTCCCTTACAAGATCTAAAAAACATATTTTATTCATTGAGAAGGGTAGTACTAATCTTTTTATTGTGTATTTTTCGGATATTTCATTTTTCTTTCTTTTTTCCATCAATGTCTGGAGTTAAAAATATTTATTATTCAATGAATTCAATATGTCAATTCCTCTAATTGTTTTTAACCTCTTGCACCAACAACTTCACTTTTACATTTCGCTAATCAGTAGATTCAGATAATCAGTAATTTATAATTTTAAATAATCAGTAATTTATATTTTCAGATAATCAGTAATTTATATTTTCAGATAATCAGTAATTTATATTTTAAATAGCACACAAGTTTAAGGTAATGTTATCTGAGTTTATTTGAATCTTGCGGAAGTTAAAATTTATCCTTATGAAAAATTTTGCTGTCAAAAATTTTAAATAGAGCTTACCGATTATGGGCAGGAGTTTCAAAATTATGAGCGAAAAATTTGAACTTTAGTTCAACTTGATAGAGAAAATGTTAGAAAAATTTGTTATCCAATGAAGAAAGTAAACAATTTTGAATGTAAGTGCATTTCCTGTGAAAGATTTTAAACCTAGATGTCGTTCTATTTTTGCAATCAATGCTAAATGTAACAGTTTATTAATTCAAAAGTATTAGTTTAAAAGTTATTTTTACTGAAAAATAGAGTTTCTTTGAGCCGTAAAAATTTCAGTTCTAAATTACAATTTTTTAAACTTATTTTCGTCATTTTAAATATTAATTACATTAAGAATGCTGTTCAATAACTGAATATAATCTTAGAGAAATGGCTAACTAAAAACTTGGTGTTTCCAAATTGCAACTTCATGACGGAGAACCTGGAGAGTCCACAATTTTCTCCTAAGGGAATGAAAAAACCGTTGCAGCCGGCGTAAGTCAGTTTTGTAAATAATATAAATCTTAAAATGATAAACAACTTACTAAAAAGATTTAATAATTGGTAGATTTTTATAACTACGTTGATGAATAAAAGGAATAAAACAACATCCTGATTTGACTGGATATAACGACTTATAACTGTTTACTATAATCATGTATTACTGTGAACAAAACGTACCTGGAATGTTGGTATAAAGCTAAGGATGTCAATTTATTGATCAAAATTCACTGTATATCCTTCAAAGTACATTGCAATGTACTTCTGACAATGTTTCATTCAGTCAGCAAACATGGCTTAAAATCCTTTTTGTGAAAATCATTCATTTATTGAGTTAATAGACTCAAACCGACGACCAAAAACAAAAGCAAGAAAATGCATTGTATCACATCAGATGAAATTAAGGCTTGTTGAGCAATATTTTTTCAAAGTTTGTTTAAAACCTCATGAATAATAATTGCACCGTGAAAAGGAGCATTATCATAGAGTAAAACTCGTGAATTTCCTCGCCACATTTCAAGCCATTTTTAACGAATTGCTTCATGCAAAATGAATAAAATATTCAAATATAAATCTTTATTAACTGTTTGGCCGGTTATTAGGAATTCATAATGCACGCCATGACAAATAAAGAAAACAGATAACATTTCCTTGCTTTTTAGGAAACTTTGACGCATTTTTTCAGTCTTACTTCAACTTTCAAAAGCCATTCACTTGATTTTGAGCTTTTCTGTATCAAAAGCATATATCCAAGTTTCATCAACAAAAATAATGGGTTTTCAAAAAGAATCGCTTTGAGAAGCGTCTCTTGGATCCCGTGAGCACCTTGTTGTTTTTGAAATCAATTTAAAGTTCTTTCAACAACTCGAGAAGCGATATGTTTCATACGTAAATTATCTTTTAAATTTGTTTCGCAGGAACTAAATGATTTAATAACTTCTTTAATAATCTCTCTTTTTTTTCAAACGACTAATTACCAAGCATCAATTCTTTGATCTTATCTACATTTTGATCATCAATCAAAGTTAATGGTTTGTCAGATCGCGAATAATCTACGACGGATTCTCTACAATCTTTAAACTTTTTATACTAATAAAATACTTTTATTTTGATAAACAGTCGTCTTTAAAACCTTTTTGCGACATTTAAAATACTTTTGTAGCAGAAATGGTGAACCAAAATTTAATGTATGTTCTTGGCTCAATAACTTCCGCTATTTCAGAATATCAACTGAGTGAAAAACTCATTTGGAACAAATTTATTTTTAGATAAAAAATGAAATAAATTCTTAATTGCTGCAAGATATTTATAGAAGTCATAAAATATATGATAAAAGTTTGTAGACAATATTTTCAATAGAATAAATTCTAAATGAAGCCTAAATGAATGATTAAATTATTGAATGATTTAAAATTTGCTCCAAACTTTTTTATTAATAATTTTCCTAGTGAGCGAAAAAAAATTAGAAAAACTTTTTTTCAGAGAAATGCATACAATTAATCTCGAAATTCCTTTTGAGATCATAAAAAAATCGATGCAAATTAATCTTGAATTATGATATTTTATTTCCCTTAAAAGTAAGAAAGCCATTTATGTCAGCTGTTTTAATCCTATTTGAACGAGAGTGTCTGAAACAGTGAAAAAAAAATACAGATTTATTCTTGACATTTCTTTTTATGATTGTTCGGGAGATGATTTGTCGATATTATGGTGACATTCCAACTTTCAAAAATTAGAACTAGTATATTTCGAATTCGTTCATTGTTCTTTACAGTTGAAATAGTCATAAACCTTGAAAATAAATTAATTCAAGTCCATAACGCGTGAGATTTTTCTCACGACATACAACTCGTGAACTCACAGATTTCATCGTAAAATCACTAGGAATAAAATTTTGAATGCAATTTAAAAAGTCAATTTCCTGTATCAAACTTTCCAAACCATTCAAATTCTTCTTTGGGTGGGTTTAAAGAGATTCTCTTAATTATAATAGCTCTGAGCTACAATTATTTTCTACAAAAAGAAAATTCAGAAAATATCTTTTTTTTAATTCCATAATTATGCCATTTGAAATATTCAGATTTATCAGCATTCGCTAATTGTAAGTGAATTCAAACGTGAAAATGATAATCTGTTAAATGAGCCAATTTTAAAATAAAGATTTAACATGCCTTATTTAAAACTAGCCGCCTTTGGCGACCAGCCGGTTCGCCAATCTTAACGTTTGTTTAAATTTTAATAGTTAAATATTTTATGCAATTCCAACTTTAATAGATTCTTCATTAAAATATTTTAAAACTTCAAATTTTGATAAACGTATAATTCACTCATAATATTATAAAGGCCTTCAGTCATAACGTAATATGTATCTCGCTAATTTTCTGTTACCTCTCGTAGAATTTATGCTTTAAATTAAAGTGGAAAGAATTAATCTGCAATTAATATAATAATATTTTTTACTGAAACAAAGCATTTTTTTTATAATTTGATTACTGATAACACAGTCACTGAGCGTTTAAACTTTATCTACACTAAAGAATATCTTTCTTAATTTATGTAATATCTCAAGAATTTCTCAACAAAACTTTCTCAGATTCCTCATGAACAGATCGATTAATTAACAATGTTTAATTTTAAATGCATCAAACACTAAGAAAATAAAATGAATCGTTTAAAATAATCGGTCGAAAACAAGTTTAAAAAAACTACTTAAAAAACGATGTACTTAAAACTATAAGCATATACAAAAAAATATACAACTAACATAAATACAATTTAATTACAAGAGCATGCAACTAACCTAAAAATAATTTAAATCATCCGTTGATAATGGTTGTCATGTCAACAATCAGAACACAATGCGCATGCAACTAACCTAAAAATAATTTAAATCATCCGTTGATAATGGTTGTCATGTCAACAATCAGAACACAATGCGCATGC
>JAPMOR010037143.1:1169629-1197752 GCA_026543865.1 Argiope aurantia | reverse complement strand
GACCGTAGATAATTGACAGTAAAGATCCCCTTTGGACTGATTTTCTTGAAAGAATATGTTCTGAGTTTGGAATGGATTTTGACATTACTAATTTTGCAATGAATTTCAAAAATTAGATTGTTCTTCTATTTTATATATTGGGTTAATTTCAGAACAAAAGTCTAAAAGGAATATCTACAAATCTTAGTAACATATACCCAAAGTCTTTAACCCAAAACCTGGCTATTATATTCTATTAGTTTTCTGAAGTTGCGATAAATTCGAATATTAGGAGTTGCAGACTAATAAGTTTGCAAAAAGAAAAGCATCTCAACAGGAAACTTTCATGTTTACAAATTTAAATGTCGCATATAAAATTGAAATTTTTGCAACACTGTTGTGATTTCTCTAAAGCATACTACGATTCAAGCCATAGTTAAATAAACTGTCTATTTCGAAAAAAATTTCAATCGTTTCTTTTTTTCTCAATTACATATTATTAGATTGTTATAAACAATAACAAGGATTTTGATAATGAAATGAGGCAAGTGAGGAAAGTTCAAGGCGGAATATTTGCTTCGCACCTAATGAAGGTTTTTATGGAGAGTAGTTCAGACAAAGCAAAGGGAATAATCTAACAATGCAACACGCTTAGAATGCATTTTCATTTAAACCTTCACCTGATTGGAGCTACCTAAAATAGGTAAATGAGATAATTCTTTCTGGCATTATTGTTTCCACCGTTTTTAAAAAAGTAGGGGAAAAAACATATATAATTAGAATTTAAAAAAGCTCGCGTATATTAATTGATTACATGCATCAGAGGAAACTGCAAGAAAGAAAAACTACCGACCACATTAGAATATTTGGAAAAGGGGTAAAAGCATCTGTTTACAATTAGCCCTTTTGTTTCTTCTTTCCTTTATCAGAAACTAATTAACAAGAATAAAAATTATAATTGATAGATTAGAAATTACTTTTACATTTTAAATAACACTGTTTATTCTCCCTTGTGTTTCTTTCATTATTTTCCACCGTTTCTTAGAAACCCTTTTGATGTTTTTAACAACTGAAGAATGAAGCAATGTGAGGAAGCGTTTAAAATGTTTCAGAAGGAAAGTAGGCATTTAGATTTTTTTCCGGACTGAATCAATGAATAGAAGTATTCAATTAATGGGAAATTCCCTTAACACCACACCGCACCTCCGTTTCTAAAGCTCATGTGGTCATGTGGTTTGGTATAAATGTAAGTGAATTTTTTTTTAAAGCAGAAGAAGAAAAAGAAAATTATACAGCAATCAATTGGAAAAAACATAGAAAGAACAAAATGCGAGTACATATAACATAACAAAAATCATTAAAACTAGAATGAAAAATATCTGAAGTACAATAAAACTGAATGAATGAACATGATTATGCACAATATGAGTGAAAAATAAAATAAAAATTAGGTACTTGTAGGGGATTAAGGATATATTTTGAATAGAATACGTGGTGTATTAAATAATGCACGGAAACATTAATAGGGTTAATCTAATTGGAATAATTCTCCATGATCAATTAGAAATCTAATCGCGTTTATGATTCTTTTGTTAGAATATGAATTATTAAGGACTCTTTTGAACCAAAGACTTTCTAGCGAAAATGAGGGGTTTTGGAGGTGCTATGAAAGAGTATGATGGGATCTTCATCATTCCATAATAAAATTCAAGAACAAGTGACATTTCTTGCATTCTCTAGACCCTTGATCTCCTAACTCAGCATAAAAGAAAGTGACCACAGGAAAAGTGTTTTAGAACGAAAGGCCTCAACACACTATGTTCAACTAAAGATCGAGGCTCGGTGAGTTCAAGGCGAATCCATGCAAATGGATCGGCATTTCCCAAATCAAAACGAATACATTTTCCGCTTGGATACACTGTAATCGTAACCCACTGCTTCATCTCTTTGTTCCCTTGCCAATTACACGAGAAGCCCACTCGAAGGATCTACGGCCAAGAACCAAAGGAAATTGTCCTCCTGAATAACAAACACGCTCTTGGCATTGGTCATAAAACCACCAATTGGAGCCTTCACTTTGGGAAAAATGCCTTAAAATTATTTCCCCGTTCTTAGAAAGGCAGTGAACCTTATATTGCCTGCATTTAGGGATTCTGATCAGTGCTTTTTTCTTTCTTTCTTTTTTCATGCATTTGAGAAAGCGTGGGTGAAGTGACATGTTTTGAATATGCTAGTTCGATCGATTTGCCAAAGGCGATAGTGAAAGTGCGGAAGTAGTACTTTGGGTGTAATCGGCCTCTTGGAGATTTTCTCTAAGGCGTTCCTCGAAAGCAAAAGTTTGCGAAAAATAATAATAATAAAGCAGAAGTTTAAAAGTATTCATAATATTGATAAATAAGCATATGGACAGTGTCTTTGAAACCGTGAAAAATCAGAATGATTGGAATGTCGGTTACTTTCAATCCCTCCAAGCATATAGATAATCCTATCTTGAAGAATTTGCCAGTATGATAGTCAGGAAAAATATGATGCAGGATATGGATTATGAAAATAAATCGATTCTTGTATATTCTTTTTTTTTTTTTTTTTTTGCATACAAAACGTTTTCGATTTGCAGTTAGATAAAAAGAATTTGTTATCTTAGATCACACACTGTTGAAAAATATTATATTTTAATATGTTAATATTTCAATTGTACTCTTTTAGATTCATTTTTTAATATGATAGTTGAAAACGTAGATAGATATTGCGAAGATATGAATTTTGTTGATATTTTATTAAAGACAAATCTATATGAAAAAAAGAAATATTTCTTTTAAAAAAGGCAGAATTTTCTTTTAATTTTCCAAGATTTATCTCACTGAGCGGTTATTTAAATCCAACTGTTTCGTTATTTCCATGCCACTTCGGTATTTCATATTAAATAATAAAATGAGCCATAAAAGAAAAAGCTCAATCAGGGATTTTGCAACTAAAAATAGATAGAAAATATTTTTTAACTAATAATGAGGAATATTTACTGGTGCTAGAATTAATTGCTATTGAAATGTACTGCAATATAAGGACGCAGCTTTAATTTTCTGAAAATTTCAGAAGTTACTAAATACGAAAGCTAATTAAAATTTTTGAAGTCCTTGAAAAATATCAACTTCATTCATTTAGAATTAAGTCATTTTTTTAACAGTTTTGAGAAGTTTTTCATATTTTGGACTGTTAGAAATCATTTTGTTAAATTCTTCTTTAATATGCTGGTTGAAGTTTTTGATAAAGTGGCTATTAATTAAGCAAATAAGCTGTGCATGGGAACTCAGTGTCACTCTATTCTCGTTTGAGTTTGGCTGGTTTAACATCATTTGTTTATAGCAAGCATACAATCTGAAATTGATACGTGTAAAATGAAAAAAATCTCTCAAAAATACTATAGGACAGTCTGCTGGCCTTAGAACTATCAAATCTGGTAGTAGAGACTCATTAAAAAAGGATTTTTCAAAATTTTAATTAAAAAATCTATCATATTTTAATGTTTTTCCTAATAATTCAGTGGACATTATCACATAAAAAGCATTTTTGTAAAAATTTAAAAATAAGCGTTTCAGAGATAAAAGTTTATTTCCATGCAATTTTAATAAATTTTTTAAAATATTTTTTAACATATTGTGCATAGAACTTTTAATTCACTGAATTTATATTCGTTCTCATGAGACGATAATAAATACATTATTTTTTCCTACGCTCGTCACCGCTGCTATATAATTAAATACCCTACATTTAAAAAATAGAATAAAGATAAATAAATCAAGCCTTCTGACTAGAGATTTGAGTTTTATTTAAAAATTTTCTTAACTCCATCGTTCATAAAATAAAGCGTGAAAAGGGGCTGATTAGCTTCGTAGTTCTTTTTAAAATATTTAACTGAAATGAAGTGTCGAATCAATACCTCATATTCAATTTAAATATTAAACAAACTGATTTTAAATAAAGCAAGAATATCCATCAATTATTTACATTTTCTTATCATTTATAAGAAAAATATTTTTTTACTAATGTCATAAAGAAATTCGTTCTGTAACTACAAAAATTTCTATTTCCAAATTTTTCATGCCTTTAATATTTTTTGACAGTAAATTATATCAAAATAAAAAAAGCACCGTCACTAGTATTATACGCTATCAATGGCAAAAATGCATCACCACGAAAAAAATTTAATTTCATTGTCTGTCGATTGTGAACATCTTACTCTGGACGAGCAATTCGAATTATTTACCGTTTTTAAATAGAGTATGATAATGCTGCATTCGATGTCTACCGTGATATCCGAATATTTTCTCCTTATCATATTTAAAACAATACATATTTGCATAAAATAATAAATATGCATGCCCTTATTAATAGTTGCCTCAGTAGATACTCAGAAAAAAAATACAAAACCATTTTGTAGTCTACGATCAAATGATAAGGAAACATATAATTAAGCAAATAATTGTTTTTAATGAAAGATTTCATCTTGCATCCAGATTTAAAGGAAATCTTCATTGATATTCAACCACTTCCTTTAAATTCTACCGATAACATAATGTGCAGGTTATCCTATGCATACTTTCGAATTTCAGGAATCTCTTTTGATATGGATCGCGAATATCTGTGTCAAAACAAGTCGAGAATAAGTTAATTTTTTATCTTTTTATTCAAGTTGAATTAAGGTATTACTTTCCTTCGAATTCCCACATTTGACTGGCGTGGGATTTGCTGATTATTGAAACTTTTGTTAATTTGCAATGCATTTTGTAAATGAGCTGTTTATTATTATTTTTTTCTGCAGAAGAAATATAAAGTTGGGCAACTTAAATAAGATAAATCTAGCCCAACGGGAATTGAATCATTATCCTTTGGCAAGAATTCTTTTTTTTTCTTTTTTTTTTTACTTAATTGTCGTGATAGGAAAAGATGAAATAAAATTGATTAATATATGTATTAACAATTAAATGTGTAATTTTGATTAGAAAAAGGTTTGGTTGTGAATCTTTCGCAATTGTGATAGAGTAGCAGATAAGAATTGAAATATATTTGAAATCTTGAAAATATCTCGCAATAATTATGTATTAATAAAGAAAAGAAGTATATAGTCATACAACGAATGTGTTAAAATTTCACTTCTTGCGAAAGAATTTCGTGAAGTTTCTCTATAGTGTGCAAAAACGAGTAGTTCAAACTGGAAGATATGGATTTAATAATCCAACTTTTTTGAATTCTAATTTTTTTCCCTTGTTAATGAATTCTTTAAGTAGAGTTCAGATTACACACTGAATACTAATTCAGCAAAAAGATTCGAATGAAATATTTTATTTGTGTTGTTTGTTGAAATATAAAACTATACTCTTTTTCGCTCAGATAATATTTTGTTCATTTTTATGTTCTATTTAAGAACAGGGAAACTTGGGTATGGTCATAAATAAAAGCAGTGTCTGCAGCTATATACCAGCTTGTCAAGATATTTTCTTTAGACCCACGAAATTACTACTTACTCAATGCAATTCGAATCTGTCGGAAATGATAACTTTTTTTTATATACATCTATCTATAACAATAATTTGAACTCTTTAAAAAAGCATTTTATCCTTGGGAAACGACAGTCTATAGAACTAGGATGTAAATTGTTGGAAAATTAGGGGGAGGAGGCTAGATGAGCTGTTACCATCGAAGGGATATAGGGGAGATAAGAGATTAAAATGTGCCAAAAAAAAGTTTTCTTAGTTTCCAGGCGGGCATTGTAGCACTTGTTAATTCGCAGTTAGCGCCTCGAATTTACCATTTGTTTCTTAAAGTTTATTTTCGTTGTGTTAAAACCATGTATATATGGGGTCACGGTGTAAAATATTTGCATCTTAAGAAAAGATATATATTTATGTTTTAGAGAGTAGAGGGCTATACAAAATTAGCTTGTGAAGGATAATTTTTTTTTCTTTTTAACCATTGAAAAAAAAATTTGCAAGTGTAGTCAAAGAAATAATATGTAGAACAACATAGTTAAAACTTCGATATATCATATTTTCACCATAAAATTAAATTGGAAGTCTTCCAAAAATATATGTATTAGGAACAATAGTTATTCAAAAAATCCTTGTACAAGAAGAAATCATTATTAATTAGCATTCCAAGAAAACACAATATCTTAATTTTTGCCTCTATAGTCTTATAAGTAAAGCCTAGTAATTCAAAAATAACTGCACTTCATAATCGCCTATTTAATGTCAGGCAACAATATATAAAAGTCATATATTTGAGATTTTAGGTTTTATTTGTACTGGATAAACGAAAGGTCCTTTAATATAAAACGATTTTAATCCTATATCTGTCAATACGCAGTTAATTTTTCACTATCATCCGAAGTCGAGTTACAAATTTTTGATATTACCAAAACTTTTGTTTTTCGAGTAAATACTAAGGCGGATCTTAAACCGATTGGAAAAATTTTATTCAATTGAGTCTAGCCCCTAATAAATGCAGTCTTCTTTTGCCTATGTTCAGGGGCATAGTTAAAGTTAGGTAGACAATACACATGGCCTGTTCACTATTACAGAAAACTCAAAATGGGTAAGAATTTTTAAAAGATTATCATTACATCTTCTTCTTTGTTTGAAATTCTTCGAACCATTAAAAAATATTGCCAGTCAAATCAGGAAGAGAATTAAAGCATGCAGTATTTTTTAAAGCTTGATCTAGGATCTTAGTTAGATAATGTTTTCTATTGAAATAAATAAATTTGAATTGAATTCAAAATTTTATAAAAGCAGATTGCATTAAAAAATAAAATGATAAAAAAAAAACGTCGCCTCATTTTCAAGAATCATAAAAATAAAGTATGTCAAAGAAATATTCAGTTCGTATTATTTTTATTTTTCCAGAAAATATTTTTAAAAATTACTCTAAATTTAAAAATGCGAGAAAAAGGGAGAAGGGCATAAAACCTTTCGGTGTGCTTGATTTCAGAGAGATTGTTTCCACATGTCGTCTAAGTCTGGCCAATGAAACTGTGTTAATTTTTTTAATATAATGAGTATTGTTTTGCATTAAACCAGCCTTATTTGTATGAAAAAATTTTAGGCATAATATTTATGATGTTTAAATATTTATGAATGAAATTTCTTATGTTTAAGATAATATATGAAGGAATTTCGTCAACTTTTCAAATTATTTCAGAATTATATTCAGCAAAGTTGTTACTCGTACTAAAAACGAAAAAAAAAAAAAAAACGTTAAAGAAATTTTTTAAAGAAAGTGATTTAAGATTAATTATAAAAATTTGAAATTTCTTTAATTAAGTTTCGAAAATCAATTGCTAAAACAAAGTTAGATTATTTTTGGCTTTTTAAAAAAGACTTGATTATCTTAATCCAAAAACCATGAATGTCGTTACAGTTAAACATTTGTAAAACTTTCCTAGTAGAATTACTAAAATTAGTTTACAAACTGATGTGCATTAAATATAATTATACTCACATGACAAGCAGAGATAGAAGTAATAAAAGGCTAAAAGAAATAATAATACTTAAATATCTTGTAACAATTAAAAATTTATAATATGTAAATGCTTAATTGTCTGTAAGATGAAGCCTATCAAAGACAAACGAATAAATGAAGTACATATGCATTTTTATAAACTTAATAAATGACATTTATAAATTGCCAAACGAGTTATTTTTTTATACAATCATCTTCTTTGCAAATCATTATTTCATATTATTTAATGATCACCACGCACTGTAATTAGTTTTAAATACATAAAAGTCAAGTAAAAATTTATTCAGCTAAAGTTTTTTGTAGAAAGATGACAGCATTATATTATATCAAAAAATTGCACGAAATTCACAAAAAGTTTTTTTCTGATGTCTGGTTTTTTTGTTTTGTTTTATGTTCTGTTCAGGTTATAGCTAAGACAAAATCTTACATTAAATGCATATTCGCTTTATCTGTATTTGTCGTCATTTAAAAGCGAGGAAAAAATAATAAAAACAATGGGAACTTCTAATAAAAAGTAAACAGAAGCTCATTATTCATTTTCGGTTCCACTCGTCTGGGTCGAAAATTTAAGTCCCACGCATTGCAACTTCTGATATGAATTATTGGCGACTGAAAGTCGACGAAGGTGACCCTCTCCTGTTTTGTGTGGGAAAAAAATCGGAATTTAAATGACATTCATCGTCTCTAAACACGAATTCGGATTTTCCACTTTCCCCTACATGGTAGTATTTGCCATAAAAACAAAAGTGTAAGATATTATAACATAATAGTAATTTGGTCATCGTTTCCTTTAAAAAATAATTTTTGTGTATAAACGGTAGTCAAAGTAGAATTTTCATCATAAGATTGTGAACAAAACTATTTGCTTTGAATTTTGTTAGTTATATTAATTCCCTCGTAAGCGTTCAACGAAGTTGAAGAGATTTCAAATCCTTATTCGGAGACATTACTGTGGAGACCTTTTATTATTTTTAATTATATTATATTTTAAATTATCATTATGCGATTTTAAAAATTACTATATTATTAATCCTTATATTATTTGTCATATTTTTAAAAAAATATTATATTGTTAATAAGTATATTATTCCTCCTATTTTTTAAAAAATTACGTTATTATTAATCGTTATATTATTTTTAAAAAATTATTTTTAGTTACGGCAATAGTAACTGTATACAAAAATAAATTTAATATCATGGCAACATGCGTATACTAAATAATAAGAAATAAACGGTACTGCTTGAATTAATTGAGATTATAGAAAATATTACATGGGAATAAAATTGCAGCTATTGAAAAGTTTATTTTTTAAAAATTTCGATGTAATGTAATTTTTTTTGCATTAATTTGTTCTAACGTTTTTGAGAAAAAACACTAGAATTTCTATTAATTTTTAATTAAAAATCTGGTTAAAATTTTTAAACTTTTTTACTGAGTACATTCTATGCAAGAAGTAATTATCTGCCAAATTTAGGTTCTTTAGGAACCATCGATCTGTAAAGCATTTTAAATGTCGAAATCAACATTATCAGGTTAAATTATTCTGATGTAGAAACAGTATTCTAAAGCAATCTTTTACCGTAGGAATGTGAAAGAAAAAGTAACTCGCCGTGTTATTAAATTTTAAAAAAATAACAAGAGAAATATTTAGCATCAATTTAAACGTTTACAGCTTTGAGATCTCTGCTATTACAGAATGAAAGAGGATTGAGCTTGTTGCTATTAGTTAGTTACTTGAATGCTTGAAAGTAATTATACAGCTGTAAACAAAATTCAAAACACGTGAGATAATTTAAATTTATTTACGCTTTTAAAATAGTCTCTTTATTTTTTCAAAACCTAATTACTGTAATTGCTTAAATTGATTTTTCACTATCTGTCAATACGACAGATGTTGATCTGGCAATTCTTTGATTTCATTTTTTAAATGAAGTAACTCCCATCCGATACAAGCTATGGACATGGTATCACTTAATTTCTTTCGACTTAGATCATTTCATTGGTGAATTTCGTGTGCTGCTTTTCATAAAAAAACAGTCATGAATTGGACATTTTAGAACTAAAATTACTCTTATATCTATTTCAAGTATATAGTTCAAGAATAACTAGTCCTCCAACAAACTAACTTCCGGACTGAAAAGACTGACAATTTCTTTTAAAGAAGTCTATTATCACTACTGAGGTCTTTATTTTATATAAAATTTTTGAAAGATATTTGCTTTTACAAAATGTTACAAGGAAAATTCAGATATTATATTTATCCAAAACAAATTATTTATCAAAAGAATACCCAAAGATTATTTATAAGTTATGAGAGTAGGTCAAACAAAATAGAAACAAATTGTAAAAATTTGATAGTATAAAAACAAATTTTCACAGCATAGCACGGGGTCAAAAATACATAGCGGAATCATTTGTCAGTATATAAAGTAAAATAAAAAATTAATATATCTCATAAAATTATAAATCAAATATATATCATAAAATTGACTACGTCTCGATTAAATGGATAAGCAAATTTACAATAGCACAACAATCCAACTATATGAATTTAACTTGCTTAATAAATGCTGTAACTTGTACTTACTTGGTTTTGTAGTTAAGATATTTTCAATGCAAAATTTCAAATAATAATAAACATTTTTTTAAAAATTTCGTACTTATTTACAAATTGCGAATTACACTTAAAATTTAAAAATAGAACTCTTAAGTTTAAATCAGAGCAATAAAATTTAAATTGAGTAATTTAATTTAAGTAAATTGAGCAATAAAATTTCACAAAACTACCAATAAATCCTCTCTATATGATCCACACTTTTAACGAACTATTTACTGAAAATTATTTAAAAAATAAAATTAGACCCTTGCGATATATTATTGCGAAATTGAAATTAGTATTCTAAGCACTGTAACTAATTGCAAATGATTTTGAATAATATTTTTGAAAGGAAAAGCAAAAATTCTTCGAATTAGGAAATATTTATGGGAATAGCATGATTTAAATATGAAGCATTTAGATTTCATTTTCAAATTTAAAAGGGCTTCATAATAATTTTGAAAAGTTTTCCTCAAACAAAAAGAACAGTTTCAATGACGAAACATTTCTATAAATTAATTCCAGAGGATTGCTTTTAATGCCTATTTAAACGATGCCAACATGTACTCTAAAATCTTCATTCGATTTGCAAAATTTTCGAATGAACTATCATTGCTTTTTTTATTTGATTGATTTATTAATAATACTGATAACTTAATAATATTGAAATTGCAAATATTATTGTTCGAAACTTTTGAATGATTATTCGATAGTCAATTTAGCCTTTTTTTTTAAATGATAAAAAAGTTGTGCAAATTTTCATCAAAACAATGTTGAAAAATATATATGCGCACATGCATGTTTGCTATAAATAAATATATAAATAAATAAAAACATAAAGAAGTGTGCAATTAAGAACAATAAATGAATTAACAGATGAAAAATGAAATTTTATGTCTGCAGTTAAAATTAAAGTGTACATAATTTAAACTGCAATCATTTTTAATAAATGTATCATTGCTACATTTTAATGGCTTTATCCGCCATTCTAATTTGTATGAAGAAGTGTTTCGCTCATGAAGCAAAATATGGTCCGCGTGTACGCAGTAGACCTTGGAAACAAGTATTTTGTCAAAATTTTCTGTTTCTTGCTTCAAAAACATCGTAATCCCAATGAGAAATAAAAAACGAAGGACTGAATTATTGGTAATGTGACGTGAGAGATAAGTCTGAAGTATAGCAGATCTCCTTTTCATAGTTACTGGATCAAAATTTTTTTCTGTGTGCCATGCGTAACACAAGGGAAACGAGACAAAAAAATAATGATGATTGAATAAATAACAATAATTGTGTAGTTTTACAGACAACTTTCTGATGCTGTCAACTGTAGTAGCAAAAGGTCAAAAACCCCTGCGAAAATGACTAATGTTTTGCATTAAAAACTCATTCATATTTTCCTAAACCAAAAGTAATTCCTGCTTTTCCTAAAAAACAAATGTAGGAAAGCGGCATCATTACTATAGGAAAGTTATACTCTCGCTCCTTTGAATCAACTTTTGGTGAACACTTTACGCCAGGCATTCTCCGCTTTATTTGTTTGTTTTTTTAAGCTTGGCAAATGCATTTATTCAACCATTATAAAAAATGAAACATGTTAAATTATTATGAAGTGATAAAAATGTCGCTTTCTCACGCATGAGAGTTTCATGCTTTGATACGTGTCTACTTTCGCAGTTTGGATTATCAAGGCGTCTCCTAGCTCTTAACACACTCCTGATTTATTACCTTTGTTATAATGCCCGAAGTTGCCATTATTCTCTTTTTTTTTTAAGTTCTGTTTTTTTCTCCGTTCATTCTATTCGCGCACTTTAAGCTTTCAACAAAAAGAAAACTAAGCCACAAAGAATATCATAGGAATTTAAAAATTACAAATATGAGGAAAATTTTTTTAAAGATTCGAACCTCATGTTCGAAAAATCTTAAGAGGATAGAGCTTTTGGCTTGATATGTCTGTCTTTATTTATAGCATTGTCTCAATACGCGTTTATATAAATTCAATTCTAAAAGAACGTCGAGTATTGTTGTAAAATATATTTAAAATTATTTATAGAAGTTTATTAAGAGTAAAGAAAAACATTATTGAATTAAAATTGATATAACTAAAATGCTTATTTTTTTGAATCTGAATTATGATCTTAGTATGATAATATGCTATGAAAAAAACCCTAAATTCATCTTCAATTTAAAAAATAATTAAAATTTTAATCAACCCTACCTTTCTTAGAAAGTAGTTGCTATCCAAGGCTGCATGTCAAATTTGGTCCAACAATCTACTTTGAAGAACGCTTGAAAGATTTTGAAATGAATATACATCACAAAGAGCATATCATATAATGCCATTTACAAATAGCATACCATCCCATAAACATTAATGTGTTATCTTTAAATTAGAAGCTAATGGATATAAAATATATATACTCAAGGATAATGCAAATTCAGGAAAAGGAAGAGTCAGAAGTAAACAAATGTGAGTTATTTGTAAAGCCTATTTATTAAACAAAAGGTAAAGAGCGAAAAAGTTGCTATATGTTTAATTTCATGAATAAAAATTGCGATTTTTTGCTCCCTAGTGCAAATTAAAAAAAAACTATTTACAAAAGCTAATATTACATGGTTGGTATGATGGTTAATACATAATATGTCTCCCAGACGATGCAATACGGTTCGTAAAACGCCTAGGCATGCTGAGTACCAAATTATAGATCTTATCTTGGGGAATATTACACCACTCATCAAACAATGCTCACTGAAGCTCCGGTAGACATGTAGGAGGTGGTTGACGGGCTGCAACTCGTCGGCGAAGTATATCCCACAATTGCTCTACTAGATTCAAATCCGGTGAGAATGCTGGCCAGTCTATACGGATGATATCCTCCGATCGAAGGCATTCGTTTACGATGTTTGTACGGCTAGGACGGGCGTTGTCATCCATAAACACAAATTCTGTGCCCATGGCATCCCGAAACAAACATACATGCTGTTCCAGAATGACATCCCCATAGATTTGGCCTGTCATGTTCCAATTTGAACATGCAGGTCAGTTCTGGAACCCAGAATAATTCCTCCTCAAACGAGCAATTCTGCGCCACCGTAACGGTGTCGTTCAATGATGTTCTCTTGGTGGTAACGGTACCTGGCGCTTTCCATATGAAAATCCGGCGAGAATCAGACTGCAAGCTAAATCTGGACTCGTCGGAAAACATCACACAAGCCCACTATTGCAGTGTCCGTAATGCATGCTCCCTATTCCAGGCTAACAGGAGGTGACAGTGAGTTACAGTAAGTGGAACACGTCTGACATACCTACGAGAATATAGACCAATCTGCCTTAAGCGTCTGTACACGGTCTGCCTTGAAACTGTCGTACCAGTGGCTGAAGAGAGCTGACGAGACAGATCTGATGCTGTGCTCCGTCTGTTTCTTTTGGCAGTAACTGCCAAATACCAGTACTCATTAGGCGTTATAACTCGGGGGCGACCTGTGCTGTAACGTCTACTCACATTACCATCATCTTGGAATCGTTGCCAAAGCATGGAGATGACACTCTAGGTGATTCCAAGTTCCTCGAATACTTCCAGCTTGGTACACCCATATTCCAGACGGCCGTTAATTCTACCACGTAAAAAATAATCCAAATGCGTCCTTTGTGTCATAACTATGCGGTTATTGCACTGAAAGGCTTATAAAGCGCATGCGAACAATTTTACTTCTTTGCCTCTATTCCTTATACATCACTCTCTTACACTATCGCCATTGTGACGTACTATCGGTGCCATCCGGTGGCTTCCTGCTATTTGCATATGATTTTTGAAGATGTGTGTAGTCATTTTACGGGTGATATATGTATATTAGAGTTCGATTATCGCGTGACTCTAAATTATCCTTACTTTATGGACATGAGTGTATTATTAGTCATGTTCACATGTTGTAAAACTTGCAACATGTTCAGCTGTTTAAAAAGATGAAGAAACGAACTCAGTATTATTAATACAGGAACTTTTATTAAATTATAGATATTATTCATAGGTACACTATGAATAATATCCTCAGTTTGAAACTGAAAGTTTGACAAAAACTGAATTTGAAATTCATATGCCTATGGCAAACAGCATGTTAACAAGTTATGATTATTGAAGTTCAAAATCATCAAAATTTTATTGAAATAAATTTGTAAGCTTAAAATATTGTGAGTATTTCTCACAATGCATTTCATTGATAAAGTGCATACTAAAAATGAAAGTAAACGCTTTTAATGGTGATAAAACAATTTATTCATTTACTGTTATATTTTACTGTTTTAGTAAAATATCGTTTTATTGCTTCCTAAAGCTATATTTATTTACTATCATCTCCGTTTCATTTCATCATAAGTGAATCCTAAAAAGCTTGCACACATAAATGTGACACTAAAAAAATCTGGAAATTGATTGTAAAAATTTATTTGCATTTTTAAACATGCAATTTCACTGCCTATTTCTCTTTCCCGAAAAATTAGCCCAGGTCTTATGTTTTTTTGTAAACTAAAATTTCTCATTAGCAATTAGCAGAAAGTAAGGAACACGTAAAAGGTGCATACGAATGAAAACATTGTTTATTTAGGCAGACATGATAGACTAGACAAATAAACTTAATAAAAACAATTTTTAAAAATACACTTTTATTAATATACTATAACAACAGAAATATTTCATTTTAATTATTTTTCTTTTTTTAATCCAAAATTTATGTTTAAGTATCAAAAGTGCTGTGGGAACTTGAAATCAAATTTTCTCTAAGTTACTATTAGGTGGATACAATGTAATGTAATAAAAACTGCACTAAATAAATAAGTTAACTAAAATAAATTCTTAAAATGACAAAATAATAAATTGCATTATCAACATGTAAACTATACTATAACAGGGAGTGAAAAATCATTTATAAAATTCTGAATCTACAAATATGAAAGTGGAATAAAAGTGTATAAAATTGCAGGAGGATTTTCTAATGTCACAGTGTACACTTAATGTTTGGAGACAAATAGTACCGAAGAATCTTGATAATTACCATGAAAGGATGATTTATTATATATTCTTATCGCATTGTACTCATATAATTATGAGGACAAAAGCAGTAATATATCTGACGGTTATACAAGTGTTACTAATAAAGCTATTTAGCCGTTAATTTTAACTTTAACAAAAAATACGCCATTATGGTGAACAGTTTGGAAATAAGATGCTATTATAGATCGTCAAATTGAATTGGTACAATAAGCTTTCCTGTGGATGAAGAAATCTGAGTTTGTTTGTCTGTCAGTGCGATTGTTATTTCCATCTGCTAGGTGTGTATTTTTATGTTTAGAAATATAATTTACAACTTTATTTGATATGGTTTTCAGTTGTTTTTCATCAATATTAAATGAACTTTTTCACACCATTTCTTCAACATTCAACAATGAATCAACCTAGAATACTAATGTATGCTCTTAATAATAATAATAAATGTAGGCCATAAATAAATGTATGCTCTTATTCTTTCAAAATTTACGAGTTATTTTGTTTAAATTCTTCTTTTCCCTCATTGTGTTTTTAAGCGACAGTTTAAAAAAAATTTGAGGCATTTTGAAATTTTTTAAAATTGTTATCGGATTTCTTTTTATTTGCATTAAAATCATATAAAATAAAAATAAATAAATTTCCTTCATAAAAATAATAAAGTTGCGCTTTTTTTTATCATTGTTAAAATAAAAGTCAGCAGAATTGGATTTATTCAGGAAAATAGGAAAGTGGTCGGACACCCTTCTCTCCTTATATTATTTTTAAAAAATATTCTGAAAAATTGGAAATTTGGAATCAACAATCAAAACTAAAAAAAAAATTCTTTTTAAGTGATTAAGAGAGTAAATAGAAGTATTAACCCCAGTTTTACAAATTTTCACCCATCCACAAGACCATAATTTTAATTTAAAATAAGAGTGACAGTTTTACCCTCAAGCGCCTTACTATTAGTGGTGTATGGCTCTAAGATGAGTAAAGAAAGAATCGAATGTATTAACTCGAAGACAAAATATATAAAATAAAATGACAACGTTTTCCAAACGAGAATTTGATATAAATCTTTATGAAGTGCATTAATCATTTAATATAATACGAAAAGGTCGGAATCGGAAATGTGCTTGACTATGAAAGACGTGATAAGATAATAAATATAATATTTACAACCATATTCAAAAAATAATTAAATTATTTTTTTCCTATTGGCAGACAATATCATTGACTTATTAATCTTTTTGAATACCAAAATAAACAAGAAAATTTGATGGAGTTCGTAGGAAACATTCGTCCATTCCAAAATGTGCTTTAAACTAGAGAATAAGAAATCTCGTAAAAAATCGCAATACAACATGAAGAAATTATGCATTATTAACTTTAAGAAGCATAATCTGAAGAAGGTAAAAATAGCTTCTTTAAAATCGATCGATACCCATTAACAGCAACAAAAAAAACTGCAATGAAATGTATTTGTATTTCTATCATTCTGTCTTTTGACAATAACTATCTTAGTATTAACAAAACTAAATACGAACATATTCTAATGAGAAGATCTGACTTCTGTGAACAAAGGGTATTTTAAAAAAACAAGAATACTAAACAATTGCTATTCTGAAAATGAATGTTACATAAACAAAAGAAGGTTCAGTGAATGCGAATTTATATAGAAAAAAAGGAAAAGTAATTTTCCAGAATTTTGTACAAATGTTGCGTTATTAAAAATATTTCTACTGCTTTTTAAATTTTTCTTAGTGGCTGGTGTCAAACGATATTTTTAAAAGAAAGGTTCTAAAATGAATTCTTGAAACTTTTGTGGCATGAAAAAAAAATCTCTCCTAGAGAGAGAAAAGTAAAACGAGAAAACGCGTAGGTTGCATTGTTTTGAAAAAAAAAAGAAAAAAAAAACCGTTGGTCTTTGCTCTGGATTTCTTTTCCACAAATAAAATTAATTCAAAGATTTGTAATGAAAAAGAAAGAAAGCACAGTTGAACGAACTTTTCTACCAATATGCATTAGCTAAGAAGGTGAGTACTACAAACTAATGGAATGTCGAATGCTCCATTCTTAATGATTAACCATGCCGCCCCGCACGCGGTCTATATCAGAGTATAACAAAAAATTATAATAAGCGAATAAAATATTTTATAAATGTGAAAAGAAATTTTTTTTACCTGCAGCGCCTTATTAAAAAACATCAACAAAGAATACTAGCGTAGAAATCATTTGTTGGCCCATTTAGAAAGATTCGGTTCCTGGAATAAATGGTGCAAGTTCGAAAGAACACCAATTTTTTTAACTTCATTTTCTGAAAAATGATACAATGGGAGGTTTTGACTGTTTCCTAGAGGCTCGAATAAATCAAGCGATCTGTTCATCACTATTCGAAATAAAATTTGGAACGTTTCGTAATGAAACCTGTTTTTGTTGCCTGAAGACAAGATTCGACTGTTTGTCGAATCTTTCAATATTCATTTTCTTTCCAAATTTTTTCGGCATTATTAAATTATTATATTTATTGAATAGTGATGAAACTCTCGCATTCTAAACAAAAACAAATATCCGATGCTTATCATTTTCATTCTATTCTTATAATGTAAGCTGTAAATAATAGCTTTGAGGGTTTATTCAAAGTATGAAGCTCAATTATTCTTACAATTGATAGATCTATTTCCAGATGCATAAAACAGAAGGGATCTGATTGAACTGCTTTTCATGCACAATATGAAAAAAAAACTAGTTTCTATTTCTGATAATAAATATCTTTCTTTTCATTTTCCATGCAATTTATCGTTAAAGGGCAATTTCTTAGCATAGAATACGCTTTATTGTCGAGAAAAACTGGAGAAACTCCTGATGGTGTCAATCGCATTTTAATTATATTGTTTTACATTAATAACAGCAATTATTTGGCAGAATGAATATAAATTGTTTAATCATTAAATCTGATTTTTCTATGATACATGCATCACTTCATCATGTTTTCAAACTTTTAGAATTTAAATTAAGTCACTCTCATATGTTTGTAATCCTATATAAAAATCACTGAAACCGTTAACTATAGAATCTTAATTGAATGAGAGCAACAATCAATTTTCTGAAATTGGAAGTGTAATTTGATTTATTCTTGAAGAAAATGAAACAGATAAAAGGATAGTCAGAATTGATATGATTTTTATTTCGAAATTCAGGTTAATGAGCTTCCACTTTTTGCCAAACACTCCTCTTTAGATATCCCTAGTAAAGAGTAATCGAGTTGAAATCTTTTTATACATAACATAACTCAATGATGTCTATTTGCATCAATTATATTTTTGATTTTTTAGTTAATTTTAAAGAATTTCCTCGTTAATTAGTAAAATAATTTGCACTTTTCACCATTTACTTTTTAATTAATGATTCGTTGCTTTTTTATTTCCATCAAGAAAGTTTTAGGAAAATTATCGAAATTAAACAGCTGAAATTTCTAAATAATTTTTTTATTTAATATTTAAACTCAAAATTGTTTTGGGTATCATAATATCTATAATTTGGTATCTGCAATTTGCATTATATGGAGTGCATGGTGCAAAAATTATTAGAAATGCTTTACAGGCAGATTTTTGGATATTGAGTTACAAATTTAGCAAATACACTTGTGCTCAAAAGTTAGTACTAATTGATAGTCACTTGAATACTGGAGGAAATCTAGGTCAGAATGGTGTAAAATGCGATTTTTGAGCGTAATTTATATTATTTAAAGAAACAGTTTTAGAGAAAAGCGGACATAAAAGAGTTCACATTTAGTTTAAAAAAATGTAATAAAGGACTAATACTGCAGTTTAATAAAATGTATGTTCCCCTCTGGCAAGCAATATGCTGCACAATGATTTCACCATTCTTATTATGACATTGTGCATGTGTTGTGAACTCAAAGAGTTCTAAACATTCGAAAGGCTCTTTTCTATTTTGAAACGAAGCTTAGTGGGTGTTATAGAGCTGCAAATGTCACCTGAGTATATTTCCCATATACGTTGATAGTAGACCACGATCTCTGTTATATATTTTCCATTTCAAGAATGTCGTCGATCAAACTAGCATAATGACAAGGCGCGTTATCATTCGAAAATATGCAGTATCATGCTTGAATACACAGTTATTACTCTTGACAGAAAAACCATGTCTTTCTGCTGTGTTTCCAGGATGAAAACAATTTCCACGAAAACAATTCTTAGCAGAAAATTATCTGATAAGAAACAGTATTCATACTAGAGCACGACCATTTAATAAACATCATATTGACCGAATGCCCGAAACACCAGTATTGATACTCTAAATTTTAGTTTAAACGAGTATGTATGTTTATGGGTAGATGTGAGAGAATTACTGAGTTTCTTGTCAACAATTTGAAAATTCATAGTCTTGTGGTGCCTGTGAGCCCTGAAATCAATTCTCTGACACATCAGTCCCTCTGACGGAGTCGCACAATTATTGCCCGATATTAATGACGAACAGTTGTAATTCTTAGAAGGCTTGGTATAGATCATCACCTCACTACACTCCTGCACACACTTTGAAACTTCTGCTGCAATCTTGGGAATCACACGTTTAGAATTCAAGACATTTCTTTTTGGAATCTTCCGAATTCAAGCATTCCGCCATTTTCCCTCCACAAATATGTACAGTCAGTTGTCATTAGATCATTATTCGTTTTATTTTATCGTTAACAACATTCCTTTGGTCATAAATTGGCCGACTCTTGTCTAAATTGCTTATATTGAGTAAACCTGTTTACCTGCGTGTCGACATGCGCAAATATTTCGCATATGAAAATGTCGACGAATGTTTTGCATAAAGTCAAAGTTCTCTGCAAGTTATTTCGAACAAAATCACCAATATTTATGTAGTTACTTTTCACATTTTACGAATTATTCTTAACTTTAGAACATAAGTGCATTTACTTCTTTGGACAGTAAAATTTCCAACTAAAAAAATACAAGCTTTTGAACTTAGATCTGTTTTATGTTCGTACAATTTTTTTCTATGGTTTTAATAAACTTTTAATATTTTTTATTTTACACCAATTCTTATGCATATTTTGTATACACGTTATCTTAACTAGGTAATTAAGAGTAAACTTTACAATAAAAATAAAGGTTAATTAATAAAACCGTATTCATTATCATGCTATGATACGTTTCCGATCGCATTATCATATTATAAATCTTTTTCGCTTTTTTAAAGTCTCTTTTCTTATAGACCTTGTACTCATAAAAAATATATATATGTCGTACAGTCTAGAATTAAAATAGAAAAAAATAATAATGATTATAATAAGAAAAATTTGTGAAATTAAAAAACCAGTTTTAATTAAATCAAAGTTAATTATTATGAACTATTTGTTATATGGAAAAATGTGCACTATTAGTCTCTGTAAATAGATATTTAGATAGCTTTTAAAATTTTTTAACGATCTATTTAGATAATTTTTAAATCATTTTATTACAAGATCTATTTAGATAATTTTTTACATCATTTTATTATTTGATTATTCATTCAAAAACTTGTAAAAATTTGAATTTTGTATTAACAATTTTGTACTAAATCCAAAGATGTAACATGATAAGCGTAATGGTGTTCGTTCCATTACAGAAAGCTGTCAAAATAGTCTAGGTTGGTCAGATGTAATAATGACCTATTAAATGCTGATTAAATAAATTCAAGACTTTTATTAATAACCTACATTTAGAGCGAATAGATTTATAGAATTTTTTCCGCGATTTCTTAAATCAGTACTTTATCGAATGAGGATGCAATAGTAAAAGCTGATGAATGTTAACTATAAGCTGTTAACAATAAGCAATAAAATTAACATAATAGTCAATTTCATCCTTTATTCACAATATTGTCACGTAGAACTATAGTATAGAACTCAATGACACACACAAGAGGTAGAGCTAAACCAATTTATTAACTGGACTCTGAACTCAGAACACAGTAACTGACAAATCTTCTGCTTTTATACAAGAAGAGTTCCAGAATACTCTTCTGGAGAGAGTAAGAAAAGTCCAGAACACTTGTCTGGTAAACTAAAGAAATGTGCAGTATCTTCTGGAACATGAAATAAAGGAAAACATAAAATCAAGAAATTAAGTATTTACATATACTATTAATCACATTGTCTCTAGCGGGATTCGAACCCAGGTTTCTTGATCATGAGACCAGTGCCATGACTATTCGGCCATGGAGATTCGAGTGTCTTTCTTCAATGCGGCAATATTAAGTCGTCGTATTAAATAAGGCTGATTCGTTATTTTATTATTAATTTTTTATTAGGAACACAAAAATTCCTTGGTGGCTTTTTTTAAATCCAGGTTGAAGTTTATAAATATAAATAAATTTCATTTTGCACTGACTGTATTTCTGCTTTTCTCGCATGTTAAATCTGCTGTAAGTAAAAGCTCGTAATGTGATCCAGTCATTTATCTAGTCATTAATAAAATTAAGATTCACATATTAGCTTTCTGAAATTTAAACTTTTCTTTCAGAAATGAAAGATTTTAAGTAAGATATTTTAAGATCCCCACCTTAAATAGTTTAAATAGAGAAGCAATAAGAGATAGTCGATACTGAAAATAGAGAATCGTGAGTTTAAAACATCATTCAGTAAAACAATTGCTAGATATATGGGTCTTGTGCCTTATAAATCTTTTGTTGTATGTCTGGATAATAGTACATTTTGGGTAACTCATTATGAGTTAAAGTTGGGACATGATACAAAGTTGGGACATGATACAAAATTACTTCGAGGCACGTATAAACGGTTCGTCTCACAACAGTTCTTGTCATCTGATCACAGTTCAGAATTACAACAAAAAAATCCCATTTTAGTGTCCGCAAATAGTTTTAAAATGGATAAGATTAATTGAACAACACATTATATGTTCCGACTGTAAGCGATCATAACAAAATCCTGACATTCCAAATATAACTATCTCTTCTAATAATTAAAAAGAATGCAGTCTGTAATTGTATATATATGTCTGTTGGCATTCTACAAGCCATACAGTTTGAGCTTGAGTTACCATTTTTTTTAATTATTTGAAAAATAAATTGATTGCATTGTTTGCATTATTTTAATGTAAATTCCATGCTCATTACATGGGTCCTTTCTTCGAGCTGCTAAACAAAAAATTATCCTTAACCTGAAAACTGCATTCAAAAGGATTAAATAATAAAGCCATAAATTATAATAGAATTTATATAAATTACCATCAAAATTCTTTTGCTCTATCAATTTATTGAGAGGGAAAAAAATGTTCTTATTCAGAAACAATAACTGAATTGAAAAAATTTCCAACACAGCTCGCTGAAAAATTACGAGCGTCCGAAAGTTCTTAATATCACAAAAATTGTTTTGAGACCAAATATAGACACTATTTCTTAATGTAATCTCGTGACAATTTTTAAAACTTTAAATTAAAGTAGATTTTAATTAAAATTTGTTCAAGAATTCGCAATTAATTTTGACATTTCAATAGCTTATTTTAAAAATTATAAATGGTTCAAATACCGATGATGCTGAATTAAATGCCCGATGCAACTTAATAAATAAAATATTTTTCGAATATATATTTTATAATTATTTATTGAAAAAAAGCATTATTTGGGTTCTAGGTAAAATTATTTGATTGTCATTGCCAGTATATGAACAACTATGCGGATTTAAAAACCAATTAAATATATCTAATATTTAAAATAAAGCATTAGATTTATAACAAAAAAATGAAAGGTAGATTTTTATTTAAAAACATTTATTAATTTACTTTATTAATTAATTTTTTTTAATTCTGGGAAATGTTACTTGCATTTGTTTTGATTCTAATTTCGATTTTAAGTAGTTTAATATTATAAACTAATTACATTATAGATCGTGAGAACACATTTCGAAAGAAAGAAAAAATTTATTGTTAGCCATTTTCGAAAATTTATTTCATGTTTTATAAAATGGAATTTTTTAATAAACCTTTTCACACCTTTCTTAACGCACTAGATTTCGGAAATTTTATTCTCTTGTGTTCCTTTTGACAATATAACATTTAATCATTTCAATAATTTTATTATTAAGCAGTTAATTGCATTTTATTTAGTTTTTGTTATTACAACTAAGAGATGCCATGGGAGTAAATATCAGACAACTTGATAAGAAAATACCAGAATAATTTTAATTATAAAATAAAAATGTTAAGTAAATTATAGCAATAAAGTACTTTAAAAAAACTTTAGAGGGTAAAAATTATCATAAATTTGAGCATTAAAGTATATATTTTAAGTATATTTAAGTATATCAGTATATTTAAGTATATCAGAGCTTAGAAAAATATAAGGGAATTAAGCCGTAATGGATGTTCAAAAAAAAGGAAAGTTTTTAAACATTCATCAAAAATCAAAATATATTACTATTTCGATTAAAATTCCTATTTTCTTGAAGTGTTTACGCCAGCGTCTAACACTTTATTATTATTACTATTATTTCCATATTTTCAATTAAAAAACATTCTTTTATTATTATTTCCTTTGATAAATATTAGAAAGTGTTCATAAGGAATAATATACCTATTAAAATTAATACTGTTTCATAAAAAAATATATCAGTTTGAAGGAAGTAAAAGTTTAACAAATATTGTACTTTTTCAATTTCTTCCGTAATAATTTTTTAAGATATTTATTTATCTGTCTGTTTATATTATGGTTACATAAAACGTTTAAGTTAATAGCTATTTTCAAATAATATCTTTCAATTCCTTTGGAAATAAATCAGAAAGCAAGAGAACTTTAAAAAAGAATGCTGTTTTTTTAAAAAAAAATATTCGTCGCATTTAGACAAACAAGCAAGCGTGAAAAGTGTTAACAATTCCTATCTGGTACTTGCTGAAATAGAAAAAATTAAAAACAAGTTGGACGCGGTTGGACAATTAGAGATACATAGTTTCATCTTTGAAACTGTATGTCCAGATTATTTATTAAAAATATTGAAAGTGGAATAATCTCTTTTAATTTGGATTGACATTAATATGATAAATATATAATGAAATTATTTAGTTATTTTATTACTTGCTAAAGATTTGCCTATCAAAGATTTTTAAATAATTATCAATCAAAAAAATGATAAAGAATTTTGATAAAATCTCCAAATGATAAGCCAAGAGTAGTTTAAACTAAATAAAATCATTTCCCTTTGCGTTTTTCATATAGTACTTTACCGCAAATAAACCCCAAAGTTTTGCTTAGTTTTGAATTAATTAAAATTTCAAGAAAAATGGCTCTAAGATGTAAATTTCCACCCTCAAAAATATATATTTATCAAATTTGATAGCTGAAGGTCAAACGGTTTGGCTTGTGAGATGCCAATGCATATACACAAACACATATCATATTCATCTTTATTATTATTAAAGATAAAGATAGCCGCCTTTGAAAACCAGTTGGCTCTCCGAGATAAATGACTGCTATAATTTTTAGTTAAATATTTTATGTAACTTGATCTCTAATGACATTTTTATCAAGATATTTTAAGCTTCAAATTTTGATAGATATAATTTTCATATTTAGAAACTAAATAGTTTTATACATTTCGCTCTGCGTTTCCTTTATTTTTGGTCAGCTCACCATCAATTCTTTTAAAAAATAGATATACGTTAACAAAGTAACCTAATTTGTAACCTGAAACAATATAACATTTTCATTTTTCTTCATTTTAATAGTATTTTAAATCTTTTACAGCTTATTCCCAAATTTGTCTAAGTATAGCTTGCTTTCCTGAAATCTGTTTTGCCAATAATGAACAGTATAGTAATTCGGATTCGGAAATAAAAAATAAAATATATCTGTAAGTTTATTAGTGGTTTTATCTACAACTCTGATCTTCTTTCAGAATTTTTCTTTCTTTTTATATTCGTATGTTTTCTTGTTCGTGATACCTTTAATGTTAATTCAAAAATTTTACCATTCTTGTCGAGAAATATGCTTATATTTCTTTAAAAAATTGATTAAATGGCAAATAATATTTTTTGAGTAAAAGCATTCATATCATTGAAAAGATAATTTTTTTTGAACTTCAGGATGATACAAAAATCACTTTTGTTCTATAATATTTTTGGAATTTATCGCGGATAAACGCCAAAATTATATTCAATTTTTGATTAAAATTCTAATTAAAATTTCCAAAAATATCTCTAAGATACACATTACCACCTTCCAAAAAATATATATTTCGAGTTTGGTAGTTCTAGGTCAAATAGTCTGGCTTGTAGAAAATTAAAACTCATACAGGCCCACATACATTCATCTTTATTATAAGAAAAGATAGCAAGAACTTCTTGCTGATAAAATTCCAGGGAGAATTTTCAATTCCCTTTGCATCCCTTAAAGAATTTCCTTTAATGAATTTTAGATCATTTTTTAAACACAGTAATGATTTATTTCAAGAACTGTGAGTAGGAAAACTGAGTTTGACTGCATGACTTCTTAAAAAAATAATATCACAGTTCATGAAAATCTTTCACTTCACCAAAAAAAGTAGTTTATAAGTAATTATGAGCATTATCTTGCATAGTTTTAAAATTTAAATTGTATTAAAAAGGAAATGAAAGATTTTAGAAATAGGAAAAGATTTTGAAAGCAAAGTTTCATTTAAATTTTCTTTAAAATCCATAGAAAATTCTAATTTAGTTATTTAAAAAAATTACATCCTTTTATAAAGCAGTGGAATCATGAAATTTATTGACCTTTGAGATAGTTCTTTCTTTTTAAAAAAAATATATTACGATTTCATTTTCAATGAAAGAATGAAACAATAAAAATAAAGTATCTAATGATAGTCATAATAGAAATAATATGTTTGATATAAATCACCAATGAGCATTTTTTACAATTGATGTCAAAAATATCGAGTAGTAAACAAAAAAAAATTATTATCTTAATACGTAATTATTTGCGTAAAGAAATTTATTTTTGTGTAATCTGTTTTCTTGATCTCTTCATTTCTTTCATATAATATTTGCCATGCTTTCTTTTCTAAGTTCGTTATCCCTTCTTTGAAAAAAATATTTGTTTACGGAATATAAATTCAAAGTAAACATAGGTTGAATTTTCTAAATTGGGACTTTCAGTGGCTGCTAATAGCTGTTTTAAGAAACTGAAAAAAGAAATACGAAACGGAACGCTTAGAACTTAATGCAAAAAAGCGGACGAAACGAAGAAAATTTTCCATCTGAATAAATTACATCCAGATGTAAAAGCCAATTTTCCAACGCGAAAACAAGATAAAATTGCAAAAGATTTCATTTATTTCTTGCTAATCTTTTCGCAGTAGCAGGATGTTGAACAAACTGTCCATGTGTTTTTCAAATTCTTTTATTATCTGTTCCACGAATTCTTATTCCTTTTCTTTAAAAAAATTCTGTTTCATTCTTTGCTTTTCTTTTTCCTTATTTTAAACACCTAAAAGTAGGAATATTAGCTGTTGACAGAGTCATGCCCGAAATGTTATTCGCCGCATCAAGCTCATAACAATGAAAGACAAAAATTTTTAATCATTTTTGAAAACGCGAGAAGAAAAAGAAATTTCAGAAAGGTTGTTTCATTAAAACAATGGAACGAAAATGAAGTTTACAGGAAAGTTTCTTTGGCCTTAACTTCTTAATTTTTAAACCAGAGGATGAATTGCTGGTAAAGAAATAATACTGAAATATTAAATAGAAAATGGCAAACAAAAGAAATAATCGAACTCGAAAAGTTAATTTACATGTTTTCTGATTTTCAGAAGATATTTAGATAGGTTCAAAATCCTTTGAATGTACCTAAGTATATATTTTACTTCGGAAACGTAATGAACTAAAAATATATAACACAATTCCAAAATTTAAAAAATTATGCCTTTTCTTAGTGAGCCAAATTGAATTTTTTTAATTTTAATTATTCTTTATTTTTGGTTTTAATTAATATTATTTCTGAAAGTCGCTACCATGTGACGCCACTGATACAGAATCCGAAATTTAATTTGATGCATGATTAACTGGTAATTAAGCTCTGAAAAAGTTAAAATAGTGCATTGCCACAGCGAATACACAAATGATATAGCTATTGAACTGAATATAGAAATCACAATTTTAAATTTAAAAATGAAATTAGGAATGAAGAAAAAATTTCAGACACATAAAACAATGACATTTGGTCTTTTAAACTAATCAACTATCAGTTCAGAACCATTTAGCACTATAGAAAAGGAAATGAAATGTAAGCTAATGTGAGTTCCATGTTTTTATACAATTTTATGCATTTATTTTTAAATATTCAATAACATTTGAAAAAGTTACAGAGGATGAAAATAACATTTCATCTTTAATTAACAAAAATTTGAAAAATATATTACCAGATAAAAGACAAACTTTAAAAAATAATAATTTTAAAAAATTAAAAATTAGAATTTCAAGTATTATCGATAAAATAAAATAAAGGGCGTCTTAAAAGTACACATAAATTTTAATAACTATTAAATTAAAATCTGTGACTAAAAATAAAAAATATTGTAAACCCCTATACTAGGTTATCGCAACGAATTTCGCACACTAATCATAGAAATGTTCCTATGTATTATCATCACATTTACAAGATCTTTTGAACAATGTAGTAAATAACTAGGCACTTCTCACGTTTTAAAGCATTGCTCATTTATCAATTTAATGTCAAAATAGGTATTTCATTTCTTGGCACTTACAACTTTTAACACTTATAATCTTCAATTAATATTAAAGGTATAAAGACTTTATACATTAATTATAATTGAAATAAGTGATAAACGATTTTAGATTCGAATTTGATGAAAATCTTTGGTAAAATTTAAATAAAAATAGAATTAGAGGAAAGATAATTGTCTTTTCCACTATTTAGACATAACTCAGACCGTTACCCAATATTATATTATATTATATTATATTATATTATATTATATTATATTAT
>JAPMOR010037143.1:1126389-1169619 GCA_026543865.1 Argiope aurantia | reverse complement strand
TATATTATATTATATTATATTATATTATATTATATTATATTATATTACATTATATTATATTATATTGCACTGTTTAATATCATACAATACTGAACATTATATTTGTGCTACTAGGGATATTCTCATTATTCACTCATTCATTCGGAGATAATAGTCTTTGTCACTATATCCCTCACTGTTTATATTCAAGCTCATATTCTCACTAAATCTCATTTCAAACGGATATCTTTCTACGGAGATATCTTCAGAACCTTTACCTTTCAAAGAAACCCATTGGAGTCAGAAGTTATCAAATCCGGTATAGAAGACACACTTTGTCAGTGGACCTAATGCATGCTAAATCTATTAGCTGAATGTCCATTCCTGAAGTAGTGCAGAAGTTCGATGGGAGGGGAGAGCCGAGTCTGGCCACATTTTCTCATTCGACCACAGTTGAGAATCACAAATCTATCCTCTGTTGATTCAATTTATTTCAAAATTAGTGACAATCTATTAATTGATTGCAATTATTTAAAGAAAAAACCGAGGCAGTAGCTTGTCGACGTTTGCATTTTAATTGACATTAACAAGAATATCTAGACAATAATGATAACATCTAGACTATTTTCAATAATGCAGAATGTTATTTAATTATGTTACTTAATTTTAATTATGAAATTCAGATATTTATTACGAATATTTGAAAATAATAATAACCCAAACTGTATACAAATATTTTAAATCACTCTTGTTGTCAATGTAAATCTTTGCTTGATTGATTTCTGCTTAATGCAGAATTTTATTAACTATAATCTTTCATATCAAATGAAAGATATATAATAATAATAATAATAAATAATAAAAGCCAAATTAGGAGCATATATATCTATATATATACTTATAATAAAGCTCAATGTGTGTGTGTGTGTGTGTGTGTTGGTGCTCTACAGGCCAGACAATTCAACCTACAGCTACCAAATTTGGCACGTGTATACCTTGGAGGCCGGGAATGTGCACCTGGGAGTTTTTTTCGAATTTTTAATTAGAATTTTATTTATTTAAAAATTAAGCGGACTTTTGGCGTGTTTCTGCTATAACTTCCGAAAATATTACCGCACAAAAAAAAGATTTTTACATGAAGTTAAAGATCAAAAATTTATATTTTAAATGATACCAATGTTTTAACCTTAAAATTAAATTTGTATTTTTAATGAATTTTTAAATAAATATTTTAACTATATTTTTCCAACAATTTTTTTCGTACAAAATAAAAATAAAATTTAAGCTGCACGATCACGTTTCGCATTCATGGGAAAAAAATTAGCTTTTTTCAAAATGTTGCCATCACATTGATTAAAGCTCCAATTAAAAATAAATTAAGTCGTTTTTGAAATGAAATCTGCAAAAATATAATTTTCAACACGTGTCTGTAGGAAATGAAACAAATAAGAAATATAATTTTTTCTAAAAAATAAATTCATGAAAAATTATTTTATGATCTTTTACACTCTCTATATTATTAATCCAATAAATCAGTTTTATTTTAAGGCAAGTTTTGTTTAATATGAACAGAATAACCATTAAAATCAGGGCCACACAGCTAATTTGTAAACCTTTAGTAAGACACAGATCTGCTAAAATGGTCTAAATGGACAATGATTATATTTTATGTAACTCGATTCAATAAATGCTCTAATAAATAACGAATTTTTGATTTTACATAAAGCTTCTGCTGTGGAAATCACTATTAACAAAATGTTCTTGAAACACTAATATTTTAAATAAAAAGAGTTAATTTCCAAATAACTAAATCAATCACTTAAACTAACTGATTTATGAAAATTTGAATATCACTATTTAATAAAAAAAAGGATAATTTTAGATTTTCCATCGATCGTTTCAAAGAAAATCAGCGCGCAGGTTTCTCAAGATTAATTGGCCTAAGATTATGAAAATGTTGAGTTTTTCTAAATTTTTAACATTCAAAACTTCATAAATAAGTCTTAGTTGATCGTGGAAAATAGAAACATTCATTCATTTATTTAAAATTTGGTGTGTCCAGAATATTTCTCAGATTATGATACCTTACTGCATTAAATTTAGACTTCATAATTTTTGAAATATATTTATAGGCCGGAACAAAATATTATTATTGATGTCATTTCAATCCTTTTGAAAGCAAAACTAAAAACTGAATTTTATGCTGAATCTCCGAAATTTTTGTTGAATTATTGTTTGAGATATTACATAAATTATGAAAAATATTTTGTAGTTAACATAAGACTTAAATACCGAGCGATTCTGTTTGCAATACTCACATTCAATAATAATAATAATTAATAAATAACAATAATGATGATAAATAAAATAAAACGCTTGGTTTTATTAAAAAATATCTTAATATTAATTGCAATTTCATCATTTACATTTTAAATTAAAGTTGAAGTTTTGCCGGAAATGACAACAAATTAGCAAAATATATATAGTAAATTGAACGAAATGATCTAAACAGTATAAGTTTGGTATGGCTATCAAAATTTGAAGATTAAAAATGTTTTGTTTGAGAATCCTTTAAGAAACCAGTTACTTAAAATATTTAATTGAAAATTGTAGCGAGCGGTAATACTGGCGAACCGGCTGGTCCACAGAGGCGGCTAGTATTAAATATAATTTTTGTGTTCATGTTATCGATGTTAATGAATAAAAAAATAAATTTTAAAGTAAAAAAAAAAATGGTGTTATTCTTTCTATCTCCATCTGATATATTTCCTTCCTTCTCTCAGTCCAATAAATTCTGCATATTGTTTCCTTCTAAAGTATAGTCGGTTTATATTTGATTTGTGATTTAAACTTAAAAGATTCATCGAATTATATATAACCTACATAGCTATCAAGGAAATGATACATAATTATTTTTAAATAATAATAATAATAGATAGCCATCAGCATATTAAAGTTTAAAATTTAATTATGACAATCATATAATTACAGCCGATTTAGTATAGGTACTAGTTCGAAATGTTTATACTTTTTTCTCGTAAAGTATAGTAATCGTCAAATAATCAGAACTCGAGATTTTGACGAATCTCCACGTTTTACAAGGGGTGGGCATAAGGTTAAAAATTCAGCTCGGGATGAGATTTTGTATAATGGTTGTATACAGGATGTTCATTCACGAAAATATTAAAGCGCAATGGCCAGTCAGATTCGAGGAAATAGCCCTCAAACTTTCTGCATAGCTAATATACTAATAATATACCGCCGCTGCCGAGGCACGAATAGTATAGTGGTTAAGGCATTGAAATAACATTCAGGCTACTCATGTTTGATCCTGGCTTATTAATTTTTGCTTTTTTTTATTTGTTTTTCTTAAAATTTATTTCAAATTAATTTAACAATTTATAAGCAGTTTTAATTAATATGCTTATCGTTTTTTATGCAAAAAAATAAATATTTATTCTCCTAATTCTTGAATTAAAATTTAATTTTTAAAAGAAAAATAATTATAAATACGGACGTATTTTTTTAAAATTATTTAAATACTTAAGCTAAATTAACATTTTAAAGATGGTTTTAATTAATGATACAACTCTTTATATAGAAAAATAAATGTCTTTTCACTTAATACCTGAATAATAATTTTAAAAAATTTAGATATAAAAGCATTTTTTTTAATTATTTAAATAAAATTACAGACATTTTTAATTAATATATAAATTTTTATCAATCAAAACGAATGTTTTAAAAATAAATCTTCCTAAAAAATAAATATTCATTGACTTAATATTTGAATTATAATTTTGCTTTAAGCAGGAGACATATATAACTTAGTAAGTAACTTTAAATTTACTTACTAGCTAAATTAACTTAGTAAGTAAGTAACTTTAAATTATTACGTATATAACTTAAATGATGATAAATTTTAATTAAATTACTGACCTAAAAATATTTTATTAATTTTTTTATTGAATACAAGAAACAGAATGATAATTATCGCAAAAATATTTCATACAAGTTAGATACATTTTGACATCTCGCAAAATTCATAAATTATGATTATACACAAGAGAAACCTTATGAGAATCGAGAAAAAAAATTCATTTACCAACAAAAAATATTTGATTTACTTCAGAAAATCGGACAGCGCACAAAACATATCGTATGTTACTAAAAATTTTGAACCATCTGCAGATGCATTCCATAACTTAATACCTGTTTTCGACTTTTTCTTTTCTATTATTAACATTTTGAATGTTTGCAAATATAATTTTGGTTATTTCAGCTGCTCTCTTTAATTCCCGATATAAATACAGCTTCGTTGAGTTAAAATAAATAAATTATTTTTATTTAAATTCAAAAAATTAAAAATATTATTGATTTTCAGATAAAAATATTTATTTTGAAATATTTTTATAGTTAAAATTAAATTTATAATTATTTTAACACTTGAAAATTAAATTATAGTTATAATTCAAGAAGAGTATGCATGAACATAGTTATTTTTCCTTTAAAAAATAATTTATAACATGTATTAAGAGAAAATACATTAATTTTTTCCCTATAAAAATGAGTATCATATTAATTTAAATCATCTTTAAATTGTTAATTTAAATAATTCTGAATATTTAAAAAAATGTATTCATAATTATATTTCTTCTAAAAATTAAAAATTGTAATCCACGAATTAGGAGAATAAATATTTATTTTTGCATGAAAAATGAAAAACAGATTAATTAACACTGTTTGTAAATTGTTATATTAATTTGAAATAATTTTTTTTTAATGCTAAAAAACGTCGATGTCTTAACTACTATACCATTCGCGCTTTGGCAACGACGAGACATTGTTAGTATATAAACCATGCACAAAGTTTTAAGGCTATTTTCTCGAAATTGACTGGCTATTGCACTTTAATATTTTCGTGAGTGATCATCTTATATGTATACCACCATTATACTAAATTTCATCCCGAACTGAATTTTCAACCTTGTGCCCTCCCCTTGTTAGGCCTTCTTGATATCGAAAAACACATTTCTGGAAAATGTCTGTTCATCTGTCTATGACAAAAATAACTCTTAAAACGCTTTTACCTCGTCGGTTGAAATTCGGTATAGGGTCTTAAAACTAAATTTGAAAAGTTTTATCAAATCTTGAGTAAATTTTGTTCTGAGGAAGTCCGGCTGTTCGGATATAACACGATAACTACAAAACTACAAAAGCTAGATAGTTAAGATTCGGTGCACAGATTTAACACCTGTAGTGTTGACATTTGCGAAATTTTGAGCCAAATTCAACAAAGGTTGATTGTCTGTCGGTCTGTACTTTCAAAAACAAGTGAAAAAGCAATGATTTTAATATATCGAATTAGATATGGGATTTTGTTACAACAATTGCAGTTTCGTGTCAAAACATTGTTTCAAACAATTCAGAAAAACATGTCTAAAGCACAAATTCGATTTTCGGATTCTATTTGCCACGTTCTGGGAATTTATCGCCAAAGATCTCATCAAAGATGGAACGATAGATTCGGTAAAGATGCTAAATTCACTCCAAAAATTAATATTCCGTACTATTGTACACCAATGTCGTGCAAGGGCTTCTGTGGCATGACAAGTTCTTTAAAGAGCGGGAAAGTTTGGGGGAGACCACTCCCACTGGTTAAAATTTTGAGATTGTTGAAGAAAGCTGTTTGTGTTAGTTGTTGACAACATCTAACAAGTTGACTAACATCTAACAAGTACTGCAAGCATTTCAAGGTAATACCAATGTTATATCAACTATAGCTATATGATTACCATTATTAAATATCTAAACCTTGTAATCTGTAACAAAAAAAATTAACTGACAGTATTGAATTGCTTACTAATTGGCTAAAGAGTTATTACCTAAGCTCAGCAGCAGGAGCAATCTGTCGTTGAAGGCTAAACTGTGATAAGAAAAATGTACAATATCCCATTAACTAATTTAGATAAGATGTTTGTGAAGCAAAAGGAAGGATGGTATTCAGATTTTTAAAAAAACTTATTAAAAATGTAAAAAAGAAGCTAAAATTCGCAAGTCTGAAAATCTTGCAGAAACACTGATATCTGTTAAGAAGCGTTACTCAAATAAAAAGATGGGAAAAACCAATCTTTTTTAGAAATCCTGTATTGATATTTAGAATTATTTTTTAAAAGTTCGAAATTTTTGATGAAGTATGTTTTACATTCATTGCTTGAACTCGTTATTTTGTAATAAGCTTTCAAACAGAGCTTTTTGTTTCATTCGTTAAAAGCAATTTGCATTAAGTCAATTTTAAAGTTTTAAAATATATTAAAATGCAGCATACTTTTTTTCTTTGACATACATGATGTTGCCTTTATTAAAAGAAATTCTTTCAGCAAGCTGAAAGGCAAAAGCATTCAAATTAATATTTTCAAATTCTTTTAATCCTTAAGCAAAAACATTGAAATTAGCGCATTGCAGTGACTATAGAGGATGGTTTTATCAATATCATATAATTCAACATTTATTGAAAAATAAATATTTAATATGAGCTGAGTTGTCAGCTTTAAATAAATGAACAATCATAATCAAATACATTCAAAGAAATTGATATACGCGCAGCTTCTGAAATTTTCTGAAGCAGATCATTTTTACATAATAAAACCAAAAATATTATTGCTGATTTATTTGAATTTAATCTTTTTCTTCAACCTTTAGTTCATGTGCATTTAAACAATTTCAAATTGAGGAAAGACGGTAAGAGTAGAAGATTTTTTTAATTTAAAATTTATTTAAACGTGACAATTCAGGTCATGTTAAATATAATCAAAAATCCCTTTTCATTCAGTAAAGCTGTTCAGACAAATCAACCGAATTCAATTTTTAATTTTTTTTAAATATTGTAATAAGAAAGGCAGAGACAAATATAAATTTCAGATTAGAAATTGCATTGATTTCTGAATTTCTTCACAAAATTTTCAAAAATTTTAAAATCTTCAAAAGAAAGTTTTTATAGGATAGACGTGGAATCATTAATATACTTTTCGAAGTTCATTGTAGATGTTTATACAAACATGCTAAAAATTTTTAATCTAAATTTTTCATCACCTTTTATTTTATATTTTTTCAAAAATGTAAAAGATTAAAAACTAAATATTGAGATAATACTCAGATTAAAAATTTTCATTTCAACAATTGCGGTATTAAAAAGACTACAATTTTAATTCTTTATATTTAGTCCATAATTTATTTTTAAATATATTTATAACCATTGAATAAACAGAATGCCTCCAGTACTACTTGTTCGTATATTTTTTCTAAAACTATTTAATAAAAATGTATAAGTCAAAAAACGAAACGTATACCTTTATAAGATATCACAAATCTTTTTTTTAAACTTATTATTAGAAGGAAAAAGTGTGCAAAAAATTAATAATTAAATGAAGAATATAACATTTCACATAACGTATACATTTTTTTCAAATGCTTCTTTTTTATTTTTAAAATAAAATGCAAAAAACACAAGTTGCATTCCTAATAGGTTGAATTTTTAATGAGCTATTCTTTTTCTAAAAGTAAAATAATTAATATAACAATCCTTGATTCACGTATGCTTTACTCGTGGTCCAAAATTTTTTTTGCTATGTATCTCCTTTAAAAGACATTAAAAATTCTTATTTTAAAGTAAAAAGTTGTTTATGGGGTAATAAAACTGGCTTAAGCTTTTTATTTAAAAGCGCTTAATGCGTATATATTTAAAATTTATATTTATTATATATATTTAATTTGCATATATATATGCGATCAACCACACTTTATATCCATATTTTTTTCAAAACCTTTTAGACTAAATTACTTATTATTTAGGCAATGAAACATACTTATAATATATATATATATATAAATTCAAACAACTTGCTACTTTTTTACGATTTTATATTTTCTTCAGAATAATGATTGTCAGGATTAGCAGCGAAAATAATAATAAAAATAAACTCTCTTTTTTGGAAAGGGGGGAAGGATAAAATCTTTCTATTAACACAACTTTTTCAACTTGAATAGAACTGTGTATCAGATAAATACAAATTCTTACTCACCATATTTAAAGGAATCGAATTCTAGATATAGAAATAAATGCAGAGTTAGAAATGACTATTTTGAAATTTTATTACACATTTGCTATATTTAAAATATTGTATATTATTTATTTATTAAAATTAGTTATTATATATATTAAATTTATAATTTTAAAAATTATTGAAAATTTTTAATTACATTTATTATCAGATATTATTAAGTTAGAATTAGTCACCGTTTATCTAATGGTCATGTTTTATTTTTTTAAACGTTCAAATATTAAAATAAATTATTATTACAATTTTTAGATTAAAACTTTCTCTTATAGTTCTCATTTTTAGCTCTAGTTAGTTTTAATTACAAATTTCGGATAAACCGAATTTTTATCTTGGTCCCATGAGTTTCGAATAAGTCAAGCACCAGTGCATCTCACATAAACAACGTAGTGCCTTTCGGTTTTCTCTAAAACAACTTGCAAAACAAAATTAATCTCTAAAAAAGAAGAAAAGAAAAAGCTAAAATTCGAGCGGTACGGAAAAGATAAGCTGGAATAGATTGATGAGAATGTAATAACAAACGAAAAAAAATCAGCTACTCTCCTGTAAAAGAGGGAGAGAGAGAGAAAAAAAAAAGATGAGATGCTTTTCTAGATGTGATTTTTCTCTGTTGGTTGCTCAACCGTGGCAAGAAGAAACCGGGGTTTTGAACTCGCTTCCAAACCAGTGGCCTGATCGTTTTCGTTTCTTAATGTCTCCGTCCACAACCATCCGGTGATGCCATTTCGAGATACATAAATGATGGCGTTACATTGGACCAGCACGGTCGCAACGCCTCCTGTTTAACTGACCAAACAAACGCATGCAGTTTTATCATAGCCCGACAATCCATTTCAAAGACTTAGATAAGAATCGCATTCATGAACAGAGAATCATTTTTTTTTATCTCATTAGATTTTCACGCTTAGAAGTCATTTTTTTTAAGTACGTGAGTTAGAGTTGTCCCGCTGTGAATAAATTTGACTTCTACACGTCAAAACGCAAATGATGATGGATGGCGAGAATATCTTTTGGCCGTGATTCCTGTTGAAAAATCGCAAATTCCTCATAAAAATTTATAACATTTGTACGTCAGTCTTGACAATATTTAGACAAAAAAAATGTAATTATATTTGTAAGGCTAACAAAATGATGAGTAAAAAATTGAACACATTTAACGAAATATGATGACATTTTAAATAGAATTTCACGCTTAGGTTTTTTTTTTAATTTCTAGCCTCTTTTGGCATTAATGATGGCAAAAAATTATGATTAAATTTTTATATGCAATTTTATCTTAATGGCTTCCTTTGCAAAATACATTTATACTTCGAATTTTGATAAATATGTAACTTGTACTATGCCTTACAAGCTCACTGTTAATTGTGCAATGTACCTCCTTAAATTTCCATCATATCACTTAAAATATCAATTACATAATAGCCAATAATAATTTGAAACAATGAATGATTAAGTTTTAGTTAATCTAATAACTTTCAAGATGAAAATATGCATGCTTATAAAAAATATAAGGATCACAAATTGAATACTCCGACTCGCACTAAGCCACACAGATAAAACTAAATGACCAGACCAACTCGACAGCAACATTGGCAGGAATTGTGGCTGAGTTTTAAGGCCATCACCGTCCAAGGTACAAACCTTCCAAGGGAAATACGTCATTTATGGGAGGTAGGCAACCCCCTCCTTTTTCTGTACCCTACAGAAGGGCGGGAACCAACCATCATACCAGAAACTCCTCATCCTCAATTTTGAGGTGCCGCCCAGTGGGAGAAAAGCGTAAAGATAGAAAGTAGAACTATTCAGCATCGAAACATTTTATGTGCGTTGACATATGGGCTAGAAAATTTCCGAAATATATCAAAACATTATTCATTAAAAAATTTTGGATTAAACAAAAAAAAATTATGGCATTGCAATAAGAGAGGGATTTTCTACTTAAAATAATGGTAATACATTTTTATACTTCTAATTATATTTCAGGAAAGAGAAGCAATGTGTAAAAAGAGAAAGAACCTTTCTTCGTTAATAACTTTTGAAGTTAAAACTTAATTTTAAATTCATACAAAACTTTAGAAATTCTTTGTGAAGCATTTTTGAACTGATTCATACCATACTTTTTCAGTTTGGAAAAATTAGATCAATCTCCACACTTATATGATCAATAATAAAATAAAATTTCGGGATGAAATATGAATAATGAAAATGATTTGAATTTTGTTACAGCAATTAAATACATTGATGTAAAATACATTCAAAAATATTATCAAATATCAATTATATTTAATCAAAACAATTGTACGGCAGCAACTAAATTTGGTATCATTGAAACGATAATTTTATAAATCTTTGGATGGGTTAAAACTCCTTTTTGTTCCGTATTATTTTTACAATGTACGGTGAGAAAACTTCAAAATTTTACTTAGTTTTTAATTAATTATAATTCAAATTAAAACTTCAAGACAAGTAGCTCCGAGGTGCACATTTCCACCCTTCAAAATTTATCTGTCTTCCCTGTAGAGCGCCAACAAATACTCTCATTTAGGTAGGTGACATTCACAGTATTACAGAGGTAACTACTTAACAGAACTACACCAATACTAACTACTAAACAGATACAGATCTAAACCAATTTTGCATAAATCTGTTAGATAGTATAGAGAAAAAAGCATAAGATTTTTATCATTTTGCTTAAATTAATAAAGAAATATTTGTCTTGGACTTTTGAGAAAATGAAGAGGAAGAAAATTAAAACTTACAAAATTTAAGGGCTCCTAGAGGGCATAATAGGGCTCAAAGTACACTAAATTCCGACGAGAATAAATTGTAATCCCCTAGTTTGTTATGCGTTTTGAGAGGGTGGCGTTGGTTCAAATGCTAACCTTGATATCTGAACCTCATTCAGCATTACAATATCGAATTATTTTTAAATTGGACACCGAAATTGATCATTTTTCAATCACTTTTAAATATCCATCGAATTATTTTTGAATTGAACGTTAATATCATCAAGGCTAAGCTCTGAAAATAAAATAATGGAGGTCAAACCGCACATCTTGTCAAAAAAATGAAGAAGAAATAACAAGAGGGGAATAAAATTAATTTAAATGGCAAAACTTCTTAAAATACAAAGTATTAAGTAAAAAAATTGGAAAGTATTTGTAATTTTGAAGTTTTAAAAATATTCCACAAATTTAAAATAAAAATAATAAAAGCTTTACTTTTTATTAAAAAAAATATATATTTATCATAAAGGAGCAATTTAAATTCAACAAATATCCTACAAACTACACTTCTCATTTTACAAAAAAATCAAAAAGATAAATGCGAATCTTATTTTGCCATTCCATTTATTACTCAAACCTCAAAAACGCTTGTATAAAATGACAGGTTACAGTTAAACCAAAAAATATGCAAATACTTCCGAGAAGATGTCAAAAAAATGCCATAGCCCATAGATAAAACCACTTTCAGATTCGTCGAAACTGACTCACGTCGCCTAATCCCAGCATTCATTTGAAAAGAATGTCGTTCGCTCTCTTAACTGCTTCCTGGCACTACACTATCGAGTTTTTTCGAGACAAAGGGAAGATCTTAACCTTGGGTTAATAAACACCGTTCAAATTGCGACAAGTGAACCTTGACTCGATGTTCTTAGAAGTGCGTTCATTAGGCCAGTATTACACTGCAGAGTTTGTTAAGCATTTTAATGACAGGTATTTAATTGAGAATGTGGCGATGAACTCTGGATTACTTCTTTAAAAAAATAATGGACCATTTAATATATAGTTTATTGAAACTATAAATAATTATTTAATTTTTCAATAGAAAGATATTTTCAAAATGATTATTTTGTCGTAGAAATTCATCATTTGCCTCTTGAAAATTAAATATTGAAAAAGAATTATTAATTTTGAAGTTATAGTTGGCAATAAAATCTAATATCATAAAATATATTAGGAACTAGAAAAATTTAGAAATCAACAGTTGAAATTTTAAATTTCAGCCTAAATTAAGCTCTACTTTCTTATTTCGCTATCCGTCGATCGTTTTTCTGTATTAAAAATCTCTTAAGCTAGTTGATATTGAACAGAAAATTTGCATTTTCTTTGATTCATTGTCTTCACTGAAATTTTTTTACCAAAGGATAAATTTAAAACTGCAAATCTTAATCCTAATGCTTCATTTGAATTATATCTTCTATTAATGTTCATTAATCAACAAAATAATGTGATAAAATATGTAGATAGTAACCTTATACATATTAATGCTAATATTTGAGAAATTTCTTCTTAATAGTTTTCTCCCTTGGGGATTATTGCTTAAAAATTTCTATCATTAGTTGGTTTTATTATCAGTCGAGGAAACTTCAAAGTATGCAAAATTCAATGTTTTCTATTTAGATAAATGGTAATACCATTAAAAATAAATCTCGCTTTTTTTATTTTAAAGCCTAAAACATTAGACAGTCCTGTATTAGCAACTATTTAACTATTTTACAGAAACACGCTTCAAAAGACTTTAACAGATTATTATTCCATGTTTTTAAAATGAAATTATTGTTCTTAAAATATTAATTTTTTTAACCATTTAATGAAATAAAATCGATTTTTTTAGTTTTCAATTAATTTCTAAAGTTTTCAAAATTAATATATTTAAATGATAAAGATTATATCTAAGCCAATATTTGCCTCCCTAAAATTCCACACTTCATGAAAATGCACTAGAGAAATCTATTTTCTGAATATGAGTTTTCATATTGTTGAAAATAAACAAATCTTTAAAATATATTATTACATATTTTTTTTAAATATGGACAAAATGTGACTAAAAAATAATATATAAAATAAATATGTCAACTTATATGAAAGAAACTCTAAATTATTTTTATTTAATGAGTAGTTATTTTTATAAATACATTTGAAAATTCCTAAAACAGTCCAGGATCGGTGCAAGAATTCTTGATTTCCCAAGATAAAAAAAAAATTCATCTAATATCTTCTTCGCTAAATAAATGAAACTGAAAATTACAAATTCATTTTTGGATCGAATTATTAATTCACTGTGTACCTTTAAGCAAAAAAAAAAAGAAAAGAAAATGCACCCAATCAGTATGTTCATATATATTGATATACACAGCAAAATAAAAGTAAAAAATACGAATTTTTTTTATAACTAACTGAACAAAGTCTCAATTTCCAATTAAATTTTTTTCGCGAGTTTTTCATTTTGATTCTGTAAACTTCTCTAAATCATAAGCATCATAAATAATGCATTTACACTTATTAACAATTAACATTTATTGCACAACGTAATGTATTTTAAGATTTATAATAAGAAATTAATTCCCGATTTTGTTATTGTAAAAGACCAATTAATATATCGATATTTAAAGGAGAAACAATTTTCTTATCATAAATCGACAAACTATAATTTAATCGTTAGTTGACCCTAGGTAGTAGCCAAAGTTATTTAATCATAAGACCGTCCCTTATAACTGGTATACCTTAAAATCCAAATTATTAAATAAAATTCTATGTTTATAAATACTATTAATTATGCGGAAAGATTTAGTGAATATTTCGTGACAATTAAATTTTTTATCAATTAAAAACTACGTCTTCATAAATTAAAAAGATTATTTTATCTTTAGCATTGTGATTCCTGAATGAAAATATTACAGATATTTTTAAGCATTTCGTGTCTTTACCTTCGAGTTGCTTCGCATAATGTTTACTCTTTGTTATTTTTTGAGAAATTATGAGATTTTAATACATTTTAACCCAACTGATATTCACATTTTAATAAAAATAAGTGTATTTGGTATGAGGATCTTAAGCATTTAGTATTCATTTAAAAGAGTTTTTTCATTGTATCTATTTTTAAAAAATAAACATGAAAATTTTCAGTCAGATATATCTATTAATTTGAAATTAAAAAAAAGATTGTCCCAATTTTGTTGATATACAAAATAGAGGAAATATATTCCTTTTGGAATGAAAAGGAATATATTTGAATGATTCTTGTTTGAAGGCAGAATTATTCGAAACTGGGTTAAATTTTGCAAAAATTTATCATTTATGCCAGAAAACACTCGAAATAAATGTAGGACTCGGGAATCACTACTATTTAGAATCACACACATTTAATTACATTTAGGACGGAGAATTACATTAACAAAAGAAATTAACATTAAATAGATTTCGTCGAATACGTCGCAGGATTAATTCACATGTTACGTCGCGTCTTTCGTTCAGAGACCCGTTTCGTCTCACACGTCCTGACTTTCGTTCAGACCCGTCTCGTCTGCACTCCGTCTAACCAGCATCAACACCTGTTGGCCAGCAGATGGCGCTCGTCATCAGGCGTTCGTCACTACATTCGGCGATCCTGACATCTCTTTCGTCCTCGAAAGTTAAATCAAAATAGAAAAATCTGAAAGAATAAAGAAAAAAAGAAAACAGTATCTGGATAAACCAATAAACATTTTTTTTTCTTTTAGTCTGAAGACCATGCTTTCATAAAATCAGCTGCTGTGGAAGTTGTATTTGGTCCGTCATGACATCCAACTTTTTCCACGTCATAGCGATCCTTAGGTTTAACCTTAACAATCCGATACGGTTCATGAAAGCTTTGATCTTAGTTTGAGTTCAGTTCCAAACTGCGTCCGTTTTATGGCCACTAATTCACCGTTTGCAGATGCGCGCCATTTTTCTTCGTTTGTTGAAACTTTTGCGATTCTCTTCTTGCATCTTCAAAATGTTTTCCCTTGCTTCTTCTCTCATATTATTTCGATCTTCCATCATTGCTTTTGTGTATTCTTCTTCCAATGTTTCCTTTAAATCTAAATCAGTTGTATCTTTGAATTTTACTCCAGTTAAAAGCTCAAACGGGGTAAACTTTGTACTTCTCGAAACGATACTATTGATTATTTTCTGCACTGATGCAACATGTTTATACCATTTGGTAGGGTCTGTTATCGATAATTTTGATAGAATGGGTATTAAAATTTTATGCATTATTTCAATTTGCGCATTTCCGCGAGGAATTCCAGTGCTAATTTTGAAATGTTCAATATTTTTATCCTGACAGTATGTTTGAAATTCTTTTGAGGTAAAAGCTGAACCTCTGTCTGTTATTATTCTCGTCGGATTTCCAAAAGTAGATTGTTGAAGCTTAAGTTTAGTTATTGCATCCTGAGTAGATGTTGATTTAACCGGATACAACCAGACAAATTTCGTAAAAGCGTCGACTATAGAAAAAATTTGCTGGTAGTTCTTATTTGTAGAAGGCATAGGGTCAATGAAATCGATGTGATATGTACTTAAAGGCAAATTTTCTTTTGGGATGGGGTTAAGGAAACCTTCACCTTTTCCACGTTTCTTATTACACAGAATACACTCCACGCAATTGGCAACCACACTTTCTATTTTTGACCTCAACTTTGGTATGTAAAATTCTTGCTTTAAAATTTCTTCCGTCTTAGCCACAGCGTAATGTAATTGTGAATTTCTCGAATAATTTCTCTTTGTAATGCTTCTGGGACTATGGGCAATTCTCTACCATTATCGTATTTGTATAAAACTCCATTTCTCACAATGTGTTCACCGCCTTCTTGCTTATCTATCAAAGCTTTTAATTTCTTAAGGAATTCGTCCTGATTTTGAGCATTGGCTATTTTAGTGGTCACTTCACTGTATGAACGAGTAACAACAAGTACTGCGTTTCTACTAAGAGAATCTACGTGTGCCATTTGTTTTCCCGATCTGTGAACAATTTGGTAATCAAATTCCTCTAACTGTAAAGCTCATCTTGCAACTTTTGGTGTAAGATCTCTTTTACTCATAGTTTGTTGAAAAGCGGAACAATCAGTCACAATTTTAAACTTAGAACCCAGTAAGTAATGTCTAAATTTTTTCAACTCTTCGATTACAGCCAAAACTTCTAATTCATAGCTGCTATATTTTTCTTGTTGTGGAGATGTTTTTCGACTAAAATAAGGAATAGGATAAAACTAATTGTCGGTTCCCTGTTACAGCAGCACTGCTCCGAATTCCTGACTGCAAGCATCTGTATGGAGTTCTAAAACTGATCCCTGTTGATAGAGATGCAAAATTGGCTCCTGAGTTAAAATATCTTTAAGTTTTTGAAAAGCTTCCTTTTGTTCAGATTCAAACTTAAATGCAATGTCTTTTCTTAGTAGATCACTAAGCGGTTTTGCGATTTTTGAATAGTGGGGTATAAATTTCCGGAAATAGCTAGTAAGGCATAAAAAACTTTGTACTTGTTTAACAGTTTGTGGTTATGGAAATTTTTGTACAGCTACCGTTTTAAATACAGAGAGCTGTATAGTTCCGTTTTGGATTCTATAGCCTAAAAATTCTATTTGTGGTTTTAAAAACTGACACTTCTTAAAATTAAACTCCATGATGCAACTCTGATGCAACCTATAGAACACGTTGTAATTTTTCTAGCCCTTCTTTCTCGGTTTTGGATGGTATAATAATGTCGTCCATATAAATCAGTACAGTTCCGTCTAGCATCAAATTTCTGAATATCACATTAATGTAACGCTGAAATACACTCGGACTATTGGAAAGTCCAAATGGTACTTTAAGAAATTCCCACTGGCCATGATGTGTTACAAAAGACGTAAATTTTGTGCTATCTTTCTCTACGTCTACATGAAAAAATACGTTTTTCAAGTCCAAGGTAGTAAATATTTTTGATTGCTCAAGTTTGTCAAGCAAATCTTCTATGAGGGATAAAGGGTACCGATCTTTAATCATCTTTTTATTTAGCCTACGAAAATCAATGCATAACCTATAACTATCATCCTTCTTCTTGCATAAAACCACAGGTGAAGAGTAATTTGAGCAGCTGGGTTTTATTATCCCTTCCTGTATCCATTTATCAATCTGAGTTTCAACGAATTTTTGTTCTTTAAAAGTCAGCCTTCGAGGGTTATGACTAATCGGAATATCATCGTTCAGTATTATTTTCATTTGTAACTCCGTACTTTTTATTTTGTTTGGCGAATACTTATTTAAAAGACGATTTATTTCCTGTCTCAAGGTTTTTTTTACAGGACTCATGTCGATTTCATCATAGTTTATTGAATCCGCTAAATGAATGAAGTATGGGAGAGGATGTGTATTTATTTTATTGCAAGTCTCAGCAAAAATAGGTGCCTGTCTGTCTCTTTTCAGCTCAGAGGAACGTAGTGATACGACCTTGACCTCGTTTCTCACCAGCCGGGTGTAATTTATTTGAGCTTTTTTCCCATGAATGGTAATTTGTTTTTCTTGGAATGAAAAGCTTAGATTGTTTAATACGTCCATGCAGATGATTATTTCGTTCGGCATTATTTCTAACACATACACATTAGTTGATATTACATATTCATCAATTAATATATCACAATCAAAAAACCTAGAGGAGTAATGCTATCTCCACTTATACCAGCTAATTTCACATTATCAGTCGTTAAATTAGGTTTACCAATTTTCAAATAAAAATCATAATTAATCATAGTAATATCACTTCCAGTATAAATTAGTGCATCACAATTTACACCATTTATTTCAACATTTTTACTAAGCTTATTTACAGTTTTTGGGGAGTTACGAATATACACTTTATTAGAGAGAGACACTTTAAAATATCTTTGCGGGCAGATACTAGCTTTGTGGCCAAAGCTACCACATTGGAAACATTTCAATCCTTTGTTTTTAAACTTGCAATTAATTGATTTATGGCCAGCCTCATTGCAATTAAAACATTTATTATTACTCTTGTTATAGAAATAATCATCAGAATAATTCTTTTGAGCACGAACGAACGCCAACGGTGAATTTTTAGCTTCTTTCGCGATATCAAATTTACTTCTGTTTTCGGAAACACGCCAATTTCTGTTTGTTTCCTTTTTAAGGTGACTTCGTGCAGCTTCATATTCGTCCAGTTTATTAACCAAATCTTCTACTTTCTTTATTTTGGGCAAATCGTCGAGAAAATAATCGCGTACGTCATTTGGTATTTTACTCTTTAACTGATCAAAGACCATTAGCTGCTTTAAATCTTCAAAATCGGTTATTTCTAAACAATTTATCCATTCCTCAAAAAAGTTATTCAGTTCAAAACCGAAATCCCGCCATGAAGAAGAAGAATCTCGTTTTTGAGTAAAGAACTTCTGCCTGAGTTGTTCGGAAGTTAATTTAAATCTTTTAAGCAACAGTTTTTTTATGTAATCATAGTCATTAGCTGATGGAGCAGGTTCACGAGCAATTAAATTGACTATATCTAATGGTAATAAACCGAGTAAATAAGAAATCCAGTTTTCTTTTGAAATGTTAGCCCTACTTATTTGTTTCTCAAATAACGAAAGGTAAACACTTATGTCTCCGCTATTATCATAATTCTTCAGCAATTTTAATATATCAGTCTTAGGCATATCTGATACAGTTAAAGTATTTTCTCTACTTTTTAACTCAAGTTCTAACTTTTTCAAAGTATATTCGCGCTCATTTTTTTCGGCTTCGGCTTTTTCAGCATCTAACCTTTCGCGCTCCTGAGTGATAGTTAAAAGTAAGTTTTTTACGAACTCTTCTTCAGTCTTTCGACTCTGTTATCATTGTAACTAACTGTCGCACGTTGGCATCCTGTGGTGCCGTTAGTTTTAATTCGTCTACTAAAGTTAGTAAGTCGCTCTTTCGTGCTCGTGCAAGAAATGCCATACTTGAGAATAAATCAAAATTGTACTCACAATTTCTTCAACGTCGATCCACACTGCGTCAGTCCACAAGGAGTTGGTATCCAAGAGGTATATTGTAGAACGTCAAATTTCACTCCTGTTTAGCTCTTCTTTCGTCTATGTACCGGTCTTCATTAAAATCCGGGCCGAACCTCCATATTTGTAGGACTCAGGAATCACTACTATTTAGAATCATGCACATTTAATTACATTTAGGACGGACAATTACATTAACAAAAGAAATTAACATTAAATATATTTCGTCGAATACGTCGCAGGATTAATTCACATGTTACGTCGCGTCTTTCGTTCAGAGACCCGTCTCGTCTCACACGTCCTGACTTTCGTTCAGACCCGTCTCGTCTGCCCTCCGTCTAACCAGCATCAACACCTGTTGGCCAGCAGATGGCGCTCGTCATCAGGCGTTCGTTACTACATAAACTATTAACTTTATGTCATAATAAAATTATTTCCATGGGAACAATCGTTTACATGTTAATTTTTGAAAAATTCAATGCAAACAAATTTTGTTAAAGTAAGAAAATTAGTAGCTTTACATTATACAAATTGCAAAGGGAAAAAAAAGCTAATTTTTATAATTATATATATATATTTTTCTTTTTTATATTGAACTTCTTTCATAACAAAAAAAGAGGAGATTCGAATTCTAGTCCTCAAATCATAGAATGATAATGCTTTTACCTAGATTCGTCTGTCTTTATTTTATTTTTAAAATTTACTCTTAACTAAACGACAGTGATAAAGCACACACACACAAAAATGCATTTAATATCCATGTAAAGTGTCTGAATATAAATCTAATAACTAAAACTTTGTGAAACATTTTGTCAAATATATTTAAAAAGCTATTAAAATTAGAGACGGGAGGGGCAGGAATTCTACAAAATTGAAACTGGTGCATGTGAAAGACATATTTTTTGAATTTTGAAGTGAATTATATGAAAAGGGCTTTTGTGAATTAATATGCTCAAAAATATTGAGAAAAAATTTAAAATAAAAAAAAACTAAAATTTAAAAAAAAAGTTAAAATAAAACTAAAAAAACTTAAAAAATTAAAACTAAAAAGTTAAAATAAAATTTTAAAAAATAAACTTAAAATAAGATTTAAAAAACTGAACTTGAAATAAAATAAAAATGCTGAACGCTTTTGATTAAAAGTCTAATAATAATATAGCAAAAATCTCTTTTTTTAGTGATCACCCACCCATTAAGAAGTAACTGCAGACTAAAAGCGGTAGTTTCAGATCCTATGCTCTGATGCCTGCCCTGAAAGCATTTTAAGTGATTTTTTTTCATCATGTATGCGCATCACGCAGTTTATAGATAATATGCAAACTTACAAAAATTATCGAACTGAAATTAATGTTAGCAAGCCGGGCAGCAAAGGAAGATTTCTTATTAAATAAGTTTACCTGAAATTCTTCTACAAAAGCAATTATGCATTGAAGTTATTTGAACGAGCATAATGTTTAATTTGATGAAAAGCGTAGAAGAATAACATAAGTTGAAAATCAATACACTAACCATCTAGTACCTAAAATGGTATTCTGCGATGAACACCTGATTAATAAAATGTTTTAAAAATAGATAAATAATTCAGTTTCGATAAATTATTTCATTGAAAATTTTCTTAAATTTCATCACATAAAAAGGGCAGAAAAAATCAAATTTTCCCTCTCCCCCCTGTTCTGGTATTTCTATCTCTAACTTCATGAATACTGGAGGCATGAAGATAAAAGAGAGTTTGACAAGGAAGAGAAGAGCTGACAAGAGCAATCCAACGAGATATCCTAGGTTAATAAGTTATCAAAATTATGATTTGAAAAATCTTTTTGATTTTTAACATTTATAACGTTGCAGATATCCAAAAATCCTACTGACAAAATTTGATGAAACGATAATTCACCTAATTTAATTTTTTATCCTCAATAGTAGGAGAATTTTTAAGAAATGAAAATATATCTAAAAAAAAAACAGTTCTTGTAAAAACTTGATTTCTATAACATTTCTTTGCTATTAAAGGATCTCATTTAAATGCTGACCTTATCTTTTTTCTGAGTTTTACATATTCATTCTGCAAAATAGAACACCCTTTTATTATAGAGGCACTATGATGTCATAGACACGAATGGGAACGCAATAAATAAAGCAGGTATAAGTCTATTAAGCTAGCATTACAAGGTCTCCATTCGATGCTTAAAAATATTTTGTAGAGTTAGCATTGAACATCAAGTTAAGGATAAGGGATTTAATTGAAGTTAAATACAACTAATATGAGCTGCAAAATAGCTGGTTGCTAAAAAATAAAATTTTGATTAACACACTCTATAATAATGATTCCTAATGTTCATAAAAACTGTTTAGAATAGGATTCTATGAAATCAAACAAATTTTTTACTAAAATTTGATAATAAGTTCATTAACATTAATAACACGTTAACACGAAAGAGAATTTAGATCAGAAACCAGAGCAATAAAAAACAAAATCGAAAACACAACAATAATTCACATCTAATATAGAGTACGTAAAGCTAAAGGCAATCAGAAAATATCAAAACTTAATTTATAAAAAAGAAAAGCATTCTCCAACTAGCAGTAAAAGATAATTGCTGTTCAACCAGTATGTTCATCGCAAATGCCTTTGGAAATCTGAAATGTTTCTCAAGCAAGGTCGAGATTCACGATTTTAAAAAGATTGGACCACAGTAAGAACTAAAATGGAATTAAAGATGTAAAACTCAGTGACAATTTAATTTCCTTGCCCTTCTCCAAACATACATAAACAGACGCAATAATTACCATAAATCGGCACCAAAAAGAAACTTAGCTGAATTTTTTTCAGATTGTGTAAAAGAAGAAACTGAAAGACATCTTAGAGGCCATCAACCTCAGTAGCTTATCCTTGATGACATCCCTTCGGTGTTATTTTGATAGAATCATTGCACGTCGGCCTGATTTACACTTGTTCTAACGACACACACGCTGCGGAATTCCAAAGGCCCCAGAGGCATGCAATCCATTTTTGGGCCAGATGGGTTGGCAAATCACGAGCAGATGCTTTTAATGGTGGTCATTTGGGAAGGAATGATATCGGGAGGGGTGTGAAAAGACTGGTAAATAAAGAAATTTTTTGGATCGATGGAATTATTTAATACAAGGCAATCAGAATTACCCCTCAACTTTTGTGCTTAGATATTAAATACGTTATTCAAAGAAAAAAATAAGGGAAATTTTCGTCTGACAGTTCTAAGTCTCAAATGATATTTTATTTGAAAAATTAATTATTTATTATGCTATTTTTTCTCAGAAAATAGCTCATTTGAAAGGATTTAAACAAGATCAATCAATGATAGGTAGAAATTATTTCAAAAGTTATTTTGTTTTAAATGTTATTTATCACATTATTGGCAAATTAAAATGGCTTATTTGAAAAGATTTGTTTGTATTACCACAAACAGATTACAAAATTATTCCAAAAGGTATTTTGCGTGAAATATTAATCTTACGTCATTTTCTTCGTTTATGAAAATTCCTCATTTGATGAGGTATCATAATCATCTGCTAATGAATTGATAAAGAATGGTAATTTTAAATCGTAATCAATTGAAATGTATTCAAATTTCAAACGACTTTTTTTTTTTTTTTTGTAAAATATAAAATGGTTAGCATTTTTGACAAGAAGTGACTATCAAATCATAATCTGTAGAGATTTTTTTGAGGAGAGTGAAATGAAATGGTGCTTAAATTCTTCGGTATTGTAATGAATCATTAGAAAAAAGAAAACAATTGAATTTAGAAAAAAAAGGCATTAATGTGATTGCTCCAAGCACTCTAATTAGTATTTACCTCTGTATAATTACGCCTTTTTTAGGAAAATGAATTATTTATATTTTATGTTCAAACCTTAATTCTCTAACTGATGTACGATACTTGGAAAATTTTTATTTTTATTATCCATTTGAGTATTTAACATATATCAATTTTCTAAATCTACCAAATTATTTGGATGAAAAGAATCTAAGGGAAACTAATTTCAAGCTGAAATATCTACTTTTGAACCAAAGAATTTAAAATTAAAGTGAAGTGAAAACTCCGTTTTCAAACACTTAAACTAATGAACAAATGACAGCTGTTTGACTAAACTTTAAAAACTAATATTGGAAATAAATTTTTTAAATATTTATTAAAAAGCAAAAAGAAATTCTTCAAGTCAAAATCATTTTCAGAAGTATATAATTAAAAATAGAATAGTTATATAGTTTATAATTGTTATGCAAGAAACTTTTATATGAATTTTCATTGAAAATAAATTTCCATTATGTGATAGCAAAGCAGTCAGGGAAAAAATTTTATTTGCCCGTATTTCGGTTAAGCTTTTGTCAGAATTTTAAATTCTTGATTTATAAATTAATTTTTGAACACATGATTACTTTAGAATGATTAATATTCGTATTTTAAATAGAACTAATTCAGTATGGTTTCCTAATCTTGACCAGATGAAGAGGATTACTCTCGTTCGCTCTCTGAACTTCCCAATCGCCCTAATCAAATAATTAACAGAAGTCGCCCAAACAGCGCGCGTAAAATAATTTCTTTATTTAACTTTCTATGATGGATGATCCTTGAAAAATACACTTTGAATAAAATATTTACGAAATCAAATTAGTATATCTCTTATAAATATATTTCAAAATTTAATTCTAAACGTATAAATAAATACTGAAGTAATCAAATTCACGAGAATGCAGACGTAAATGAATTTGCATGATTTAAACTCAAAGCTTTTTTTAAAATATGTTTTCCTTAATGTACAACCTATAAAAACAAGCCTTGAGAGAAAATATTGGTATGCAAGACAGAAAAAGTTCGATGCATATCAACAATTAATAATTCAGTGTTTGAATACTTTAGCATATAATCTAAGATTATAAATTAGAAAAAAACTTAGACTAAGTTGAAGATAGCATACAATAACGGTATGCGATGGTATAATCACATTCAAATACTATAATCGTGCTGAGATTTTTAATTGTGATGCATTATATCAGATGTTTTGAAGAGAAATAGGGACTTATACGATTTTAAATCAAGAAACCATAAAATTAAAGATAACGTTTAAGATAAAAAGTTTATACGGTTTTTAAAAAGATCACAAATATCGTTTGGAATGCCAAAAAATTTATTCATTTGATAAAATTATAATTTATCAAATTTGATTTTTCAGGAAGGAATATTGTGTTTATTAAATAATTTAATACTCTCAAAAAGGAAAAAAAACTTCAGGTCAGAAAAAGAAAATAGTTTAAAAACAAGGAAAATTTTAAAAGTGAACAACATTTTAATTGATTGATTTGTAAATTGAGAATTTTATTCTAAAACTTGAGAAGAATTTATTATATTCATTCTTTTCACAAGACATTTGATATAGTTGTTCTCAGAAAACATTATAAAAAATTTGATAGCTCTATTGCAAGATAGCATATTAATAATATGGTGAAAGAGGTTTAAAAATGTATGTATCAGTATATTAAAAAGCAAAAATGATTTAATAAAAATATGATAAATTAAAATAAATTTTAAAATAAAATGATTTAATGATTTATCAATAAACAAATAATGATAATAATAATAAGCTAAAGTACGAGGCTTGAATGTATCACCACGAAAAAAAAATTTGTATTCATTCTGCTCTTGTTTTGTAACAATATTTACTATAAGATTTTGTAAAATTTTTTCGTCCAACAATGTCATCAGTTAATAAATATATATATACTGATTCTGTTTTTTTTACTGATAATATGTTATTTTTAAGCGCTATGATCTGAAAAGTTTCCTAAATTTTGACAATTTTTTTAAAATATTTTTTGTCTTCTTCCAACAATATATTGCATTGTTATCCTGAAATTCAATCATTTTTCATTCTTCTATCAAATATTTAATCGTCTGATTTTCTTCCAATATTGAAAATTGGAGAATAAAGTTTATATTTAATATTTGTCTAGTTTACAAGAGGAATTAAAAAGTGAAATTACAGTACAGCGAAAGTTAGAAGGTAAATGAACTGGACATTGATATTTTTAATAGCACTTTGTAGTCATGAAGCTGGTCTCCATCAGAAAGGCTCATATATACATCAAACAGAATTTCAATAAGATAAATAAAATAACAAGGTTTTAATGTTAGATAATTTTGAGGAGTCATGGACAAAAAGTTATAACTAAATGTTTTATCGAAATCAAACATAACTAATATTCTCAACGAACCAGCTGGTCGTCTGAGACGATTTCTAATATTATAAATGACAAGAGCAATCAAGAGAATCATTACTATGATATTCAAGAATAAAATATTTTAACATAAACTTTAGAAAAACACATGCCTTAATTTAGCATAGTTATATTAATTTTAAATTTTGAAGCATCTCAAAAATATATTAAGATGGACGTATTCGGACCAAGCTCAGATAACTCTGTTGTTTTCTTGTCCAAACTTCACACCACACAGAAAAGAGCTTGAGCCTCGTTATCGGATTCATTGCGCATTGCATCAAATCTATAGCGCGAAAATTAAAAGTTATGAAGTATTGAACCTAAAGCACTCTCATTCGCGAAAACCTCGTCACCGGCTTCTATAGCGAATAAATCATTAAGCAATATTGATGATTATTGATTTAAAATGCAGCTATCTTAATAAACATGGAAATTTGAAGTACTTTCTAAAATAAGATATTTTTTATTATTTTTAGTCAAATTAAAAAGATATATAAGAAGAGATAAACATCTATGTCTTATTTGTCTTGTCTCTCTGCAGGTGTAAAAGTTGAATTAAAAATAAATTTTATATTTTGTTTTACTAATTGTAGCCCTTCGGTTCTTTATATAAGTTTTCAAACGGCATGGACTGAAACACATTGCGTTTAAATATAAATTTGTTTGCGGAATGCAAAAGTGCAAAAATTGTAAATAGCGTGCGTATCGTTCGTGAAAAAGACATTTACAGGAAACAAAAATGATGAACAGTGCGTACTTATCTAAAAATGGAACTCTTTACTAAGGAAAGTGCAGATTCAGATAACAAAGATACAAAACAATTCTTATGCAAAAATGTAAACAGGAACACTGGGTGGCTAATTTATGTGTTGACATTCAAAAAGCAGCTGGCTCTTGGATTTTTCAAAACATTTCTATTCCTCGCAGGTGTTTATTTCGACATTTTTTCAGAATCATAGAATGTATGACAAATTTATTTTTATTTTTAGTTGTTCAAAGTAATTAAGATACTGGATGGAAAATAGAAGAATCTGCAGGAAGAAAATCCTCCCGATTCTTCGAGAATTCATAATTACTCAATGCCTTTTTTTACTGCTCTTGACTGATTGAGCGTGACAAAATTATGGAAATGTGCAAAGGAACTTTCAGTTTAGACGAGTGATGATGGAACGGAACTGATGATGCTATTCAATTTAGTTTTTTAAAATTTAAATATAGGCATAAAAGCTATTACTGTTCGTTGAACTCCACAAAATTTCAAACCGCAAAGTTTTCTGAAAATATTCCTTCCATGCACCATTTAAAATTATGATTTCCATTTTATGGACTGTACGTCCATCATGCTGAGCTGTGTAATTTTTTTAAAACTAAGTTAATGAGAGTTTCAAATACTTTTATCACTTTTCAAATACTTCACTTTTTTTTTTTTACGCTTTTGGTCTTGCCTTTGGTTACGTCTCTTGCATTATAAAATTTATTTTCTGAGGACAGCTCTTTTTCTTCTTCTTTAGCATGTTTGCTGAAATTTAATAAATGCTTACCACATTATAACTCAAAAACAATTATTGCATTACTTTAAAATTCAAAATAGTACTAATAATAAGCTTTTCATTTATGCCAATTTTATTTGCATACAACTTTTTCGAAATTTTACTATTTATCAAGGATATTTATAAGTATATGTCACTCCAGTACTTTTATTTATTTACTTATTTACTTCCTGGATTATACCCACACGCGTTGCGATGAATTAAATGCACTTTTTGCAGATGCGCATCATCATCGCTGCTGTGCAATTCTAAAGCAAAATGAAGATGGACAATCAAGTCTAAAATATCAGAATATTACTCTGTTTCAATCTAAAGGTTCGAATCTCCTTTAATTAATATTTTTCAACAAACAGTAAAATCTTTGAACTTTCTCACTAAATTTCCTTTGAAGTTCGAAATTCAAGATATATAAGACTGAGACACTGAATTTTATTATAAATAATGAATTTAATTATAAATTTTTTAAAGAATTTTCTTTTAACTTGTGTGATTTTAATAATTAATTTTGTTTAATAGACAAGTAATTAGTTTTGTTCTCCTCTTGCATTTCTTTTATGAAAAATTAAAATATTTCTTTTTACAGGATTTTTTTATTATTTTTTTATTTAAGATACAATTAAATTCATGCACTTCGTCCATTTAGAAGAGAATAATTTTACTTCTGTAATCAATATTTTTATATCCTTTCAATCATATTTCTGATGGTACTTAACATTAATTTCATATTTACACTTTTATGAAAATCATAAACATTTATTTGCTCGAATTAAGTGATATGAAATCAAAGCTTTTCGCATTTTAAAATTCACATTTTTGAGGATAAAGACATTTAAGCCAAGTAAACAAAACAAAAAAAACTTCAAATACTGATATATAGAATGTTGGTTCTAATCTGGTTCAACTGCTGATTTATAAACCATAGGAAGAAAATATGTACTTCAGAACTGAATTTTTTCGGAATGATACAAAGAATCATATTCTATTTTGAGGTAATAAATGTATAGTTGAAAAATTATAAAGTCAAAATTCTTATATAATCTCACTATATAGTCAAATTAATTAAGTATTTAGATAAATATGATTAGTTGCGTTAAGAGAGAGAGTTTACGGACTTAAACAATATAAAATATAATTACGTTTATCAGAGCAATTTTTCGATTGAAAATATATACTTAGGGCTTGGAATTAAGCTATTCGACTACGATTGCAGTGAACACAGGTACTTAAAAACGTGATAAATAATTTTATTTTTATTTTTGGAGCTTTTAATTTTTATAGTTAATATTAGTGTGAAATTATATACAGGGAATTTTATAAAAAACTATATAAACTATATTATAGGAAACTATATATAACTTAATATAGGGAAAGCAATATTTTTTTTACCTGGGATCAAATAAGCAAAATATCACTTCTAATTGGCAAATAAATCCCCAAACTTACGAGATCTTTCCATATCAGGATTGAGAAAATGCAGACTCCATTAGTCTATGTATTTTAAACTTAAATTTTCTCGTTTTTGTATATAAATCCAAGATCTCTATAAGAGTATTATGATTTGAATGGCCCGCATAGAAAAATTTAAATTACTGACTTACTAATCATATGTGATTTGCTGTTTATTTATTTATTTACCTATAGGTATGTAAATAAATATTAACCGTATTTTTAAAAAGGTTTATCTACATTTAGATATTTATTTGAATCTTATTTATAATGCTATTAAATTATTACCACCAACAAGAACAAAGGCTAATAAACTAAGGTGGTATTTTTAGAATGATAAATTCATTTCATTTTTTCCAAACTAAATTCTTCTTTATTCTTCAACAGCAGAGTGAAAAAGCAATTAATAGTCACAAGCGACATGATGAAAAATGAAAATTAAATTTACAAAAAATTTAAACTGCATATTTTATAGGGCATTATTTTATTTTAACTGTCAAAACCGCTGTTCCACTTTAATATCAAGTCTACAACACTCAAGTAAACGGCATCGGCAGAATTGTGTCAACAGTATCCAAAAGCTTCTTATTTCTTCATAACGATCGCAAGATCATTTTGCTTGTTTCTTTTATGAACAAATAAGAGTTAGTTTCGCCTTCAAGAAACAAATGTTTGGTGTTTAAACCGCTTTTCTTTTCACGTTAGTTCACGATTATTTGACATTAATATCCACGAATTTGACATGAAATATTTCATCGGTTTTTAGAATTACGAAAACACAATAAAACATGTCTGCTCATCTCTAACAAGGCATTTTTATGTTCTTCACGGTGGATTAAACTTTCTAACTTGTGCGATTATACCACAATTCCCATAAGAGGACTTGTCAAAACGGTTGGAAACTTTTAAAGCATTTTAAGCTAAATTTCGTTTAATCATCCTTAATAGAGCTTCAATTTTCGACTTTAAATACACGCTTAATTCTGTAAGCATGTCACTGGGAAAACTGGTTTCCTATTCAACTTCTTATACTTTAAAAATGTGTCTTTTTTCATTTGCGTTTTAAAAATAGCATATATAGAATATATTCCATATATTAAATTAATATTATATTTATCTCGAACAATTATAACATTTTTATTACATTTCCATTTGAATCCAAGTAAGAGTGTTTTTCTACTAAAATAGCATGATTTGTCTTATCAAATGCTTTATTTCTAATTTATAAACTTTTCCTTCTATCGTACTAACTTCGAAAGAGTTAGAAGAAAATTCTCTGTCTTTTTTTTATTGCTTGAAATTATTTATTAAATCTGTCTTTAAGATGACTGCCTAAAACAATTTTGTTATTATTTAACAAAGAATTATTTAAAATTATTATTTAACAAAGAATTATTTAACAAAGGATTATTTAACAAAGAATTATTTAAACTAATTAACCTCAAATATAATTTTCTTGAGAAAGCTACTTTTTTTTTTAATTCTTTACAATCGGAAAATTATTTTGATGCGTAACTATTCACCTAATACATATTTATATAATTGTTTCATATTTATATAATCGTTTTAAGCTGAACTTCCTTAAAAATTAATCTACATCTTTTTATCGCTCTGCAGGTATTTTTAACAGTCAAAATTAAAGCATCAAAATGATGGACCATCTTAAATAATACTTGAGAGGAGGCATCCAAGGGAAAAAGGTTAATATTTGCATATATATATATATTTATTTATATTACAGTTATTTTGGGGATAACAAAGTTGATATTATCGTGCTTTCTATAAATAATTTATATGCAAAAAATATGTGTACGAAAGGTTATAATTTATGTGTACTAATCTATATGAAAAAGTTTAAAAAGGCTTTGCTATATTGGGTTTTTTCCTATAAAACTGGCGGGTGGGCTGTATAATTATTTCGAAATGGTTTTAGAATAAAATGAATTCTCAATGTATCATGTTTTTTGTAACTTATATATATCCTCTAAATATCAAAACTCCATTGAATTTCTAATCATAAGCCATCATCAGTTTTAAAATAATTAAATTTTCTTAAAAATACCGAGATTTGTAATCACTGTGAAATAACATCAAACTTATAAATAAAGTATAAATCTGTATACAAAATATAAGTCTGTATAAAATTTATATACAGCCCTGTATGCATAAAGACTGTATATAATTATTCATCTATTAAGAGTTTTCCAACCCTAATATTTCGCGGGAAAAGCGAGAAATTTGGAATCAAGCTTAATGAACGAGTAAAGAAGACATTTATTGAAATATACTTAATTTCAATATTTTTAAAATTATAGAACTGGTTTATCAATAATACTTGTCAATTTGTAGAAACACTAACAACCATTTTTTGAAATCTAATACTCAAAAATTAAGCTCTGTCAATTTTTGGAAATAATTTTTTTTGAAGGCATGTGGTCAAATGCTTCTCTTCAGTTCTCTTGAGCTACCAGCAGATAAGAAAAAAGTGTCTGTTTGAAATCTAAAAATTGATAACTAAACTATCAACAAATCGATTTTCTTAAAGTTTTCTTAAATTCATGAAGACAAAGAATGAAATATTGCCCTTCAGGTCCAACTAAATTATTGCAATATTACTGCTGATCTATCCGTTTAGTTATTAGTAGAGGAAAAAAGTCCAAAATAATGTAGTTTTGACAATAGTGGTGATCAGACATAACGAAAGTGGCCGTTAATAACAACACATTTTTCCAACCTTTGTAATAAGTAACGCCTCCTAAGATCTACATATTTCAAGAGTTGATAACTAAAGAAACTCCAATTTTCACAGAAGCTGCTCTGTCAAGACAATTGTATGCTTGCAAGAAAAGAACAATAAGGCTTTCTAATAATAACGTAACCAGTTGTCCAGCAACGAAGCAACTCATCGAGAATTCGAAGCTCATTCATCAGAACCTTTAGAATGTGCTTCATAACATACGGAAGCTAGTAAAAGTCTTTATCACCGGTAATGGAGTTTTCTCAAATGTGCTAAATATTATTTAAGTGCCTCAAGATTTTAAGAAGATTGATCAAAAATCTATTTGAAACATATTGCAGTGCTAGTCCAATGGTGATTTTACGATACGAGGGAAGAGGACGGGCCCACAAGATAATTTTATCAAAATCAACTACTTATTATGCAAAATGCAAAGACATGAACATATTTAACAAGCCATCCGTAAGAAGATGAACCTCATTGATTCGCACATGTCCAAAGGCTAACCCTCTTTGTGAGCAAGGAATTACAATTAAAATTCCAAGCATGCAAGATAAAACATCCAGTGATGGATTTCCAACTAGGAAGACTAAGCATCTGACTAGGGCCATTAGGATGAGAGGGAGCCGCAAATATATTACTTTTTTTAACTGGCATATGAATATATTTGTTAAAAAAAGACAAATTCTACGAGTGGTAAAATAAAAGGATAACATTAACACTTTATCAAGTACAATTCCTATCTATTTCATAACGTTCATTTTATTATTAGAATATTTATAAAACCTTGCATCTGTTTCTATAATATTGTGTGTAGACCTGGAAGCTACGTACGTCAAATAAATTGAAACAAATGAATATTCACGAAGTTAGTAAGATTTAAATTGTTAACCTAAATAAATTATTAATATGTTATAAAATATGCTAAAATGTTAAACTAAATTGACTCTCTTATTAAAACAGGGGCTTCTAAATGTTCACACCTAGGGTCATGAAATTTCTGATTTCGCTACTGAAGCATTAAATAAAACATTAAATAAAAATAAATAACATTTTAAAGGGGTAGCATAACTTAACACTCATATGAATAGTAATACATGATTGATATAACCTCTAAATTAATCTTATTTCCAATGAGGTTAACGTATGTACTGCTCATAAAATTTCAAATCCTGTTCCCATCCTCAACCAATGCAACACCATCAATTATCACAACGGCAATTAGCTCTTTCTCCTCCAGGAGCAATTCATTGTAATTCCCCTTCCTCGAATTTCTTAATAATATTTCGCAATCTGTCTGAGGTCACTGGACCTTTAAGAACTTCTTTCAAATCTCAAAATCAATTAATCGCTTTTATGATAAAGTTTCAGCTGAACTGCAAAGAAGTTTAACTTTGTATCACTTTCAGCGGAAGAGACTTCAAAATGAAAACAACTTGAATCTGATATTGGCATGAAGATTGATATTTGCAATAAAGAATAAAGCATTATAAATATAATAGATATAAATCTTTGAAATTCCACATAAAAATTCATTGAGACATTTTAACTGCTATCTATTAATTGTAAGTAAATAGTCAATTCGCATTATTACCAAAATTTTCATATATACTAAAGTTTGATCATAATGGCGATATTTCAACTATTTTTTGGCTTAATCTCTCTCCTATTTCTATTAAACCGTATTCCAAATTATATATATTTCTTATGAATAGTTATAGCTATAGAAAGCTTTGAATTGGCAAACATTTGTGTTCTAACTATTGATATGAAAACCATTTAAAAATCTGAAAAGTGGATTTTTTAGGCAGAAATTAAAATTTTGTAAGGTCATGAGTAGTAATCTAGTCATTAAAACACCATCAAAATTATTTTTTCTTCCGTTTTCAAAATAAACTCATGGCCTGTTGACGGAACTCTTAGCAAACCCAATTTTATTGTTATAAAAGATGTCAATACTTTACATTCTACTTCTACAAACTTTGTTTGTATATCCTACTATACTAATTGGATCGTTGAGATTGCGCTTATAACCCTTCAGTCCATTTGTTCGAGTTGTACTTCAGAATCACTTCCTACTGAATTATTTGAAGTTGTTTAACCACTGAGAAATGGAACACAAATGGGTATCTGCTGTTTCTGTAGACCTCCGTCTGAGATGGGTGCCCTGATTCGGCGATCAAATAAGAGATATGATTTGGCTTTCATTACAGTTTAACGTTGTTCTGGAAATGCTGTTAGTTGGATTTATTATTTCATTGAGCAATACACATTATTACTATTATCTATCGCTATCAGTTGACCTTCATTTTCAACTTGGGCACTACAAAATATATATAAAATTACACTGAGTTCCTGCTTATTTATCGAATTTATTCCTTTTATATTCAATTTAATTCAAAATTTATTCATTGAATTACCATTTTAGATTCCAGAGAATCTCCACCAGTCGAAAGTGAAAGCAATATTGGTAATGAAAACAACAATAACAAAAAGGGAAGGCTAAGGAATTAAAATCGAAGGAAAAGTTATAGAACTTTATTTTTCTAAATTCATGAAAAGTAAAAATTATGTAAGTTTTAATCCAACTTAGTAGTAGTAAGATTCCCAAGTATGAGATTTTTTCAATCCCCATTTGAATTTGATTTTACAAAATTCAGAATTCCTTGAAATAGGCCTTTTTATCCCGTACTGAAACTCTCCTCAATTTGAATAATTTGGGAGCTACAATGATTAATTGTTAACTTTCATTTAAAGTTAATAAGAAATTATTTCGATTAATTTTTTCATGTATTAAAAAGTGGAATTATTCCTATCATAAAAATGGAAAAAGATGTGAAATCAAAAAAAAATCAGTATATGTTATTTTATTAATTGATTGTATGATAGATGCACTCAGTCTTAGTTACGGTATTCATTCATTAACTAATGCCATTTGCATTCAAATTACAGGTTTATTGGAACTTAAATACTTCTGGCAGGAAAACTCGGTTAACATTTAGAGGGGTTGTAGAAAAAGTATATTTTTCATTCTGATAAAAGAGTGAATGAAGGTTCTTTTTTTTATGGAATAATCACCTTTTTTTTTCATAATAAAATTGATAACTATGCTTTGAAAATTATGGTAACCTTAAGAAATGAAAAATTCCTTAACACTAATTAATGAGTTGGTACAAATGCGACTGAGGAGCATCTACCACTATTATATCCGTACCAAAAGGTATATGATTCTATGGGGGAGAGGTATATGATTCTATAATAGCATCTCCAGTGTTTCTGCAAAATAAACGTCAATATAACTGAACTAAAACTAAAGATATATCTAGTTGATAAATCGCTTTAAAATTATGAATCAAAAATTTTGAATACAGTTTTAGTAATAAAAGTCATTTTATCATTTAGAACAACATTTCTGCAGCTCCCAAAATTGGTTATCCCAATTCAACTGAGCTTCTTTCTGTTCATAAATTGTTAAAATTTTAACCCTCTCACTTGCTAACCCACCCATGAAAGTTCTATACTGGAAAATATATATATATATTTTATATTGCTTCTATAGAGGGTAAAGGTATAAAGCGAGGGCACTCATGGTGATAATTCGCTCTACATCTTGCACCTCTCGTTTGAAATAGAAATCGGCCCGCAGTAAAGAACGTGCATGACCGAATTAATATTGAAAAGGTTAATACCAATTTTGAAAAGAATGGTAATTTTATTTGAACACCAAGTACGAAATCTACATATCAAAACAAAACCAAGCTTTTCTATCTATATAATTAGTTTTTAATTAATAATATACTTGTAAAAGACGAAGAAGAAAAGAAAAATTAGGGAAATCATGTTCTTTTTTCCCCCTCACATTTTTTAACTGATGATTTAATCATCTTCGTCTCGCTTCCCATTGTGGATCTAACACTCGTTACCTCGTTCTCTTACCATTGTTTCCAAGACAAGCCCAAACAAGCGAATATCAGCATCACATTACATTTTTAACTAATGTAGTCATTTGTTGATACTAAAAGTTCCTGTTCTTATCAGTTAACGCAAAACACTCGGCGCTTTTGATGCAACGGACGATGCTATCACGGGTGGAACTCGTTCACAGAAGAATGGCACTTTTCAATTGATTGGCCGGCCGGCCTCTTGCTTCTGAGACATTGAAAATTTGACGTATTCACACTACGGGCCACAAACGCTGTTTCGAGGTACGATTCGTGAGAGCGGAGAATTTGGGTCGAGAGACGACCTGCAGTTTCGTGCACACCGGGAGGGAATCTTCTTTACAACTGGGTGGAATCCTTTCTGGATGAAGATAAAGGGGTGGTCAGAAATGCAGATGAGTTAACTTCACTTTGATGAAGAGATCCCCGCAGATGCGAAACTAAGTGCGATGTGAGACACCAAGTAACTTCCGTGTTCTTTCAGAAGGCTGAAGGTTTTGTTTCCATTTCAAAAATAATAGATTTTTTTTTTCTTTTTAACCTCGAATAAAATAGGACTAAGAAATAAAGTAACTGAAAAACATTTAATTTGTAGTGAGAACGATAAAGTCGCAATCCATCGTTTTTTGAGGAACTTATTGTGCGCAGCCAACCATCCCACTACCACTGAACGAAAAGTATCGACAGGTGTTTTGAAGGACTGAGAAAGGAAAAGTACATGGGAAAAATATTGATGAATTTCTATGAGAAAATTACGACTTATGTGTTTAAAATATTATAATATGTATACACACATAAGTTAAAAATGTAGTAAGAAATTAACTATTTATTAACTTATAAAAAATATGCAAGAAATGAAATTCCCTATATTTAATAATGAAGATTTATTCATTAAAATATTGAGCAATATAACTATAATTTGTATTATATACTTTTCTACATTTCTTTTCTTTTGAAACTGATTTAATATTTTTAAAATCATCCGAAATGATAGTGATGCTTCTTTTAATTTTTTTTTTACATTAAAGTTCTATTTCGGAAGTAAGTAAGGATTTTGATGCAAACATTTCGTAATTCTGATTTGTGGTCAGATTCCTAAGATTTGATTAAAAAGGTATTTCGCTTTCCCAAGCTAACACTCCAAGCCAATGACTTTAAGGAACCCTTTCTATGCACAAAATGAATTTTTGAAAGCATTGGATTCAAAGCTAAAATTCAGTTATCATATAAGCAAATCCACTCAATGCCAAATATCAACAAAATATAATTTGAAAGATAGCGACAAATCGATCATCTTTCAACACAATTGACCAGGAATGCTGGTCACAATTGGTGTTATCCATAGAGGAAAATCTTTGTGTATCTCTCTAATCTTTGTGTAGTCATGTAACTGAAGTGACAATAGATCAAATTCATTCAACTCTTTTATTAAAGACACTAATTCGAATTCAAATTCGCAATTTTTTAATCTCAACTCTTCCAGCTTTCCTTTTACCGCTCCAAATATTATCTTAACAACTGCTAATTAGTACCTACATTATTCGCTATTATTAAATAAAATAGAAAATAATTAATCATACTTAAAATCTTCGGTCCACGCAGTTTAATATTTTTTCAAGAAACCTTTTTATCAGCATGTTCTTGATATGTAATTGCTTTAATATATTTTTATAATAATCAGCATGTAATTGCTTTTATATATTTTTCACTCCAAATGTCTAATGTTTTGTGCTGGATTATGGGATAAAGATTTAACAGGACATTGTTCTGGACTGTCGGAACGACTGACTAATATATTTACAAATAGATCAAGAAAAATGAAATACATTTTCGCATTGTGGTTTTTAAATATCTGACAAAAAAGTAAAAGCAAGTAAAGATGATCAGAGGAAGAAACTTTTTGTATTGGAAAGTGTGTCCAAAAAATAGCAAGTTGAAACATTGGAGAATGTTTATAAAATCGGTACTTGAAAGTGATTCTCTTGCAGTACAATCCTGAATGGGGTTTCCAATACGCTGAAGTATCATATCTTCCAATCCTGTTACTATTTAGGGCCCTTATAGAAGCGGACGAGGTGGATCGGTTTCTTGTCCAGTTGGAATACCAGATTCGATTGTCATAGATTTGTTTCTCCAGGTATATTGAGTTAATCATTTACGATATTAGAGAAATGGAGCTGCACGCAATTCCTTTTTCCATGCATTTAGGTCAATCGTTCACGAACATTTAGCACCAACACCACATCTATCTTCTCCCCTCTATGCACTTCAAGACTTTCCCTCCCAGCAATGAGCCCCTTTCTAAATGGGAGGTCGAATTATATATTTATTTTCCCAGTACACGCCACGCCATATTCAACATATATTTCTTAAATTGAGTAGCAATTCTGGAGTAGCAACACTCAACTAGCGGGTCATTATGAAAGCGTAGTCTTTAAAAATGCTGTATCTCTTTAAAATAGACGAAACTCTTGTTGTTAGAATGTCAGTTACCACTGCAAATTTGAACGAAATGCTAGCAATATTTATTAGTTCGCAATAATGCAGTTTCTTCACTTGTGTATCTTTCAGTGTTATTTGTAAGCACATTTTTGAGCACTTATCGTAAAAAAATTAAAATGCTTAATCAATATTAAAATGTTTCTTTCGACATTTTAATATTTATTAAACATTCGGCATGATAATTTTTATTATTTAACTTTATTCCTTTTTTTTTACTTATAATCATTTGTATGAGCCATTGAAATACACATCTAGTGCACAAAATAATCAATTTAAATTCTTGTAAGTGAATATGTTACAGCAAAATTTTAATAAAATTCTAATTAAGAACAATAAACTTTATCGCGACCGTTCACAGTACAGTTTTCCTGAAAGTAATAAATATTTAAATTTATTCATTTGCTAACGGCACTTCGAGCCGAACTTAACTTTAAAACAACCTTTTATATCATTTGACCTTTTGGTGTTAAAAAAAAAGTGAACTTCGAAGGTTAAGGGCACGATGATCTGCGGTCTGAAGCGCCTGAAGCGAGTTTCCGTCTTTGGTGCTTATTTGAAATTCTCAAACCGTACAGGATGAGGACAGCTGCCGCATCTTTTTGCTTTGTTTCATTATTTATAATACAGATGCTTCGTTTGATAGAATTATTTTCGCATATTTTCTTTTTTAAATATACTGAGACATTTCGCGGTTATCTTGAAGAATGAGTGAATGCTTGCCATGAATGTTGCTTCTGCAACGACAGCATGCATTGTATAAGAACATTTAAAAATATGCAGACATGGGCTAAGATATTTATAAAACGGTCCATAATTTAAACCATCTTGAATGGTCTCCCCAAAACAATCTCGCATATTCTCTAATAAACCTGCCGTGCTAGAGAACGCTTTGCATGGCATTGGCGAGCAAAAGTTTCAAAATATTAACTTTTGTCATAAATTTAACATTTTCACCGAGTTTATAGTGTCTTTTGCGGGAAGTAAGTTGACGATTAATATTTGGCATGCGTTAATAATATTCAAAAATCGAATTTGTGTATATTAGACACGCTTTTCTCAACCGATTGAAACAAAAAAAAAATGTTTGATACAAAACTGCACTTGGAGTCACAAAATCTCATACCAAATTTGATACATTTAAGTCATCACGTTTTTGAATGAACACGTCTGCATGTTTCTGAAAGTGCAGACCGACAAACAGTCAACTTGTAGTTGGATTTAGCTCAAAATTTAGCAAATATCTACACTATAGATGTCAAATCTGTGTACCAAATTTTATCTATGTAACTCTTTTCGTTTTTAATTATCATATTAACTTACATTCGAAAAATCTTTGAAAAGATTTTGCTCAAAATTTGACATAAAAATCGTATACCAAATTTCAACCTTTCGGCTCAAAGCGCGTTTGAGTTATATTTGTCACAGACACGGACAGACCTTCTCTAAAAATGTATTTTTCGAAATCAAGGAGTTCTGAAACTCGGAGATTCGTCAAAATCTCGAGTTCAAATTTTTTGACGATTACTATTCTTTCTCTATATAACATATATCAGAAAGTAATAATATGACTTTTTTTCGTATTTATTGCAGAAAAGTTTTTTCAAGACGTCATAAATAAAGTTTCAAGTATTCAGGATTAATATAAAAAGAAAATTGTAATAATTGTGGGTATAGGAGAAATTTTATTTACATTTTTCTATTGCATATAAATTTTAATTGATTTGACAAATGTGAAAATTTTTAATGACGAATATTTGAGTTTTCATGAAGAAAATAAGAGCAAGCTCTTGGATTCGAACCTTTTCAAAGCTTTTTGTTTTTGTTTGTATAATTTCAAAGGTAAAGGTTTTATTTGTATTTGCATAATTTCTACTGAAGAAAATGTTTTTATAAATATGAGGTCGTACAAAGAAAAAATAATTTTTAGAATAAAATTTTAGTGAATATTGAAAAATAAACCCAAAAGCTTTGACGTAGTGTAAAATAATTTGTAATAGGGGCATATGATCCTTTCGGAGATGAAATACCACTTCTAGGAAAAATGGCCCTCCATACCGGGAGCAACAATATATGCATTCAAATTATTTATTTGATCAAAGCTAATATTAGTACTTATCAAAGCACAATGGAAAAGATATACTCTTGACTACAACTTAACCACTAATCTACAAATTAAATTAGGATTTTTTTCCTTTCGCAGAAGCCTGGAATTCTGAAAATAACGAAGCATCTCCAACTCCTTTATTTTCTCATTACTAAATACCTGAGTCTTACAAAAACAACAACAAACAAACAAACAACAACATTTTTTTACGCATTTTCTTAAAGCTGATAAAATTTTGGGGCCGGATATTATCTGTAAACTATGTTATGCGTAATACAAAATTCCTGATAGCAGGTTAGGGAAACAAGCAGCTGCCTACAAATAATGTTACAGACAGAAATTCTTTCTTTAAATTGCACAACCTAAATATTGTTTCGCACAAAGTCCAATTCCTGACGAATGCAAATCAGACGAATAAAGTTTAAATCCTTATCATGTTACAATATTTTGATTAAAAAATTACTTAAGATTAAAATTATTTTATTTTAAGTGAAGCTATCCGCATAGTTAATAGCGTTAATTTAGACTTGTTTACCCACTTTCATGAACTGCATCTCATCACAACAAACGAAATAACTATTTTAAATACAACATGAAAATAAATATAGAATTGGCTAACAATGGCTGGCTCAAAACTGGGAAAAAAAGTTAATAAAATCAGTCCTCTTGTTAAGGCTGTAAATTCTGCATTAAGCTAAGTGTGTGTGTGTGTGTGTGTGTGTGTGTGTGTGTGTGTGTGTGTGTGTGTGTGCGTGTGTGTGTGTGTGTGTGTGTGTGTAATTTTTCTTCATAGACAACGTATAATGATGTAATGAATTTTTTTAGAAAAATGAAAAATGAGTGAGTTCTGCAAACATAATGATATATAGGGTAATCATAAAATTGAAATTAAATGAAAATAGTCAAAATCAAAGTAGTGATTAGATTTGGGGAATTGACTTTTAAAGGGGTTTTTTTTTTCTATTTTAAATATGTTGATTTTTTTTGTTGTTATTTCAAATAAAACAAACACCATCTCCGTATTTAAAAGCATTACCACATTAGAATGCAAAGCAAAATGTTTTCTTTCTGTATCTCAATAAACTTTTCCACAACTGTCTGGATCGGCATCGACACGACTTCAGTCACGTAATTAGTTAGTTAGAAATGAAACAAATACAGAAAATAAGAGAGGCTCCTTCCAGAAGAGATATTCCTCACTCTTTAATAAACGAGGATTGTTCACCTACTTTATCCCGTGTTAAGTTTTCTTTTTTCCTTTCTCTGCGACGAACGAGCCGCGGGTTACGAGAGTAGGTTAATCGGAAGGATTTTTCTTCCTTTTTTCAGTTCTAGTTTCTTTTCGGAGAGGTGTTTTCGGACAAAACCGGAAAACGAAACGCTGCTGACCGCGAACGGAGGATGCGCGATCATTGGGGTCAACGGTGGAAAAATTAGAAAATTAGCATGAATCCGAAAGAATTCTAAACGGGTTACAATGTAAAAACTGCAGGTGCAAAGTGTCATTGAATCGAAAATGCCGGGTGGTCTCCGAGTCCTACTTTAAAATATTAACGACGGAGAAAAAACATGACGTTAAATGTGCGGGTGTTTAGATTGTTATGAAAATTAGCACACAATTGGCAATGGCGCAAATTAAAATGGATCAAGGTAATCGGATATATAGGAAAAATCTCATCCATTCACAATTTAATTTTGATCTTGAAATTATTTCATTTTAGTTATAATTTCATTTATTAATTAATTTTAAGTAACCAAAATTAAAATAGTAGTTTGGTAAAAAAAAAAAAAAAAAAAAACACGTTTTTTTTTCCTATGAATTAAAGCACTAGGAATGAACTTTAATTAATGATGTGCGTTCTATTTTTTTCAATAAAAATTTGTTTTTTTTTAATTCTATTTTATCACACACACAGAACTTATAGTCTTTATCTACAAAATAATTTAAATCAAGTGTAATCTCACCGCATCAATTTCACTCTGAGTTCTACTATACAAATGTTTTTCGAAAGCATAAATAAATGGTAGTTTGATGTCACAAGGTCCGAACTTCATAGTGTTTGCAACAACACTTTTCATCTAAAAAAGAATAAATTTTAAGAGCAGATATGCATAATCTTCAATTGTCACGAGAAAACATATTATTGAACAATCTGTCAATTCAACGTTGGTTATTTTATATAATTTCACAGATTTGTAACTGTATTATGTAATGGAAACAATTAAAAATACACACTAACCTGTCGGTGGTAGATTTAGGTAATTTGCTGCCTTAAGAGCACAAATTCTGAGGACAGTCAATAAGTTTGTCAGTTTAGTTTCATATTTCATCACATTTTTCGCATGTTAATAATTTATTTGGATTAATATTTTCTATTTTATTTGCAAATAGTATTTTCTTTTATTTATCTATTATAACCATAAATTATTCAATACCCATATTTATACACAATATTATTGAAGCAGATATTTGATTTCAAAAATATTCTAATAGATAAATAAAAATAATAGGAATCTAATCAATTATACTTGATAAAGTATCAATATTATTCCAATATTTTATCATTCATAAAATTTGTATTTTTATAGGGAAAATTTCTATTTGGCAACTAGGAAAATAATATTTTTTAATCGATCCACCTGCAGCTACCTCTGAGCCAAATGATCCTAGGCAGCTGCCTAGTTGGAAATCTCCCAATGTATATGTACTGAATATAGTACATATACTCGGAGGGTGGGAATCTGCACCTCAGAGCGATCTTTCCAAAATTTAAATTAATTTAAAAAATTAGTTTATGCTATTTTTTCGAGATTTCCAAAAATATTCGCGCACAAAAATGATTTTTACACCATTTTAAAGGCTAAAAAATTCTCTTCAATAATACCAATTTCAAAAAAGTGCAAATTGTTACTGAATTTTGTTAATTTTTTAAAAAAATTTTTGTCTGATTTTCTACAATAGAACTTGCTGATCGTCTGAGGTGACAAGAATGCCTTTGCATATTTCTGATACAAATTAATAATTAATTTTAATTAAGTTAATTAAAAATTAAGGAATTACTTTTTTCATCTATATCTTCATCTATATCTTCAGAAAATACATTCTCCCAGAAATTATTTTTAACTTATCTTAAAACTCAAAAATAAACCTCTTTAATGTTACTCAATTGATTTTTATACCTTTTATTTTTATTTTTGATATTCTTTTATTTAGTTTAATTTACAATCTGCTGCAATATGTTTACTATGATGACGAAATTCTAACCCATTTTATTATTTTATGAAACTTGTCAATCCCATGCTTTTGCCAGTATTAAAATTAAATGTTTTAATTCTACCTTTGGATCATTAACGTCCTTTTTTTCTATCCTGTAATGTATTCACTTTTTAATTTGCTCACTCAGTAATTTTTAATAGACTGCTTCCATTAAAATCATATTTTTTCTTAATACATTGTAAGGGAATTTTTAAATAAATGCTTCCTAAATAATACTTTAACAGCCACGAAAGCCAATATTCTGGAAGAACAAACCGACAAAAAATAGATTCCAAAATATACATTTCGATATGTAGCTATTTTAAAACCGCATTCTTTCACAACTAATTATTGCTTTATAACTAGTCTGTTGTGCATTGAAGTGCAAATAATGCAATTTCAGTCGACGAACTTCACAGATCCTTCGTCAGATCCTGTAATCAATAGTGAATTCATTACATGGTAGCAAACTCCCGATTGTATAACTGTGTAAATTCCTTATGAATTTGGATACTTTAACTAATGATTAATAAAAGTATTTAGCAATGCATTTTTATC